>JARQOD010000002.1:238046903-238125772 GCA_033576555.1 Oophaga sylvatica
GGGGGGCAGTGGCAAAGAGCTATATCGACCAGGCGCCCGTATCAGTGCCCTGCCAAAATTGGTTCAGATGGGGCCAGCCAAATTGGCGTTTCCCCTCCCTTTTGTTAATGGATGAGAATTTTTAAACATCAGGTAAGAAATGGTGTTTGGAATATGAAAGTGTTAAGGGAAGTAGGGATAGGCCGGAACTTTTATGGGAGCGGGGAAGGGGATAAGCGCGTGAAAATAATGGTTTCAGACAACCAAAAAAAAAGATAGCGACAAACTACTCGCAGGTGAGGAAAAACGCGATAGCTTCCGGGCAAACAAGAAACTTCATAAACCAAAAAAAAATTTAGTGTAGCAGCTAAGGCGTTAAATATGGGAAATTTCGACGCGGAAAAGCAAAATAGAATTTAAGCCGATTATATCGTTTGGTGAAAAATCGGGGAGCTATTAGCCGACTAGCAAAAGGAAATCACATTGTCATCACATTTCTGGTTCAAATACCATGGGATCATGAACACAGCCCTTGAAGCATAATCAGATTTTTTCAAGAAAACCCAACTTTTTAAGGTGGAACATAGGATAGTGCGGAGGGTCAGCCCTTTTAGATGGAATCGGTTCCCACCCTTCAAAACTATAGTTTTTTTAAAAAAAAACCTTTTGGGGTGAGGGAAGTGACAGCGGCGAAAAGTACAAAAACCCGGGGCCCCAAAGACCTGAGGGGTTTAAGCCAAATTAAAAAAATTATTGGTGAGGATACCCCGTACTTTGGTGGCCCTTAAATATATATTGGAGACAGGGGGTGAATGTATGTGGTACATTTTCTTTTTGGCTTGTGTTTGGGTGCGTTTAAAATATTTAGACACGGTTGAAAAGAAAGTCTGTATGCTTCATAAAATTGGCAAAAAAAAAACACAGGTTGCAAACACAGAAGCAGGGGACACAGGGGCCCCGGGTTAATCAAAAGCTCAGAAAAAACTCTCCACAACAGATTGATTTCTTCTCGTTACCGCAAGTCCATGCAAACGTGGGGCTCTCAGAGCAGATTCAGGTCCAAAGTGTTCAGATTTCCCTGTGGGAAATGGTGGAGTCCTTTCCAAGGCTTAGGAGTAAACAAGGTTCATGCGGCTAGATTCTGAAGACTGTTTTGCTCGCTTGGCTGTTTAAGAAGAAACGGGAGAACAGGGAGGGAACAGCAAGTGGAAAACTCCATTTTAAACTGAGGGAAAATACTGCAGCAAAACAGAAAGCAAAATGGCCGACGAACAAACTGAGTTTCAGAAACAGATACACAGAACCTTACATTACTCCCCCCTTAGGGACAACCTCCGGATGACCTCAGACCAGGCTTGTGTGGGTACCTCTGATGAAACTGACGGAGCAAGCGAGGAGCATTAACGTTATTGACTGGCTCCCATGAGTTGTCCTCCACTGGGTAGCCCTGCCATTTAATCAGATATTGTAACTGATTTCTATACAACCTGGAATCTAAAATCCTTTCCACCATAAATTCCTCCTGACCATCGACTAGCACTGGGTCAGGGCAAGGAGAAGAACGTCCAGGAAACGTATTGGGTGTCGCAGCCTTTAGTAGGGATACATGAAAGACAGGGTGGATTCTCATAGTTCTGGGCAAGACGACAAGCAACGGCACTTATAATTTTACTGATTTTATAGGGTCCAATGTACTTATGTCCCAACTTAGACGATGGAATCCTTAACTTAAGATTTCTGGTTGACAGCCAGACCAGGTCTCCTACCTTAAAAGCTGGTGCAGGTTTACGAAATTTATCTGCTGCCTTCTTGTACCTTTCCTGAGCCGATTCCAGATTCTCCTTTAGAAGATCCATATTCTTCTGTAAAGTCGTGACTCTTTCAGCCACTGCTGGCAAAGGCGTCTCTATGGGAAATCGTGGTAGAATGTTAGGATGATAACCTAGATTAGAGTAAAAAGGAGACTGTTTAGTGGAGGCACTCTGAGAGTTGTTGTAAGAGAACTCAGCCAATGGAAGTAGATCCACCCAATCATCCTGTAGGTGGCAGATAAAGCAGCGGAGATACTGCTCCAGGGTTTGATTGGTTCGTTCGGTTTGTCCATTAGTCTGGGGATGAAAAGCAGAAGAAAGGTTTACTTTAATGTCCAATGCTGCACAGAAATTTTGCCAAAACCTAGAAGTGAATTGCACCCCTCGATCCGAAATAACCTCATCCGGTACTCCATGTAAGCGAAACACATCTTTAATCATCAAATCTGATGTCTGTTTTGCAGTGGGTAAGCCGACACAAGGGATAAAATGAGCTGCCTTTGTTAGACGGTCAACCACCACTAGAATAGTGTTCTTCCCTTGAGAGGTTGGTAATTCCACAATGAAGTCCATAGAAATGGAACCCCACGGGCGGGACGGGGTGGGAAGAGGCTGTAACAGACCAGTTGGTGAAGAGCGAGGTGTTTTGCATCTTGCACAAACCTCACACGAAGTGACATAGTCCAAAACATCCTTCCTACAAGTGGGCCACCAAAAGAAACGAGAAAGAAATTCCTGTGTCTTTAGAATTCCTCTATGCCCGGCTATTTTGGAATCGTGAATGAGTTGCAATACTCTCAATCTGACTGTTTCAGGTATATACAGACGTTGTCCCAGAATCCACACACCATTCTTAAAGACAAGACTTACGTCCCTTGGGGGTTGAGCCAAAAAAGAATCCGCATGGTATGCTTCCTTGATGTCTTTAATTAGGTCTTGATGATGAATCACTCCTAGGAATCTAGAGTCAGGAAGAATAGTCTTAGGAGGAGTAATTGGACGTGTCTCTGCTGAGTAAATCCTAGAGAGTGCATCAGCCTTTCCATTGCGCGATCCTGGTCTATAAGAAATAATAAAATTAAATTGGTTTAAGAAAAGATTCCAGCGAGCCTGGCGAGGAGTCAGGCACTTAGCCGACCTGATAAACTCAAGATTACGATGGTCTGTCAGAACGACTATTTGCTGTGCAGCTCCTTGAAGAAGGTGTCTCCATTCTTTGAAGGCGGCAATAATGGCCAACAACTCTCTATTGCCCACATCGTAGTTCTTCTCAGCCGAAGACAACTGCTGGGAAAAGAAGGCACAGGGATGCAAGACATTCTTCTCACCTGTTCTCTGAGAGACTATAGCTCCCACGGCACAGTCTGAAGCATCCACCTCTATTATGAAGGCAAGCTCTGGGTTGGGATGTACTAGGATAGGTGCAGTGGTAAATTTATCTTTTAGACGGGAAAATGCTTCCTGGGCTTGGGGAGTCCAGGAGAACTTAGACTCTTTCCGGGTAAGTTGGGTGATAGGTGACACTACCTCAGAGAAATTTCTAATGAAACGTCTATAGAAGTTTGCAAACCCGATGAAGCGCTGTACCTCCTTCACATTTCTAGGACTTGGCCAATCATTGATGGCTTGGGTTTTACTTCCATCCATACTAATTCCTTGTGTAGACAGTACATACCCCAGAAATTGAATTTCGGTCTTATGGAATTCACACTTTTCAAGCTTGATGTAAAGATGATTTTGTCTTAGACGTTCCAAGACCATTCTCACATGTCCATGATGTTCCTCTGTGGAGTTAGAAAAAATTAAAATATCATCCAAATAAATTACCACGAATGTATCCAGGAGATCCCTGAAGATGTCATTCACCAAGTGTTGGAAAGTGGCTGGGGCGGTACTCAGACCAAAAGGCATAACTAGATATTCAAAGTGTCCATAGCGTGACCTGAATGCAGTCTTCCATTCATCCCCAGGTCTAATACGGACTAAGTTATAGGCCCCACGAAGATCTAGTTTAGAAAAAATTTTGGCATGTCGCACTCTCTCCAATAACTCAGGGATTAAAGGCAATGGATAACGGTTTCTAATAGTAACCTTATTGAGTTCCCTATAGTCTACGCATGGTCTCAGGGATCCATCTTTCTTCTTTACAAAGAATATGGGTGCCCCTGCAGGAGATGAAGAGGGGCGTATGAAGCCCTTGGCTAGATTTTCGTCTATGTACTCTTTTAAAGCCTTCAGCTCGGGCCCCGCCAGGGGGTAGATCTTACCAAAAGGTATCTCTGCTCCAGGCAATAATTCAATTGGACAATCATATGGACGGTGAGGAGGAAGCTGGTCAGCGTTCTTCTTGTCACATAAATCCACATAGTCCTGGTATACAGCTGGTAGTTCAGGGACTGACATGGTTCCTTTAGGAACAGAGCAAGCTGAAATTTTTGGACTCATCTGTTTCTCTGGAAAGTGTAATTCCTTGGTCTCCCAGTTAATGGTAGGATTCTGAGCCTGCAGCCATGGTAGCCCTAGAATAATGGGAAAGTGAGGAGAAGAGATAAGCATAAAGGACAGTTTCTCTTGATGATCTTTACCCATAAGAACCTTTAAAGGCTCTGTTTCCTGATCCACTGGTCCAGAGGTCAGCAGGGAGCCATCCACAGTTTCCATCTGTACTGGAGTAGCCTTCTTCACTGAACGTATTCCCTGTTTCAGAGCAAAGGAGACATCCATAAAATTTCCACTTGCACCTGAGTCGATCATAGCAGAGCTAGACACCCAGGCTGAGTCAACCCAGAGTTTGATGGAAAGAAAACAGTGAGAATTGTTTTTTTTTACAACTCAGCTGGGACACCGCTGAGGAAACTTGAAAGATGGCAGCATTTACACAGTCAACGTCCTCAGAGGTAACGGAGTTTAAGTCCGAGAAATCAAGATCTGTTGCTGCAGATCTCTCTGGAGCCTGAGGCTCGGACCTGACAGATCCCCTCTCGCAACACTCACAATGAATGAGTGCTGCAGTAGTCTTGCGAGAACGGCTGGGGCAGTTAATAATAAAGTGCCCTGACTTACCACAATAAAAACATAGATTCTCCTTAAAACGATGTTCCTTGCGTGCATCACTAACCCGTCGTAGTAAAGAGTCTACCTGCATGGGTTCAGGTTCAGGTTCCCGTGTAATCCTATTCAAAGGTTCCTTAGCTGGAGAGGAAGGTAGGAAAAGGTTAGTACGATTGCTTTCGAACCATCTCTCTTGCCTGCGTTCAGTTAAACGAGTATCAATACGGATGCAGTAGTTAATAAAGTCACCTAACGCAGTGGGAGGGTCGGCACGAGCAAGTTCATCCTTAATCAGTGGGGATAACCCCTTTCGAAAAATAGATTTTTTGGCGGAATTGTCCCAGGTGGTATCAAGGGCCCATCTCCTGAAATCCAAGGCATATTCAGCTACCGAGTGCTTACCTTGGCGCAAAGCTAACATGGCTGCTTCAGCTGTTGCACCTCGATTGGGGTCATCAAACACCTGCCCCATGGCTGAAATAAAATCATCAAGGTGATTCAAACAATCATCCTCAGTCTCAATCAGAGGGTTTGCCCACATCAAAGCCTTGTTGGTAAGCAACATAATTATAGTAAGCACCTTAGATCGTTCAGTAGGAAATTGTGAAGCATGTGCAGAAAAAAAAGATTGCATTGATTAACAAATCCCCTGAATTTTTCACGTTCACCACCAAAACGAAAAGGGGGCAACTTGGGAATCCCAGAACTCGGGGCCACGGCAGGAGCCTGGACTCGCCCCTCCAGAACCTCAATCCTGGCTCGCAAATCCTGGGTAGTCTGTCCAACCACTTGCAAATTGTGATTATTTAGGTCCTGAAGATTTGTAAAACGGGTCTTTATATTCTGCAAATCTGCAAGGATATTATCAGTCACTCCGCAAAGTTCCTTTATGCGGGCCTCCATTTTCCAGATCTTTTAAGACAGGATACTGGAAGAAGAGGAGAAAAAAAAAAAAACAAAACAATAGTGTTTACCTGTGATAACACTGCAGAAAAAAAAACTTAAGGGAATTGCTCACCTGGAATGGTTGTGAGAAGTCACAACCACTGTCATCACAGAAAGTACAACCGGACATCCGATATCCACAGTACAGCAGACAAGCCTTTCCAGACCCAGCAGACACTAACGTTTGGCTTCAGAATCTTGTAATGTATGTGGTACAGTTCATATAGCGTCTTGTGCTTGGGTGCGATGAAAATACTTGAGACACAGGTTGATAAAGAAAGTCTTGTATTGCTTCATACAAATTGGCAAAAATAAACACACAGGTTGCAAACACAGAAGCAGGAGACACAGCAGGCCAGAGTAATCTAAGCTCAGCAATAACTCTCCACAACAGATTCAGATCTTCTTCTCTGTTACCGCAAGTCCATGCAAACGTGAGGCTCTCAAGAGCAGAGTTCAGAGTCCACAAGTGCTTCAGAGTTCCTCAGTAGGAATGGCTGGAGTACAAGGTCCAAGGCTTCAGGAGTCAGAACACAGGTTCACTGCAGGCTAGATTCTGAAGCACTGATTGCTCAGCTGTAGCTGTTTAAGAAGCAAACGGAGAGAATCAGGGCGGGAACATGCAAGCTGGAAAACTCCATTTTGACTGAGGGCAAGATAGCTGCAGCAAAACAGAAAGCAAAATGGCCGACGAACAAACTGAGTTTCAGAAACAGATACACAGAACCTTACAGGAGGGTTGCCCATCCATTCAAACATGGCACACATGAAGGTGCTACTAAAACCCAACAAACCTTCACATCTGGCTGGATCCTATCGTCCATTCTCACTCATTGAACAGGATATCAAGCTTTTGTCCAGGATCATGGCAGATCGTTTGAGTAGCATTCTTCCTACGCTGATAGGGCCATCACAAGTGGCCTTTGTTCGACCAAGATCGCCCATGAATAACATTAGGAAAGTAATAGCAGTTGTAGATAAATATCGTTGTCTGACAACATCGAGTCCTGTCATGCTATCCTCAGATGGCGATAAGGCATTTGATAGGGTGAGCTGAAGTTGGTTGCCAATGGTCCTGGACAAAATTGCCATGAGAGGCACGTTTATGACTTTCCTATCAGGTGTCTACGCCAACCCACAGGCACAAATACACAACACAGGTCACCTTTCGGCTACTTTCACAATACAGAGGGGAACTCCTCAGGGATGTCCATTATCACCTTTGCTCTTTGATATAGCCCTTGAGCCATTAGTTACACACGTGGAGGATAACACAGTATATGACGGTATAAAGGTAGGGGGTCGGCAGATCAAACTCACATTGTTTGCAGACGATATACTCATTTATATGGCACATCCAAAAGACCATCTCAAAGGGCTATTAGACTGGATAAAATTTTTTTAACTAATTCTGTGATTTTGCTTCAAAGACTACAAGAGTGAAATTTTTCAATTGTTAAAGCCTAATCCTCGTGAGCTTTGGTGTGCTTACTGATGGGGGACAGAAGTAATTAAAACCTTTATTTATAACATATCTGTGAATCAAAATAGGATGAGATTCTAGTTCTCAATACAAACTTAACTATGAACCCTAATTGGACAAGGTTGTACGTCAATTGGAGCGGTGGCATGATTTGCCCCTGTCTCTTCTGGGCCGTTGTCACCTTCTTAAGATGATTATTTTTGGAAGGCTATTATACCCGCTTCAGACTATTCCAATCCTGTTACGTAAAGATGATGTTTCACGGATAAAAAAAGCATTGACCAGATTCATCTTGAGGGGAAAACGGCCCAGAATAGCAATACGAAAAATTATGCGTGCAGTAAAAGATGGGGGCCTGGCCGTGCCAAACGTTAGGAGTTATAACTTTTCGTGCTTGATCAGAGTGGGGAGAGATTGGTTTAAGGGGACTTAGTCCTACTCAGATGTATTGCTGGAATCTGGACTGACAGAGGGTTGTATTTTGGTCTCATGTGTTGACACTGTGATTTGTAAACTCCCGGTCATAGTGATCAGCGCTACTACGCGATACAGTAATTGCCTGTAAGGCAACCAGACGAGCGCATGGGTTGTCTTCTCAGTTATCTAAACACATGCCTTTATGGGCTCACCCAGAATTCCCAGTGGGAGTGACAGACCGCGTTTTTGAGACGTGGCATACTAAAAGTATACATACAGTATTCCATCTCATGCACCTAAAAGAGTGTAGGTGGCTGACATCCAAGGAGATTATGTAAAAATTAAATTAGCCCCCTTCTCACTTTATTGAAACTCTACAAGTGCATTATTTCTACAGAAATCGCCTGCGTAATATTATAGAAGAGGTGGTAGACAATTGATTTGACAAGATGGGAGATATATTTCTTCAACCAGACTGAAGTTTGCTCATGATTTTCCATGATTACTACGACCTGTGATGAGGTCATAGTCACGTGATCTGGTCAGCTGATGTGTACGTCACCTGATGGTGTTTTGTAGGCCTATAAAACAAGGAGCTGTTGTAGTTGTTGTGTGGAAGGAAGGAGTTTGGCTGGAGTAAGCCTGGAACATTGTTTTGTTACTGTGTGGCAGTGTGCACCAGGAAGCGAGTAACAGACCACCCGGAATGTGACCTGGCGGTCTCAGCTGACCTGCAGCTGCTTAGTTAAGCCTGTCACAAGCAAGGGTGAGTCTGTGACCAGTGGTTCTCCAAACTGGAGTGATTTATGTTCTGTTTTCATTTTGTTATATGGACTTTTTGTTGAACTCATGATTAAAATCACTGAACTTTGAAATAAAAGGCTGTGTGTTTGCCTCATTACTGTGGCCCAGCCCTGCCTACCACAGCGGTTCCCTACAATTGGTGGAGAATGCGGGCAACGCAGTGAGGTCAGGCTGTTTTTCATGCATGACAGTAAATGTCCTGGCTTTAGAAAGTGCACCAAAACCGGCTGGATAACTGTCCGAAGATGGAGAACAAAGTAAAAATGCTAGTGGAGGCCATGCGACAGCAACAGCAGGCTACACAGCAGCAACAGCAGGCTATGCAGCAGCAGCAGGCTATACAACATCAGGCTATGTAGCGGCAGCAGGCTATACAGCAGCAGGCTATGTAGCAGCAGATATTTAATCGACAGCAACAGGAAACCAATAGTTTACTGATGCAGCACATGACAGCGCCGCAGACAGTAAGAGCTGCCCGGGGATGCCATGATGTCCGGAAAGCGGTGCGTACAGCGATCCGAAAGATGGAGCAATCAGATGACGTTGAGGTGTAGCTGTAGATGTTTGAAGGCGTGGCTAAAAGGGAGAGATTGCCCCGGGACCAGTGGGCTGAGATCGTGGCTCCGTTTTTGACTTCAGGACCCGCTAAAGCCTATAGGGACCTACCCCCCAGCAACAGGAGGACTATGAGAGCGTGAATGGTGAGATACTTGCACGTCTTGGGGTAAATGTTTTTTTCCTGGCCCAGCGTGTACAACAATGGAAGTTTTCCCCTTCCGAGCCTGCTCGGTCCCAGTATTATAACTTGATACACCTGATAGAAAAGTGCTTTCAGCCTGAGGTGTTGTCACCCCGCGATATGCTGGATCGTATAGTGACTGATAAATTCGGGCGAACTTTGCCCCACACCCTTCAAACATGGGTTGGACAGGCAGCCCCTACTGATGGTCTCCAAATGGTAGACCTCATTGAAAGATATGGGCCTACCAAGGAGATACAGGGAGAGACTACCCGGAAGCTACCAATTAAATTCACCAAACCTTCCCCCACAGCTCGGCGAGCAGAGACTCTGAGGGCCGCCCAGGAAGGGTCGGGGAACGAAAGGGGCCCCATAATCTGTTGGCTGTGCCAGGAACCATGACATGTGAGAGCTGATTGCCCCCACCTGACTGAGCCCATGGACAAAAACTTTGGCTACTATCAGTCTCACTATGCATAACACATGTGTGCAGTGGTCAGTATTACCTTTGCCTTCGGTGGAGGAGGAAAACACCTCTCCTATAGAAGTGTTAGTTGGGGAGATGGAAGATTTGCCACCGGGACCAGAATTGTAATACTTAAATGTGTCAGGTGACAATTTTGGTACGGCGCAACTCCGTGACCCTACGTTGAGTCTATTTGTTGGGGATAA
The DNA here is from genome assembly GCA_033576555.1 of Oophaga sylvatica. Lineage (NCBI taxonomy): Eukaryota > Metazoa > Chordata > Amphibia > Anura > Dendrobatidae > Oophaga > Oophaga sylvatica. The sequence goes on from JARQOD010000002.1 coordinate 238,056,805, forward strand.
CATTTTGTTTTGTAACTGATCATTCCCTGTGACTGGCAGTGTTGTAGCCCATGGAGTAGAGTTCAGGTGGTAGAAAGATGAACATAACAGGAGACATGGAAAACGTTGGCAAACAGTTATTTAATCTGAAAACGGGCAGGCAAATTCAGGTGAGATCCATGCCTTGTTCATTTTCAGAAAAGTAAGCCGGTCTACATTCTCTGAGGATAGTCGCATGCGACGGTCTGTTAGTACACCACCTGCAGCACTAAAGACGCGCTCAGATAATACACTGGCAGCAGGGCAAGCCAGCACCTCCAATGCATACTGGCTAAGCTCTGGCCATGTATCCAGCTTAGAGACCCAAAACTTGAAAGGGGAAGAGCCATCTGGGAGTACACTGAGAGGGAAAGACATGTAGTCTGTCACCATCTTACGTAAACGTTGCCTCATGGTGAGTGGAGTCGTCTCGGATGGTGTAGACATTGGTGGCGCTGACACAAAACTTCGCCACATTTGTAACATACTGCTCTTGCCCTGTGCAGAGGCGCTGCTTGTGCTCCCTCTTGTTGCAGAGGTGTCTCCACTGCCTCGACGCACAGAGATTCTTTGTAAAGCAGTAGCAGCAGCAGTGCTCTCGGCTGGAATGGAGAATATTATGGATTGCACCAGTCTGTCTTGGTACTCCCGCATTTTACGCTCCCGGTTCAACGGTGTGATGAGGCTTTGTAAGTTGTCCCGGTAGCGAGGGTCTAGGAGGGTGTACACCCAATAATCTGATGTGGTGAGAATGTGGGCGATGCGGCGGTCGTTTCTCAGGCACTGCAGCATGAAATCAACCATGTGCTGCAGACTCCCAACTGCCCAACAAACGCTGTCCTCTGGAAGAGGCGTCATCTCTGCCTGCTCTGCATCGCCCCACCCTCGCTCTACATACTGACTAGAGCGTTGTGTAGCTCCCTCTGTAGGGATTTCTTCCTCATCCATTGACTCCTCCTCATCCTCCTCACAAAGTGAGCCCTGCCCAGCCCTTTGTGAGGAACCAAGTTGCGCTGACTGTCCAGAAGGTGAGTGAATTTGTGACTCCTCATCCTCCACCTTTTCCAAAACCTCATCCTTTAGTGCTTGCAGTGATTTTTGAAGCAGGCAGATAAGGGGGACAGTCATGCTGACTAGTGCATCATCTGCACTCGCCATCCGCGTTGAGTCATCAAATGCACGCAAAACGTGGCAGATGTCCTTCATAGTGGCCCACTCAGTAGTGGTGAAGTGTGAACGGCGCAAATTGCGAGTTGATTGCGCCTGATGCAGCTGATACTCCATTACTGCTGGCTGTTGCTCACACAACCGCTCCAACATATGTAAGGTGGAATTCCACCTGGTGGGTACGTCACATATGATGCGATGTTCAGGAAGGCGAAATCTGCGTTGCAGAGCAACAATGCGCGATCTGGCTATGCTGGAACGTCGCAAGTGAGCGCACTCTAGGCGGACCTTCTGCAGCAGTTCAGCAAGATCCGGATAGTCCCTCAAAAAACTCTGCACGACCAAGTTGAGCACATGTGCCAGACATGGTATGTGAGTGAGGTTGCCAAGGCCCAGAGCTGCCACCAGATTTCGGCCATTGTCACACACTACCAAGCCTGGCTGGAGATTCGCTGGCAAAAACCACACGTCGCTCTCCTGCTTGATGGCATTCCAGACCTCCTGCGCTGTGTGGCTTCGATTCCCCATTGAAATTAATTTCAGGATGGCCTGTTGACGTTTGGCCACGGCTGTGCTCATATCATTCGCAACAGGTAAGCGTTCACAGGTCCATGTGGAGGTAGACCGTGACGGCTCCTGCAGCGATGATTCTGAGGAACTGGAGTAGGAGGAGGAGTCAATGTGTACAGACTGGATTCCTGCAATCGTTGGAGTTGGCAGAACACGTACAGCGCCACTCGCAAGATCTGTACCCGGCTCCACAACATTGACCCAATGGGCAGTGAGGGAAAGGTATCGTCCCTGGCCATGGGTACTGGTCCACGCATCGGTGGTCAGGTGGACCCTGCTACAGACGGCGTTTAGTAGCGCATGTTTAATGTTTCCCTCGACATGTTTTTGCAGACCAGGGACGGCTTGCCTGCTGAAATAAAATTGGCTTGGCACATTGAATTGTGGGACTGCCAATGCCATTAAGTTACGGAAACTGTCAGTCTCCACCAGCCTGAATGACAGCATTTCAAGGGACAGGAGTTTTGCAATGCCAGCATTCAGAGCCTGTGCTCGTGGGTGGTTTGACGAGTATGGCCGTCTTTTATCCCATGCCTGTGGTACCGATGGCTGTTTTGTGGCCTGGGAGTGTGAAGATGACAGGGAACTTGCTGCTGTGGGTGGAATTTCACTTTGTCTCTGGACAACAGTGACCGAGGTTCTTCCATGGCGATCCTGTGAGGAAGCAGAACCAGCTGTGTGTGAGCTGGAGGAAGAGGCTCCAACACGACCTGAAGATGTAGGTGCTGCTGTAGGTTGGCCTACATCTCCAGTGTGTCTTTGTAACTCAACTACATGCTTTGTCCGCACATGTTTCCACATATTTGTGGTATTGAGGTTACTGCAATTTTTACCTCTTTTTACTTTTTGCTTACACAGCTTGCATTTAACATAGCAAATATCATCTGCAAGTCTGTCAAAAAAGGACCACGCAGTGCAAGTCCTGGGAGCACTCATTTTGACTTTTGGAAGAGAACTGCTCCCAACAGGTGCCAAACTGGAGGCTAGAGGCAACCGAGTCTGCAGCCTACCTCTCCCTCCTGTTTGTACCGTTGGGACAATCTCATCCTCAGAGCTGCTCCCACCACCTTCCTGTCCCTCACGCCATGTTGGGTCTTGGACCTCATCATCTCCACTACCCTCTTCCAACACCTGCTGCTGTTGGGTGGTCTGGCCAGCACCATGCTCAACAGAAACTGGCACCTGAGTCTCATCATCATCAGATGCGTTCTGCGGTGTGCTGACCATCGGCACTGGCTCACCCGCCTCTTCTGATTCAGAGAGACACAGCTGTTGCGCATCACTGCATACTCCCTCTTCTTCACATTCCAGAATGCTGCTTGGCTGGGCCCCTGTTTGCAAGCCAACAGATTCTGAGAACAGAAGCAGAGACTCAGCTGGCTCCAGTTCAGAACTCTCTGACTGCCTGGGCAATTTGACAGGCGGTGAACAGACAGATGGTTGCTCAACAGTGTTGTGGTCCTGAGAGGAGGTGGAAGCAATTGAAGTCGATGCATTGGCTGCCATCCAACCAACAACGGCTTCAATTTGTTCTTCCCGCAGCAGGGGGGTACGCCGAGCTCCTACAAAACTGCACATAAAGGAACGCTCACGGGGAAAACTGGTGGATGCTGTGTCACTGGGGGCGGCAGCAGCCACAGAATCCCCACGTCCTCTCCCTGCTGAAACTCCATGGCCACGACCACGTGCCTTACTCCCTGCCTTCTTCATCTTGGTAGATTGATAAAGAAAGTCAGAAAAGTTAAAAGGCCTAGTGTTGTTATTCCGCAGAGACTGCAGTGAACACTGCAAACAACTGTTCACTAGCTGTGAAAAGCCCCTTTGTGTACTTCTATAGTGTTTGCAACCAATGTATTGTATACGGATGGAAGCGCGTCACACTAATAGATTAGATTTTTTTCAAATATAATGGAGCAGCACCAATTAGAGAAAAATGTGAAGGATGAGGCAGTGACACACGTTCAGCAGACTATAACCAGCAGTGGTTTAAGAACTAACTGGAGCGTGATCTGCACTCAGCAAAAAAAAAAAATATCACAGACTAGAGTGAACACTGCAGTGCACACAACTGGTCACTATCTGTGAAATGCTCCTTTGTGGACTTCTATAGTGTTTGCAACCAATGTATTGGATACGGATGGAAGCGCGTCACACTAATAGATTGGAGTTATTTTAAATAGAATGGAGCAGCAACAATTATAGAAAAATGACAAGGATGAGGCAGTGACACACGTTCAGCAGACTATAACCAGCAGTGGTTTAAGAACTAACTGGAGCGTGATCTGCACTCAGCAAAAAAAAAAAATATCACAGACTAGAGTGAACACTGCAGTGCACACAACTGGTCACTATCTGTGAAATGCTCCTTTGTGGACTTCTATAGTGTTTGCAACCAATGTATTGGATACGGATGGAAGCACGTCACACTATAATTTCAATTGAATGGAGCTGCAAGAATTACACTAAAGAAAAAAATAAAAAGAGTCTGTGAGTGACACGTGCAGATGTCTACAAACAGCGTTGGATGCAGAGCAAACTGCAGCGTGTCACCTGCACTCACACACAGACCTTGCAGAGCTGTGAAAACAACACTGCAAGGCTAAAGGAAGCTTTACACAGCGGTTGTTAAACTAGCCTGCCTAAAGCACAGTACAGTCATGGCCAAAAGTTTTGAGAATGACACAAATATTAATTTTTACAAAGTCTACTGCTTCACTTTTTCTAATGGCAATTTGCATATACTCCAGAATGTTATAAAGAGTGATCAGCTTAACAGCAATTACTTGCAAAGTCAATATTTGGCTAGAAAATGAACTTTATCCCCCAAAACACATTTCAACATCATTGCAGCCCTGCCTTAAAAGGATCAGCTATCCTCTTTTCAGTGATTGCTCCATTAACACAGGTGTGGGTGTTGATGAGGACATGGCTGGAGATCAATCTGTCATGATTAAGTAAGAATGACACCACTGGACACTTTAAAAGTAGGCTGGTGCTTGGCATTATTGTTTCTCTTCTGTTAACCATGGTTATCTCTAAAGAAACACATGCAGTCATCATTGCAATGCACAAAAATGGCCTAACAGGGAAGAGTATCGCAGCTAGAAAGATTGCACCTCAGTCAACAATCTATCGCATCATCAAGAACTTCAAGGAGAGAGGTTCCATTGTTGCCAAAAGGCTTCAGGGCGCCCAAGAAAGACCAGCAAGCGCCAGGACCGTCTCTTAAAAGTGTTTCAGCTGCGGGATCGGGCTTCCAGCAGTGCAGAGCTTGTTTAGGAATGACAGCAGGCAGGTGTGAGTGCATCTGCACGCACTGTGAGGCGGAGACTCTTGGAGCAAGGCCTGGTCTCAAGGAGGGCAGCAAAGAAGCCACTTCTCTCCAGAAAAAACATCATGGACAGACTGATATTCTGCAAAAGGTACAGGCAGTGGACTGCTGAGGACTGGGGTAAAGTTATTTTCTCTGATGAATCCCTTTTTCGATTGTTTGGGACATCAGGAAAACGCCTCATTCGGAGAAGACAAGGTGAGCGCTACCTCCAGTCTTGTCTCATGCCAACTGTTAAGCATCCTGAAACCATTCATGTATGGGATTGCTTCTCAGCCTAGGGAATTGGCTCTCTCACAGTCTTGCCTAAAAACACAGCCATGAATAAAGAATGGTACCAGAATGTCCTCCAAGAGCAACTTCTCCCAACCCTCCAAGAGCAGTTTGGCGATCAACAATGCCTTTTCCAGCATGATGGAGCACCTTGCCATAAAGCAAAGGTGATAACTAAATGGCTCAGGGAACAAAACATAGAGATTTTGGGTCCATGGCCTGGAAACTCCCCAGATCTTAATCCCATTGAGAACTTGTGGTCAATCATCAAGAGACGGGTGGACAAACAAAAACCTAAAAATTCTGACAAAATGAAAGCATTGATTGTGCAAGAATGGACTGCTATCAGTCAGGATTTGGTCCAGAAGTTGATTGAGAGCATGCCAGGGAGAATTGCAGAGGTCCTGAAGAAGAAGGGTCAACACTGCAAATATTGACTTGCTGCATTAACTCATTCTAACTGTCAATATAAGCTTTTGTTACTCATATGTTTGCAATTATTATATTTCTGTCTGTGATAAAAACATCTGTCAAACACACATAAAAACCAGAGGGCAGCAGATCATGTGAAAATATAATATTTGTGTCATTCTCAAAACTTTTGGCCATGACTGTACACAAAATCGCAATCTCTAACTGTCCCTCAGAGTCAGCAGAGCAGCGTTCTGTCCCTAATGAATTCACAGCACAGTGACGCTAAAATGGCGGCGCCTTTTATAGTGCATTCTGACATCATTACAGCATCCAATCACAGCCATGCCATTAGTTTACATGACCGCAGCAGTACAGGATGTGCCCACACTTCTTAGGATTCCTCATTGGCTGACTAAAATCACATTGCCTCTCAAAGAATTATGGGAACTTCCGATTCCGGTATACGATATATGGAAAATATCGGAACTAAGTATCTAAAGTCCGATACAGCGAATATCGGCCGATACCCGATACTTGCGGTATCGGAATGCTCAACTCTATTAGGAAGATGACAGTCCATTGAGGTACAAGGCCAGTTGACCAGGGGAATTGGAAGTTTCGCCCCAGCAGTTCGCCCCCAGCAGTTCGCCTCCAGCATTTCACCCCCAGCAGTTCGCCCTCAGGTACACGTCGCCCCCGAACATTTAGCCCACAGCATTTCGCCCGCAGGATGTTTCGCCCCGCACATTTGGCCCCCAGGATGTTTCGCCCTCGAACATTTCGCCCCTGGCAGTTCGCCCCCGAACATTTCGCCCCGGCAGTTCACCCCCAAACATTTCGCCCCCAGCATTTCGCCCCCAGGATGTTTCGCCCCCAAACATTTTGACCCCGGCAGTTCGCCCCCGAACATTTCGCCCCGGCAGTTCGCCCCCGAACATTTCGCCCCCTGCAGTTTGCCCCAAACATTTCGCCCCCAGCATTTTGCCCCCGGCAGTTCGCCCCCAAACATTTTGCCCCGAACACTTTGCCACCGGCAGTTCGCCCCCAAACATTTGCCCCCGGCAGTTTGCCCCTGAACATTTCGCCCCCGGCAGTTCCACCCCTGAACATTTCGCCCCCTGCAGTTCGCCCCCGAACATTTCGCAAACTGCAGTTCCGCCCCCGAACATTTCGCCCCCAGGATGTTTCGCCCCGGCAGTTCGCCCCCGAACATTTCGCCCCCGGCAGTTCGCCCCCAAACATTTTGCCCCCGAACATTTCGCCCCCGGCAGTTCGCCCCCGAACATTTCGCCCCCGGCAGTTCACCCCCGAACATTTCGCCCCCCACAGTGCCCAGTTCGCACCCGAACCCAATTTCGCCCCCGGCATGTTCGCCCCCGAACATTTCGCCCCCGGAGTTCACCCCCGAACATTTCGCCCCGGCAGGAGAAATTTTGCCCCCGAACATTTCGCCCCGGATTCGCCCCGAAATTTCGCCAACATTCGCCCTGCAGTTTGCCCAAACATTTCGCCCCCAGCATATCACCCCCAGGATGTTTCGCCCCCGAACATTTCGCCCCCCGCAGTTCACCCCGAACATTTTGCCCCCGGCAGTTCACCCCCGAACATTTCGCCCCTAGCAGTTCGCCCCCGGATGTTTCGCCCCAGCTTTTGCCCCCAGATGTTTCGGCCCCAAATTAGGCAGGGAATTTCGGCCTTGTGTTTTAGCCCTACGACCTCTTTCACAGTAGTCACTTTCCCAAGTACTAAGCACTGGAAAATCGCTAAGAAGATTGCCAATGTTGAATATATAAGTCAATGGCTGGCAAAGCGAGGTGTTGTTTCGGCCAGCTCTTTTTATTTTATTACAGGAGCTATTTTTGAGTACTTAGCGTTCATCAATAGCCTGTATCTTATGGGTCATTACCGAGAGCGCTCACAAAAGCGCTCTCAAAAATGCTAGTAAAGCACGTGCTTTGGAGTTCTAAAACAGTGGCAGCATAAGGGTGCTTTCACACTTCCGCTACATATGCACTACAGGCCGCCCGTTCGCTTCTGTAATGCCGCCGTTCCGCTAACCTGCAGCGGAACGAAAAGAAGAAAATACTTTTCTTTTTGTTCTGACACTGATAGCGGAATGCGGTATTACGAAAACGGGCGGCTGCAGATCGCGGAACCCAGCCGTTCACTTCTATGGGCAATGCAAGCAAAATGCCAGCATTCCGCCAGCATTGCCCAGGGGTCAGCTGGATGTCAGATCCAGAGCGGATCGACCTCTGGCGGCCCCAAACACAAGTGTGAAAGCACTTTTAAAATTACAGTGTGCAAGAGGCCTAAAATCAAAACAATTTTGAACTTTTACCTGACCCAGCACTGACCAGCTTTGTTGCAAATTTTGTTGCAGATGTAACAAGTAGCAGGTCAGATGTCCTGCAAGTTGCATTAGACTAGATTTTATTCCATCTGTACATCAGAATATAGCAGTGTCTGAAATCTCCACAAAGAGAGAAGTATACTGCCACAAAAAATCAGTCAGCTTCCACAGCAATTCACTTTCTACAACTATGAATTCAGTTCTGTCCAAACGTGGAAGGAGGAAGTTGGTCCATGAGAATCACATTTACTTATTTTCCAAACGAACCGCTGATGATGTCCATTCCATCTGGGTATGTGAAAAACGGTCGGCTTGCAAGTGACATGTTTGGACCAATGAAGAATCTGGCGAAGTTGTGAAAGTAGTCAATCTTCACAATCATGCAGCACAAGCTGCAAGACCTGAAGCAATCCGACTTGTTAATGAGGCAGTCACCAGGCAAAGGACAACACAGGAGACACCACAACAGATTCTCACAGATGTCGTTTCAGGAGCCCATTCTAATGTTGTAGCACTTCTCCCAAGGAAAGCATCACTGAAGAGAACAATACGATTAGCGGGAGTTGGAAGTTTCGCCCCCAGCAGTTCGCCCCCAGCATTTCGCCCCCAGCAGTTCGCCCCCAGGTACACGTCGCCCCCGAACATTTCGCCCCCAGCATTTCGCCCCCAGGATGTTTCGCCCCAGGATGTTTTGCCCCCAGGATGTTTCGCCCCCAAACATTTCGCCCCTGGCAGTTCGCCCCGAAACATTTCAACCCCTGCAGTTCGCCCCCCAACATTACGCCTCCAGCAGTTCACCCCCAAACATTTCGCCCCCCGCAGTTCGCCCCTGAACATTTCGCCCCAAGCATTTCGCCCCCGAACATTTCGCCCCCGAACATTTCGCCCCCGGCATTTCGCCCCCGAACATTTCACCCCCGGCAGTTCACCCCGAACATTTCGCCCCCGGCAGTGCGCCCCAGAACATTTCGCTCCCAGCATTTCGCCCCCAGGATGTTTCACCCCTGAACATTTCGCCCTTGGCAGTTCGCCCCCGAACATTTCGCCCCCAGCATTTCGCCCCCAAGGTTGTTTTGCCCCCGAACATTTCGCCCCTAGCAGTTCGCCCCCGGATGTTTTGCCCCCAGCTTTTTGCCCCCAGATGTTTCGGCCCCAAATTAGGCAGGGAATTTCGGCCTTGTGTTTTAGCCCTACGACCTCTTTCACAGTAGGCACTTTCCCAAGTGCTAAGCACTGGAAAATCGCTAAGAAGATTGCCAATGTTGAATATATAAGTCAATGGCTGGCAAAGCGAGGTGTTTCGGCCAGCTCTTTTTATTTTATTACAGGAGCTATTTTTGAGCACTTAGCCTTCATCAATAGCCTGTATCTTATGGGTCATTACGAAGAGCGCTCACAAAAGCGCTCTCAAAAATGCTAGTAAAGCACATGCATTGGAGTTCTAAAACAGTGGCAGCATAAGGGTGCTTTCACACTTCCGCTACATATGCACTACAGGCCGCCCGTTCGCTTCTGTAATGCCGCCATTCTGCGGTATTATGAAAGCGAACGGGTGGCTGCAGATCGCGGAACCCAGCCGTTCACTTCTATGGGCAATGCAAGCAGAATGCCAGCATTCCACCAGCATTGCCCCGGGATCAGCTGGATGTCAGATCCAGAGCGGATCGACCTCTGGCGGCCCCAAACACAAGTGTGAAAGCACTTTTAAAATTACAGTGTGCAAGAGGCCTAAAATCAAAACAATTTTGAACTTTTACCTGACCCAGCACTGACTAGCTTTGTTGCAAGTTTTGTTGCAGATGTAACAAGTAGCAGGTCAGATGTCCTGCAAGTTACATTAGAATAGCTTTTATTCCATCTGTACATCAGAATATAGCAGTGTCTGAAATCTCCACAAAGAGAGAAGTGTACTGCCACAAAAAATCAGTCAGTTTCCACAGCAATTCACTTTCTACAACTATGAATTCAGTTCCTTCCAAACGTGGAAGGAGGAAGTTGGTCCATGAGAATCACATTTACTTATTTTCCAAACGAACCGCTGATGATGTCCATTCCATCTGAGTATGTGAAAAACGGTTGACTTGCAAGTGACATGTTTGGACCAATGAAGAATCTGGCGAAGTTGTGAAAGTAGTCAATCTTCACAGTCACGCAGCACGAGCTGCAAGACCTAAAGCAATCCGACTTGTTAATGAGGCAGTCTCCAGGGCAAGGACAACACAGGAGACACCGTCAACAACAGATTCTCACAGACATCGTTTCAGGAGCCCATTCTAATGTTGCAGCACTTCTCCCAAGGAAAGCATCACTGAAGAGAACAATACGATTAGCAAGGCAACTTGGCAATATCCCAAGGTTACCTCAAACCCTTGATCAACTTGTTATCCCCCAGGAGTTTCAGGAGATCAGTATTGATGGTGTCCAGCAGCAGTTCCTTGTGCATGACTCTGGTAAGCTACTTAACTATTTAACATTGTATTAAAACAATTCCATTATGCATATTTTTTTTTTTAAATAAAAATATATCATTTCCAATGGGACAATATATGTTGTAAAAAAGTATTGGTTGGCCCCTTTACACTAGATTTTGCTTCAGTTTTTTTTTATTATGAAATCAGAAAATCTGGAGCAAAATTTGAGTTTTTAATGTGAGATATGAACAGAGGCTTCTGATTATGATATTTTTTTTTATTCATCCCAAAATTATCTGTCTGATGCTTGTTACACTTTTTCTGTTATTTCCTCTACTAATACTTTCATTATAAATTAGGAAATGGACACAGCCATATGTTGATATTTGGAACAAGAGACAATCTCCATCTACTGGCACAAAGTAAAGAATGGTTTGCTGATGGCATGTTTTTCACTACACCAGCCTTGTTTAAGCAACTTTACACAATCCATGTAGTCCAAAGCGGCCTTGTTGTTCCGGTAGTGTACACCTTGCTGACAGACAAGAGCCATTCTACATACCAAAGGTTGCTGCAAGAGCTGAAGAACTAGCAGCCTGGACTGCAGCCAGACAACCTGATGTTGGATTTTGAACTAGCTGCAATACAGGCATTTGAAAGTGAATTCCCCAACCTTGAGAAGACTGGTTTCTTTTTCCACCTATCAGAGTCGGTTTGGTGTAAAGTTCAAAATGAAGGACTCAAGATGCAATACCAAGGTCACCATGAATTTGCCCGTTGGATACGCATGATACCTGCCCTGGCCTTTATACCACCACAGAATGTTGTGCAATCATTTGAAGAGTTGGTGGAAGATCCTGACTTTCCACAAGAAGCAATACCTATTGCCAACTATTTTGAAGATAGCTATATCGGTCGAATGAATCGCAGAGGGCGTCAAGCACCTTTGTTTCCAGTTCAACTCTGGAATGTGTATGAACGAACATTGAATGATCAACAGCGAACAAATAATGATGTCGAAAGATGGCACCGTAGCTTTCGAGAAACATGTGGTACTCTTTTCCAAAATATATACTGGTTCATTAACTGTCTGAAACATCAGCAAGAGCTCCATAGTTTTGAAATTATTCAGATAGTAGCAGGAAATCCCATCACTGCAAGAAACAAAAAGTATGCTGCAATTTCAGCAAGGGTTAAACATATCGTGCAAGATTTCAATAATAGAAGCTTGATGGATTATCTGAGAGGCATTGCCTACAGCTTTGAATTTTAGTTCATGGTCACATATTGTATGTTTTGAGAGCAGTGTTTTCAGCTGTAAAATCATTCAAGCATTATAACCTGTAATTTGTCTTTTCTCTTTTTCTCTAATCCTTCCCCTCTATACCTTTTTATGTTTCTTGTTACAACAGTTTTGATATATACAGTTAAAGCATAACTCTACAAAAAACATAAGTTATGTTATAGTACCTGTGCCCATGCTATTCATTTCCAAAGGAGACCTTCCAGCAGCTTCACTTCTGTGTGAAAAGTCTCATCCAAGTTAAAGCTCCATGTGCTGCAGGATTTCAGTGGTTGCTAAGGAGGTTGTTTCTCCTTAGTAGCAGTACTTGTGGATGGATTCTAGAGGCCGTGGCTGCACAGGAGCATGCAACTACCGTAACAATATATTCCCTATGATGTATAAAGGGCTGCTGGTTTACAGCCTTCTGCAAAGCCCCCCCTATGTGTTCCGTCCTGTAACGGCTTTACACAGGAGGGAGGGAGCCCTCCTCTTGTCCAGGACAGAGCACATGAGTGGAGGGTGAAGGGGAGCTTTGCAGAGGGCTGTGAACAAGCAGCCCTGAATGTATCACAGGACGTCAGGATCCGTTCTGCTACCAAGCGGGCACCACCTCCTTAGTAACCAATGAAATCCTACTATTTTCCTGTCTGTTTGTAAAATGACTTATCTAGAAAACAATGTTTTAGGATTAAAAAACCTCATTTGATCAGAATTGTATATCTTAGACTCATATGGTGTATTATTAGTGATAAGCGAACATTCAGTTCAGGCAGGTCTTTGCTAGAGGCAAAACATCCTGGGGGGCGAAATGCTGGGGGCGAAATGTTTGGAGGCGAACTGCCGGGGGCGAAATGTTCGGGGCGAAACGTTCAGGGGGCAAACTGCCGGGGAGCGAAATGTTCGGGGACGAACTGCCGGGGGCGAAATGTTCGGGGGCGAACCGCCGGGGGCAAAATATTCGGGGGCGAACTGCCGGGGCGAAATGTTCGGGGGCGAACTGCCGAGGGCGAAATGTTCGGGGGCGAAATGTTCGGGGGCGAACTGCCGGGGGCGAAATGTTCGGGGGCGAAACATCCTGGGGGTGAAATGCTGGGGGCGAAATGTTCGGTGGCGAACTGCCATGGGTGAAATGTTGGGGGGCGAACTGCCGGGGGCGAAATGTTCGGGGGCGAACTGCCGGGGCGAAATGTTCGGGGGCGAACTGCCGGGGGAGAAATGTTCGGGGGCGAAACATCCTGGGGGCGAAATCTGCGGGGGCAAAACATCCTGGGGGCAAAATGCTGGGGGCAAAATGTTCGGGGGTGACGTGTACCTGGAGGCGAACTGCTGGGGTTGAACTGCTGGGGGCGAAATGCTGGAGGCGAAACTTCCTAGAACCGTTGACCAGAGGGTCACAACCTGGCTTCTCCGAACATCTCCATGGAGCCAGGCAACCAGCGGGTCCCAATCCTGGCTTTTTCCAAATGTATCCATGATTCAGTGATGTTTAATGAAGCAGATCAGTTTTCTTCCAACCAGGGCAGAGATCCCCTAGGTAGTTTGCTGTGGAATGATAGATCAGTGTCCCTTGTGATGGAGTCATGATGAATTGGCAGCAGTCCTGTAGGATCTTCTGGATGTTTTGATGTCTTGGCAGAATCTCTGGCTCTCTCTTAAGGGTATGCCACACTAAACAATATCGCTAACGGGATCGCTAAAAAACGTCACTATTTAGCGATCCCGTTAGCGATGTTGTTCAGTGCGGCAGCTTCCAGCGACGAGCTTCCTGCTGTGATCTCGCTCGTCGCTGGAATCGCTCCGGACCCTATTTCATCGCTGGCGCTCCCGCTAGGTAAGTATCTTATCGCTGTGTGGCACCTTTTCTTAGCGATTTAGCGGTACTTTTGTACCGCTAAAGTCGTTAAGAAGATCGCTAACGGCGATAGCGTCGTTAACTATATCGCTAAATGCGGCAGCATTTAGCGATATAGAAACAATCCCGCTAGCGATCTCATTAGTATGCAACGCTAACGAGATCGCTAGCGGGATTGTTTAGTGTGGCAGTACCTTCAGTCTCTCTGTGTCTTTCAGAGGCATATCACCTCTTTTTATGTTAAGCTAGTGTCCTTCAGTCCAGCATTATAGATAAGGGGAAGAATGGTGACAACCAAGTCGCCTTGTTTGATTATGTAATCTATTTGCATAGATCTACCTCCTCTGTTTTAGAAATCAAGAAAAGCTATCTGGGCTACCCAATGCATAATTAGTATATCACTAGTCATCAAGAATAAGCGCACACTATGTTATATCACATATCAGCTTTCAAGTCAATATTACAGGCTTACACAAACAAAAGTCTGTTTTCTTGACCAGCCAGAAAGAAATGCTTAAATTCAAAAGCCAACATACAGATAACATAAACAAAACAGCAGCTGACAGCACATGGGAGTATCAGGGATGCACGTTCAAAAGTTTAAGGATCCAATTGAACAGAAGAATCCAAAAGAGAAAAAGGAACAGCATCCAATCCGGGTAGAAATGTAACAAATCCTTTATTCAGTCACCAAAGATTACAACGTTTCGGCCATTTTGTGGCCTTTTTCAAGTACAAAATACAGAGCATTAATGGTGCCCTTAAATGGTGTGGAGAAGCCAATCACCATCCAGGAACCGCCCAGTAATCAAACAGATATATAAATCACAATATACAAAACATCATGTTAAAACAGTGATCACAGATCCAAAATTGAATACATCACAGATAATGAAGACATCACTTATAATATACTAATGATACTAAGTAAATTACCCCACGTAAACAATAGACAAAAATGTGTTCACCAATAGATGATCAGCTACCTAATAGCCCCACAGAACAAATGTTCCAATCGTATCTCATCATACTTAGACACCCATCTCAGCCAATAGTACTCTTATGTTTGCTAATCCTACAGTAGCTCTAACTTCCATCGTTGTCTCACCTACATACATCAGTCCACAAGGGCACGTAAGTATGTAGATGTAAGGTTCTTTGTCTCTGTTGACATGTTCCTTGAAACTCAGTTTTCCGTCGGCCATTTTGCTTTCTGTCTTTCTGCAGCTCTTGCCCTCAGTTAATATGGAGTTTCCAGTTTTCATGTTCCCACCCTGATTCTTCCCTCTTGCTTCTTAAGCAGCCTCAGCTGAACAATCAGTGCTCCTGAATCAAGCCTCAGTCAGTCTGTGACCTGACTCCTGGAAGCCTTGGACTTGTACTCCAGCTATTCCCTACTGAGGAACCTTGGAACACTTTTGGACTCTGGAAACCTGCTGTTTGGTGAATCCATGTTTGCAGAGGAATTACGGTACAGAGAAGAGATCCTGAACCTGCTTTGGAGATTTATTGTAGTGCTTGAAGTTACTCTGGCCTGCTGTGTCTCCTGTCGCTGTTCCTGCAAACTGTGTAAACTTTTCAGCATGCTTGTATGAAGTAATACAAGTCATTTCATTTCAACCTATGTCTCCTGTGTTTCCTCGCACCCAAGCACAAGACGCTATAGGAACTGTACACTATACATGACAAGATTCAGGAGCCCATGTTTAGTGTCTGCTGGGTCTGGGAAAGCCGTGTCTGCTGTGACTGTGGATATCAGATGTCCGTTTAATACCTTATGTGATGACAGTGGTTGTGACTTCTCACAACCATTCCAGGTGAGCGCATTCCCTTAAAATTTTACTCTGGAGTGTTACCACAGGTAAACACTATTGTTCTTTTTTATTTTTTTTTTCCCTTTCCTCTTCCAGCACTTCTGCCTTAAAAGATCTGGAAGATGGAGGCCCGCATAAAGGAACTTTGCGGAGTGACTGATACAATCCTTTCAGATGTACAGACTTTAAAAACCCGTTTTGCAAGCCTACAGGACCTCACTAATCATAATTTGCAAGTGTTTGGACAGACTACCCAGGAATTGCGAGCCAGGATTGAGGCTCTAGAGGAACGAGCCCAGGCTCCTGCCATAACCCCGAGTTCTGGGATCCCCAAATTACCTCCTTTTCGTTTTGGCGGTGAACGTGAGAAATTCAGGGGATTTATTAATCAATGCAATTTATTTTTCTCTGCACATGCTTCACAATTTCCCACTGAACGATCCAAAGTGCTTACTATAATCATGTTGCTTACCAATAAGGCTTTGATGTGGGCAAACCCTCTGATTGAGACTGAGGATGATTGTTTGAATCACCTTAATGCTTTTATTTCAGCCATGGGGCAGGTGTTTGATGACCCCAATCGAGGTGCAACAGCTGAAGCAGCCATGTTAACTTTGCGCCAAGGTAAGCGTTCAGTAGCCGAATATGCCCTGGATTTCAGGAGATGGGCTCTTGATACCACTTGGGACACTTCCGCTAAAAAATCTATTTTTCGGAAAGGGTTGTCTACACTGATTAAGGATGAACTTGCTCGTGCCGACCCTCCCACTGCGTTAGGTGACTTTATTAACTATTGTATCCGTATTGATGCTCGTCTGACTGAACGCAGACAAGAGAGATGGTTCGAAAATAATCGCACTAAACTTTACTACCTCCCTCCTCAGCTAAGGAACCTTTGAGTAGGATCACAAGGGAACCAGAACCTGAACCCATGCAGGTGGACTCTTTACAAAGACGGGTTAGTGATGCACGCAAAGAACATCGTATAAAGGAAAATCTATGTTTCTACTGTGGTAAGTCAGGGCACTTCATTATAAACTGCCCCAGCCGTTCTCGTAAGACTACTGCAGCAGTCATTCACTGTGAGTGTTGCGAGAGGAGCTCTGTCATGTCCGAGCCTCAGGCTCCAGAGAGATCTGCTGCAAGAGATCTTGATTTCTCAGACTTAAACTCTGTTAGTTCTGGGGACGATGACGGTATAAACGCTGCAATTTTTCAAGTTTCCTCAGCGGTGTCCCAGCTGAGTTGTAAAAGAAACAATTCTCATTGCTTCCTTTCCATCAAACTCTGGGTTGACTCAGTCTGGGTGTCTAGCTCTGCTATGATCGACTCAGGAGCAAGTGGGAATTTTATGGATATCTCCTTTGCTCTGAAACAGGGGATACGTTCAGTGAAGAAGGCTACTCCAGTACAGATGGAGACTGTGGATGGCTCTCTACTGACTTCTGGACCAGTGGATCAAGAAACAGAGCCTTTGAGGGTCCTTATGGGTAAAGATCATCAGGAGAAAATGTCTTTTTTGCTTATCTCTTCTCTCCCACTTTCCCATTATTCTAGGGCTACCATGGCTGCAGGCGCAGAATCCTACGATTAACTGGGAGACCAAGGAATTACACTTTCCGGAGAAACAGATGAGTCAAGGAGTTTCAGCTTGCTCTGTTCCTAAAGGAACCATGTCAGTCCCTGAACTACCAGCTGTATACCAGGACTATGTGGATTTATGTGACAAGAAGAACGCTGATCAGCTTCCTCCTCACCGTCCATATGATTGTCCAATTGAATTATTGCCTGGAGCCGAGATACCTTTTGGTAAGATCTACCCCTAGCGGGGCCCAAGCTAAAAGCTTTGAAGGATTATATAGACGAAAATTTAGCCAAGGGCTTCATACGCCCCTCTTATCTCCCGCAGGTGCACCCATCTTCTTTGTGAAGAAGAAAGATGGATCTCTGAGACCCTGCATAGACTATAGGGAACTCAATAAGGTTACTATTAGAAACCGTTATCCATTGCCTTTAATCCCTGAGTTGTTGGAGAGAGTGCGGCATGCCAAAATTTTCTCTAAACTGGATCTCCGTGGGGCCTATAACTTGGTCCGTATTAGACCTGGGGATGAATGGAAGACTGCTTTCAGGTCACGCTATGGACACTTTGAATATCTAGTTATGCCTTTTGGTCTGAGTACCGGCCCAGCCACTTTCCAACACTTCGTGAATGATATCTTCAGGGATCTCCTAGATACATTTGTGGTGATTTATCTGGATGATATTCTAATTTTTTCTAACTCCACAGAGGAACATCATGGACATGTGAGAATGGTCTTAGAACGCCTAAGACAAAACCATCTCTACATCAAATTTGAAAAATGTGAATTCCATAGGACCGAAATTCAATTTCTGGGGTATGTACTATCTACGCAAGGGATTAGTATGGATGGAAGCAAGACCCAAGCCATCAAGGATTGGCCAATTCCCAGAAATGTGAAGGAGGTGCAGCGTTTCATCGGGTTTGCCAACTTCTATAGACGTTTCATTAAGAATTTTTCTGAGGTAGTGTCACCTATCACCCAGCTTACCCGGAAACAGTCTAGGTTCTCCTGGACCCCGCAAGCTCAGGAATAGTGTTGAGCGATACGATAATGCAAATATCGGCTATCGGCTGATATTAGCTCTATCGGCCTTTCGATAATTCGTTTCGATATTTTCGTCTTATCGAATACCGAATCGGAAGTTCCCATAATTCTTTGCGAGGCAATGTGATTTTAGTCAGCCAATGAGGAATCCTAAGAAGTGTGGGCACATCCTGTACTGCTGCGGTCATGTTAACTAATGGCATGGCTGTGATTGGATGCTGAAATGATGTCAGAATGCACTATAAAAGGCGCCGCCGCCATTTTAGCGTCACTGTGCTGTGAATTCAGTAAGGGACAGAACGCTACTGTGCTGACTCTGAGGGACAGTTAGAGATTGCGATTTAGTGTACTGTGCTGTAGGCAGGCTAGCACCAACCGCTGTGTAAAGCTTCCTTTTGCCTGCAGTGTTGTTTTAACAGCTCTGCAAGGTGTGTGTGAGTGCAGGTGACGCTGCAGTTTGCTCTGCATGCAACGCTGTCTGTAGGCATCTGCACCTGTCACTCACAGACTATTTTTTTTTCCTTCAGTGTAATTCTTGCAGCTCCATGCAATTTAACTATTAGTGTGACGCGCTTCCATCCGTATCCAATACATTGGTTGCAAACACTATAGAAGTAGACAAAGGAGTAGCCTTTCACAGATTGTGAACAGTTGTGTTTCAGTGTTCACTTCAGTCTGTGTTTTTTATTTTTTGAGTGCACATCACGCTCCAGTTACTTGTTCAAGCACTGCTGCTTGTACTCTGCTGAGCGTGTCTCAGTGGCTCATCCTTTTCATTTATCTCCAATTGGTTCTGCTCCATTCCATTTAAAATATAATCTATTAGTGTGACGCGCTTCCATCCGTATACAATACATTGGTTGCAAACACTATAGAAGTAGACAAAGGAGTAGCCTTTCACAGATTGTGAACAGTTGTGTTTCAGTGTTCACTTCAGTCTCTGCGTAATAACCACACTTAGGCCTTATAACTTTTCTGACTTTCTTTATCAATCTACCAAGATGAAGAAGTCAGTGAGTAAGGCACTTGGTCGTGGCCGTGGAGTTTCAGCAGGGAGAGGACGTGGGGATTCTGTGTCTGCTGCCGCCCTCAGTGACACAGCATCCACCATTTATGCCCGTGAGCGTTCCTTTATGCGCACTTTGGTAGGAGCTCGGCGTGCCCCCCTGCTGCGGGAAGAACAAATTGAAGCCGTTGTTGGTTGGATGGCAGCCAATGCATCGACTTCAATTCCTTCCACCTCCTCTCAGGAACACAACACTGTTGAGCAACCATCTGTCTGTTCACCGCCAGTCAAATTGCCAAGGCAGTCAGAGAGTTCTGTACAGGAGCCAGCTGAGTCTCTGCTTCTGTTCTCAGAATCTGTTGGCTCGCAAACACGGGCACAGGCAAGCAGCATTCTGCAATTTGAAGAAGAGGGAGTATGCAGTGATGCGCAACAGCTGTGTCTCTCTCAATCTGAAGAGGCGGGTGAGCCAGTGCCGATGGACAGCACACCGCAGAACGCATCTTATGATGATGATGAGACTCAGGTGCCAGGTTTTGTGGAGCATGGTGCTGCCCAGACCATCCAACAGCAGCAGGTGTTGGAAGAGGGTAGTGGAGATGATGAAGTCCGAGACCCAACATGGCGTGAGCAACAGGAAGGTGGTGGGAGCAGCTCTGAGGAAGAGATTGTCCCAACGGTACAAAGAGGAGGGAGAGGTAGGCTGCAGACTCGCTTGCCTGTAGCCTCCAGTTTGGCACCTGTTGGGAGCAGTTCTCTTAGAACTGTCAAAATTGGCGCTCCCATGACTTGCACTGCGTGGTCCTTTTTTGACAGACTTGTAGATGATATTTGCTATGTTAAATGCAAGCTGTGTAAGCAAAAAGTTAAAAGAGGTAAAAATATCAGGAACCTGAATACCACAAATATGTGGACACATGTACGGACAAAGCACGTAGCTGAGTTCCAAAGACACACTGGAGATGTAGGCCAACCTACAGCAGCACCTACATCTTTAGGTCATGTTCGAGCCTCTACTCCAGCTCTCACACACCTGTTTCGGCTTCCTCACAGGATCTCCATGGAAGAACCTCGGTCACTGTTGTCCATAGAGAAACTGTTATTCCACCCACTGCAGCAAGTTCACAGTCATCGTCACACTCCCAGAACAAAAAACAGCCATCGGTAACACAGGCATGGGATAAAAGACGGCCATACTCGGCAAACCATCCACGAGCACAGGCTCTGAATGCTGGCCTTGCAAAACTCCTGTCCCTTGAAATGCTGTCATTCAGGCTGGTGGAGACTGACAGTTATTTCAGGAACTTTATGGCATTGGCAGTCCCACAATATAATGTGCCAAGCCGATTTTATTTCAGCAGGCAAGCTGTCCCTGCTCTGCAAAAACATGTCGAGGGAAACATTAAACATGCGCTACTAAACGCCGTCAGTAGCAGGGTCCACCTGACCACCGATGCGTGGACCAGTACCCATGGCCAGGGACGATACCTTTCCCTCACTGCCCATTGGGTCAATGTTGTGGAGCCGGGTACAGATCTTGCCAGTGGCGCTGTACGTGTTCTGCCAACTCCAAGGATTGCAGGAATCCAGTCTGTGCACATTGATTCCTCCTCCTACTCCAGTTCCTCAGAATCATCGCTGCACGAGCCGTCACGGTATACCTCCACATGGACCCGTGAACGCTTACCTGTTGCGACCGATATGAACACAGCCGTGGCCAAACGTCAACAGGCTGTACTGAAATTAATTCCCATGGGGAATCGAAGCCACACAGCGCAGGAGCTCTGGGATGCCATCAAGCAGGAGAGCGATGTGTGGTTTTTGTCAGCTAATCTCCAGCCAGGCTTGGTAGTGTGTGACAATGGCCGAAATCTGGTGGCAGCTCTGGGCCTTGGCAACCTCACTCACATACCATGTCTGGCACATGTGCTCAACTTGGTCGTGCAGAGCTTTTTGAGGGACTATCCGGATCTTGATGCACTGCTGAACAAGGTCCGCCTAGAGTGCGCTCACTTGCGACGTTCCAGCATGGCCAGATCGCGCATTGCAGCTCTGCAAGTCAGATTTCGCCTTCCTGAACATCGCATCATATGTGACGTACCCACCAGGTGGAATTCCACGTTACATATGTTGGAGCGGTTGTGTGAGCAGCAGCCAGCAGTAATGGAGTATCAGCTGCAACAGGCGCAATCAACTCGCAATTTGCGCCGTTCACACTTCACCACTACTGAGTGGGCCTCTATGAACGACATCTGCGACGTTTTGCGTGCGTTTGATGTCTCAACGCGGATGGCGAGTGCAGATGATGCACTAGTCAGCATGACTGTACCCCTTATCTGCCTGCTTCAGAAATCACTGAAAGCACTAAAGGAAGAGGTTTTGAAAGAGGTGGAGGATGAGGAGTCACAAATTCAATTACCTTCAGGACAGTCAGCGCAACGTCGTTCCTCACAAAGGGCTGGGCAGGGCTCACTTTGTGAGGAGGATGAGGAGGAGGAGGAGGAGTCAATGGAGGAGGAAGAAATCCCTACAGAGGGAGGTACACAACGCTCTACTCAGTATGTAGAGCGAGGGTGGGGTGATGCAGAGGAGACAGAGATGACGCCTCTTCCAGAGGACAGCCTTTGTTGGCCAGTTGGGAGTCTGCAGCACATGGTTGATTTCATGCTTCAGTGCCTGAGAAACGACCGCCGCATCGCCCACATTCTCAGCACGTCAGATTATTGGGTGTACACCCTCCTAGACCCTCGCTACCGGGACAACTTACAAACCCTCATCACACCGGTGAACCGGGACCGTAAAATGCAGGAGTACCAAGACACACTGGTGCAATCCATACTGTTGTACATTCCAGCCGAGAGAGCTGCTGCTGCTACTGCTGCTGCTTTACAAAGCAGCTCTGTGCGTCGAGGCAGTGTAGACACCTCTACAACAAGAGGGAGCAGAAGCAGCGCCTCTGCACAGGGCAAGAACTGTATGTTACAAATGTGGCAAAGTTTTGTGACAGCGCCAGCAAGGTCTACACCATCCGAGACGGCTCCAGTCACCAGGAAGAAACGTTTCCGTAAGATGGTGACAGACTACTTGCTTTCCCTCTAAGTGTACTCCCAGATGCCTCTTCCCTTTCAAATTTTGGGTCTCTAAGTTGGATACATGGCCAGAGCTTAGCCAGTATGCATTGGAGGTGCTGGCTTGCCCTGCTGCCAGTGTATTATCTGAGCGTGTCTTTAGTGCTGCAGGTGGTGTAGTAACAGACCGTCGCATGCGACTATCCTCAGAGAATGTAGACCGGCTTACTTTTCTGAAAATGAACAAGGCATGGATCTCACCTGAATTTGCCTGTCCATTTTCAGATTAAATAACTGTTTGGCAACGTTTTCCATGTCTCCTGTTATGTTCATCTTTCTACCACCTGAACTGTACTCCCTGGGCTACAACACCGCCATTTGTTGCTCGTAAGTAATTGGTAGGGGTACTAACTCCTGGCCAGCCTGGTTACAGCACGAAAGCTGTTTCCTGGCAGTGTGAACGTCAATTATCCTCCAATAAGTTGTGCTGTCGTGTTGCATTCGGGTTAGCCGATTCTATGGTGCCTGCAGTTTAGGTGATTCCTATGTGTGCTTTGGGATATGTAAATAAAGGCGGTTTCCATTGTGACAATAGGATAAGCACCCACTGTAGGACTGTGTGATTCGGTAACTGCGGACGGCTTGCGTCCTGTCAACTTACATTTTCATGGGTGCGTTCTTCTACCCGTCCGGGGTCCAGTACCTCAAGTGGTTCTCCCCAGTGCCTTTGGCCTAGTTGCCTCCATCTCCGTATCCGAGTTCCAGCAACGTCTGCTGGTCCTTGGTAGTGCTTTGGAGCACAGGTACCTCCTGCTTAGTAACCGTGTCACAGTAACGTCAGCTGGTACTCGGTTGTGACATTGCCTCTTTTCCTTCTGCTACCCGTCCGGGGTCCAGTACCGTCAAGTGGTTCTCCCCAGTGCCTTTGGCCTAGGTGCCTCCATCTCCGTATCCGAGTTCCAGCAACGTCTGCTGGTCCTTGGTAGTGCTTTGGAGCACAGGTACCTCCTGCTTAGTAACCGTGTCACAGTAACGTCAGCTGGTACTCGGTTGTGACATTGCCTCTTTTCCTTCTGCTACCCGTCCGGGGTCCAGTACCGTCAAGTGGTTCTCCCCAGTGCCTTTGGCCTAGGTGCCTCCATCTCCGTATCCGAGTTCCAGCAACGTCTGCTGGTCCTTGGTAGTGCTTTGGAGCACAGGTACCTCCTGCTTAGTAACCGTGTCACAGTAACGTCAGCTGGTACTCGGTTGTGACATTGCCTCTTTTCCTTCTGCTACCCGTCCGGGGTCCAGTACCGTCAATGGTTCTCCCCAGTGCCTTTGGCCTAGGTGCCTCCATCTCCGTATCGAGTTCCAGCAACGTCTGCTGGTCCTTGGTAGTGCTTTGGAGCACAGGTACCTCCTGCTTAGTAACCGTGTCACAGTAACGTCAGCTGGTACTCGGTTGTGACATTGCCTCTTTTCCTTCTGCTACCCGTCCGGGGTCCAGCACAGTCAGCTGGTCCTCGTTACTTCCATTGTCTCTTGCTCCATCTGATACCCGTCAGGGTTCCAGTAACGTCAGCTGTTTCTCGGAAATTAGACGACATTAAAGACCACCCAGAAGAAGATGACGACAACAAGGACGACGAGCATGAAGCCAACCAGCCTGAACACCATCACAAAGAAAAAATAAAAGATTACCCAGAAGAAGATCACCAACAGGACAAAGAAGGTTAAGACAAACTACAAGATACAGAACAAGAGACAGAAGAACAATAAGCAAAAGATCAAAAAACAGAAGAACATGAAGTATAAGACCAAAATGAAGAGCAAAATATATGCTCTAAATTCTAAGCAGAAGAAGACTAAGCAGTGTATGGGGGTGAGTCCGTTCCTCCTCGTGGTGCCCCTGGAAAATGCCTGCTGCTGCAGGCTAAACTGAACACGGACAAATACTGTTGTAATTTAAATCTTTTGTGACAGCAAGAACGGAAGGATGAACAATTCATACTTTTACAGATTACAAGTACAGGAATCTCTGTCACAAATAAGAATATGATGAAGAAGATGAAGAGGTAAAAAGATGAAGAATTTGAATATGAAGAAGATTAATTAGTTTAATAATAACAATATGAGTAATGTAAACAAAAACATGAATAGCAAGAAGTTTAAGAAGAAGATTAAGAAGGTGAAGATGAAGAATAATTTGATGAGAAAGATGATGCTGCTGCTGAAGATTATGAAGGAGAAAGTGTGGCACTGGCAAAAGTTAAAAAGGTGAAGAGCATGGAAGTTGTGAAACATACATATTTGCCAAAATAGAAAAAAGGTTAACAACATTGTCAATTTGTTAGTCAATCCAAACGTATTTCCAAAAAAAATATATATTAATGCTATTCCAATGCATTGGGTTAAACATGTATGCCTTTATTGTCTCCTCAACCTCCCCCAATACATTTACATTAGTTTTTGTTGTTTTCCTTCATGTACAATTAACCAACAAGGCAAGAATGGTTTTTTTTAATTTCGATATTTTGTTCCCATAGACTTACATTGGACTTCCGCTATCGAAATCGATTATCGACGATATTTAGTGCTATCGGCGATACAATTTCGATACGATATTTTTAGATATCGAGCAATATCGCTCAACACTACTCAGGAAGCATTTTCCTGTTTAAAGGATAAATTTACCACCGCACCTATCTTAGTACATCCCAACCCCGAGCTTGCCTTCATAATAGAGGTGGATGCTTCAGACTGTGCCGTTGGAGCTATACTCTCTCAGAGAACAGGTGAGAAGAATGTCTTGCATCCCTGTGCCTTCTTTTCCCAGCAGTTGTCTTCGGCTGAGAGGAACTACGATGTGGGCAATAGAGAATTGTTGGCCATTATTGCCGCCTTCAAGGAATGGAGACACCTTCTTCAGGGTGCTGCACAGCAAATAGTCGCCCTGACAGACCATCGTAACCTTGAATTTATCAGGTCGGCTAAGTGCCTGACTCCTCGCCAGGCTCGCTGGAATCTTTTCCTAAACCAATTTAATTTTGTAATTTCTTATAGACCAGGATCGCGCAATGGAAAGGCTGATGCACTCTCTAGGATTCATTCAGCAGAGACACGTCCACTTACTCCTCCTAAGACTATTCTTCCTGACTCTAGATTCCTGGGAGTGATTCATAATCAAGACCTACTTAAGGACATCAAGGAAGCATACCATGCGGATTCTTTGTTGGCTCAACCCCCAAGGGACGTAAGTCTTGTCTTTAAGAATGGTGTGTGGATTCAGGGACAACGTCTGTATATACCTGAAACAGTCAGATTGAGAGTATTGCAACTCATCCACGATTCCAAGATAGCCGGGCATAGGGGAATTCTAAAGACACAAGAATTTCTTTCTCGTTTCTTTTGGTGGCCCACTTACAGGAAAGATGTCTTAAACTATGTCACTTCATGTGAAGTCTGTGCAAGATGCAAAACACCTCGCTCCTCACCAACTGGTCTGTTGCAACCTCTTCCCACCCCGTCCCGCCCGTGGGGATCCATTTCTATGGACTTCATTGTGGAGTTACCAACCTCTCAAGGGAAGAACACCATTCTAGTGGTGGTTGACCGTCTAACAAAGGCAGCTCATTTTATCCCTTGTGTCGGCTTACCCACTGCAAAACAGACATCAGACTTGATGATTAAGAATGTGTTTCGCTTACATGGAGTACCGGATGAGGTCATTTCGGATCGAGGGGTGCAATTCACTTCAAGGTTTTGGCAAAATTTCTGTGCAGCATTGGACATTAAAGTAAACCTTTCTTCTGTTTTTCATCCCCAGACTAATGGACAGACAGAACGAACCAATCAGACCCTGGAGCAGTATCTCCGCTGTTTTATCTGCCACCCACAGGATGATTGGGTGGATCTACTTCCACTGGCTGAGTTCTCTTATAACAACTCTCAGAGCGCCTCCACTAAGCAGTCTCCTTTTTACTCCAATCTAGGTTATCATCCTAACATTCTTCCTCGATTTCCCATAGATACGCCCTTGCCGGCAGTGGCTGAAAGAATCACTTCTTTACAAAAGAATATGGATCTTCTAAAGGAAAATCTAGAATTGGCTCAGGAAAGGTACAAGAAAGCAGCAGATAAATTTCGTAAACCTGCACCAGCTTTCAAGGTAGGAGATTTGGTCTGGCTGTCAACCAGAAATCTTAAATTAAAGATTCCATCGTCTAAATTGGGACATAAGTACATTGGACCTTATAAGATCAATAAGATTATAAGTGCTGTTGCTTGTCGTCTTCAACTGCCCAGAACTATGAGAATCCACCCTGTCTTTCATGTATCCCTACTAAAGGCTGCAACACCCAATACGTTTCCTGGACGTTCTTCTCCTTGCCCTGACCCAGTGCTGGTCGATGGTCAGGAAGAATTTATGGTGGAAAGGATTCTAGATTCCAGGTTGTACAGAAATCAGTTGCAATATTTGATTAAATGGCAGGGCTACCCAGTGGAGGACAACTCATGGGAACCAGTCAATAATGTAAATGCTCCTCGCCTGCTCCGCCAGTTTCATCAGAGGTACCCTGACAAGCCTGGTCTGAGGTCATCTGGAGGTTGTCCCTAAGGGGGGAGTAATGTAAGGTTCTTTGTCTCTGTTGACATGTTCCTTGAAACTCAGTTTTCCGTCGGCCATTTTGCTTTCTGTCTTTCTGCAGCTCTTGCCCTCAGTTAATATGGAGTTTCCAGTTTTCATGTTCCCGCCCTGATTCTTCCCTCTTGCTTCTTAAGCAGCCTCAGCTGAACAATCAGTGCTCCTGAATCAAGCCTCAGTCAGTCTGTGACCTGACTCCTGGAAGCCTTGGACTTGTACTCCAGCTATTCCCTACTGAGGAACCTTGGAACACTTTTGGACTCTGGAAACCTGCTGTTTGGTGAATCCATGTTTGCAGAGGAATTACGGTACAGAGAAGAGATCCTGAACCTGCTTTGGAGATTTATTGTAGTGCTTGAAGTTACTCTGGCCTGCTGTGTCTCCTGTCGCTGTTCCTGCAAACTGTGTGAACTTTTCAGCATGCTTGTATGAAGTAATACAAGTCATTTCATTTCAACCTATGTCTCCTGTGTTTCCTCTCACCCAAGCACAAGACGCTATAGGAACTGTACACTATACATGACAGTAGATGATGAAACTACAGTCATGGACAAAAGTTTTGAGAACGACACAAATATTATATTTTCACATGATCTGCTGCCTCTGGTTTTTATGTGTGTTTGACAGATGTTTTTATCACAGACAGAAATATAATTGAAAACATATGAGTAACAAAAGCTTATATTGACAATTAGAATGAGTTAATGCAGCAAGTCAATATTTGCAGTGTTGACCCTTCTTCTTCAGGACCTCTGCAATTCTCCCTGGCATGCTCTCAATCAACTTCTGGACCAAATCCTGACTGATAGCAGTCCATTCTTGCACAATCAATGCTTTCATTTTGTCAGAATTTTTAGGTTTTTGGTTGTCCACCGGTCTCTTGATGATTGACCACAAGTTCTCAATGGGATTAAGATCTGGGGAGTTTCCAGGCCATGGACCCAAAATCTCTATGTTTTGTTCCCTGAGCCATTTAGTTATCACTAGTGTTGAGCGATACGATACTGCAAATATCGGGTATCGGCCGATATTAGCTGTATCGGGCTTTCGATTCCGAGTACCGATATTTTCGTCATATCGGATACCGGAATCGGATTTGTCACTGTCACTGTGAGTGTCCGTCGGTCGGGTCTGTCAGGAGTCAGCGGCACTTACTTGGCAGAAGATCTCCGGCGGTCACGTCCTGGACTGCTTGATGGCCGCCATTATCTTCTCCCTGGCGGTCACATGCAGTTTTTCGCGATAACTGCAGTGACTGCAGGGTAATCCCGGCCGTAAAGCAGTCCGATGACTTCACCGCCGGGGAAGCAGGTAATCAGCTGTGCTGCGCCGGGATGACAGGCTCTGCCTGTCATTCTGATGTAGCAGAGCTGGATCGTCGTGGGACACTCGTTACTATGGACTGCGTCGGACAGGTGGTATACTGCTGTTTTTTTTTTAAATTTTTTTACAGGAGATCGATGGCGTCGCAGGATGAGACTGTAATAAAAGTAATGAAAATTGTGTTGTGTTTTTTATTAAATTAAAAATTTTTTTTTGAACATTCACCCGTCCGGGTACATCAACAATTTAACTATTTACATATTTAACTTTTTACATACAGGGACCCTGCCCGGGTTATTTATAATTCTTTGGCAGGGGTGTTCCAGGTACCACCTGGTACTCTTCTGATGCTTGCCAAACATCCGAGACACCAAGGACCACCAGGACCTGATGACGTCGTGTGGCCTGTACAGTCAAGTCGTGACCCACTATCTGTGTCTGTGTGGCCACCTCTTTCATCTCCCTCCGGGTCTGGAGCCCTATGTCCCGGACTGAACGAACCCCAGGGGGCCTAACAGGCGCCGTGTACGGGCCAGCTATAGTTATCATGTCCATAGCTGGGGCTGCTGAGGAGACCACTGAGGGAGGCTGGGGAGATTTACGGCGTGGGGTGGGCACTTGTGCAGAGGCCTGGATGTGGGAGGCTGAAGGCTCCGAGGGTCTCACAGGTTCCTGACACTCTGGGGAGTAGGGGTCGCACCTGGTAACATTTAGGGCGTACCATCCATTGTAACCCCAGTGTCGGGTGTAAGTCACCAAGTCTCCTGGCAACAGGTCCCTCCCCGGGTGTCCTTCTGGGAGGTGAGTCTCCACGTCCCGCCGGGTCACAAACACTTCTAAATAAAGTCCAGGCTCCTGGATGAAGCCCCAACCACCTTTCAATTTAAAGCTCCGTACTGCACCCTTACGCCGCGGCTCCCACAGGGTACCTTTATCTTTTCTCATCCGGTCCTTATCTGCCCGGTCCTTCTCCAGGTTACGTTGCCGAAGCTTTTGGGATTCTCGCTGCTCCCTTTGTCGCTCTGCTTCCCGCTCCCAACGTCTCCACTCTTCCTCCTGACGCCGGCTGTAATTCTCCTCCACCAGCATCTCCATGTCTCCACCATCAAACTGCAGCTTACGATGTCCGGTTTGCGGCAGCTCTCCTGGCGCCCCCCAGTCCTGGCGGCGCTCACCTGCGGAGGAAGCAGCCGGCTCTGGAACAGATGACAGTCGGGGCTCCGGTACAGACAGGTAGACCTCTGGTGCCTGCGCGGCCTCCTCCATGAGGACGGGTGTCGCTTCTTCTGTCTCAACGACGGGGGCAGACAGCGGGATCTGGGGTGCTGCCGGTGCAGAGTTTTTTGCAGGAACGGGTGCCTCCACTGCGACAACGTCAACCGGATCACATTGCAAGGGCTGGGATGCCCGCACGGACTCCTCTACTAGAACGGGTGCCTCACCTTCCGGTACAGACACTTCAGGTAAGAGGGATTGGCGCCGCTCCAAGTTTAGTTTTAGGGCACGCCAGCTGGCTTCCATCCTGGCGACCTCCTCCCGGTGCCGGGCCAGGCCTCTTAGGGTATCCTCCGCTTCTTGCAGCGTAGGAGGGTTTCCAGGCCGGGTGCCCAACGGTGGTTCCGTGGCGATCGGGTCGCTTCCGTGGGGGAGAGCTCTGACTGCTCCATCCCTTCACACTTCTGTGTCCATTAGCAATCTCTGCCAAGTCACATGTATCATTAGCATCTGGAGAGGGCCCCTCTTTTGTAGGGAGGCGGGACCTTCGTGTTAGTTTCCGCACACTGAGGAGGATGAGGAGGCGGAACTCAAGAGCTGTGGGGCACGATCTTACATTGCAGTACCATTTAGAGTGGTCGGCCATCGTTTTTGCGCCACTGAGTGAGTGTACACCCACGAAGAGCACGCCCTTCTTCTTCACCAGTGCCTCGTCGTGACGCAGATATGGCGGAAAAATGGCAAATACATTCTCTGATGATTTTAGCAATTCTCAAGCACAAAACCAGTTCAATTCAGGCACACAGGACTCGCTTATAGCGAGCTACAGAATCATGTTCGTGACGCCCAAGTTGAGTCGCACAGAGCCAGAGGTTTTGGGGGTACTCGGCACCGAGCCCGTCGACTTCTATAGGGTATGTCACGGCTTTACCCGGCAATTGAATCAGAGTCTATTTTACTATGTAGAAGTGTATAAACTATAAATATATGTATATATATATATGTCACAATGACATTTTATATATATATATATATGTATTCTATGTGTGTATATTTTGTGTTTACAACGAAAGAAAGGGTTTTTTTTTGTTGCGATATTTTGTTCCCATAGACTTACATGGGACTTCCGGTATCGGAATCGGATATCGACGATATTTAGTGATATCGGCGATACCATTCCGATACAATATTTTTAGATATCGAGCAGTATCGCTCAACACTAGTTATCACCTTTGCTTTATGGCAAGGTGCTCCATCATGCTGGAAAAGGCATTGTTGATCGCCAAACTGCTCTTGGAGGGTTGGGAGAAGTTGCTCTTGGAGGACATTCTGGTACCATTCTTTATTCATGGCTGTGTTTTTAGGCAAGACTGTGAGAGAGCCGATTCCCTTGGCTGAGAAGCAACCTCACACATGAATGGTTTCAGGATGCTTAACAGTTGGCATGAGACAAGACTGGTGGTAGCGCTCACCTTGTTTTCTCCGAATGAGGCATTTTCCTGATGTCCCAAACAATCGAAAAGGGGATTTATCAGAGAAAATAACTTTACCCCAGTCCTCAGCAGTCCACTGCCTGTACCTTTTGCAAAATATCAGTCTGTCCATGATGTTTTTTCTGGAGAGAAGTGGCTTCTTTGCTGCCCTCCTTGAGACCAGGCCTTGCTCCAAGAGTCTCCGCCTCACAGTGCGTGCAGATGCACTCACATCTGCCTGCTGCCATTCCTGAGCAAGCTCTGCACTGCTGGTAGCCCGATCCCGCAGCTGAAACACTTTTAAGAGACGGTCCTGGCGCTTGCTGGTCTTTCTTGGGCACCCTGAAGCCTTTTTTGCAACAATGGAACCTCTCTCCTTGAAGTTCTTGATGATGCGATAGATTGTTGACTGAGGTGCAATCTTTCTAGCTGCGATACTCTTCCCTGTTAGGCCATTTTTGTGCATTGCAATGATGACTGCACGTGTTTCTTTAGAGATAACCATGGTTAACAGAAGAGAAACAATGATGCCAAGCACCAGCCTCCTTTTAAAGTGTCGAGTGGTGTCATTCTTACTTAATCATGACAGATTGATCTCCAGCCATGTCCTCATCAACACCCACACCTGTGTTAATGGAGCAAATCACTGAAAAGAGGTTAGCTGGTCCTTTTAAGGCAGGGCTGCAATGATGTTGAAATGTGTTTTGGGGGATAAAGTTCATTTTCTAGCCAAATATTGACTTTGCAAGTTAATTGCTGTTAAGCTGATCACTCTTTATAACATTCTGGAGTATATGCAAATTGCCATTAGAAAAAGTGAAGCAGTAGACTTTGTAATAATTAATATTTGTGTCATTCTCAAAACTTTTGGCCATGACTGTAGAGGTACAAGTATAGAGTTCTTTAATTACAAAACGTTTTCCTGTGCGAGGATGATTAAAACTATCACCCTTGATCATATTACTGCAACATGCACAACTCAAGCAAGGAAAATTTCCACATTTAGGAGGACATAGAGTCAACTGTCTAGATATTTTAGAAGAACCAATATCTGGTTTCACCAGCTTATCTTTTAGATTTCGACCTCGTCTGTAAGATAGTAGTGGTCTTTGTGTAAACTCAGTGACCTGTGGTAAGCCTCTATATAGCAGACCCCATTGTCTCTGACGCAGAGTTGACAGGCATTCGCCCATTGGCTGAGATGGGTGTCTAAGTATGATGAAATACGATTGGAACATTTGTTCTGTGGGGCTATTAGGTAGCTGATCATCTATTGGTGAACACATTTTGGTCTATTGTTTACGTGGGGTGATTTACTTAGTATCATTAGTATATTATAAGTGATGTCTTCATTATCTGTGATGTATTCAATTTTGGATCTGCGATCACTGTTTTAACATGATGTTTTTGTATATTGTGATTTATATTTTCTGTTTGATTACTGGGCGGTTCCTGGATGGTGATTGGCTTCTCCACACCATTTAAGGACGCCATTATGCTCTGTATTTTGTACTTGAAAAAGGCCACAAAATGTCTGAAATGTTGTAATCTTTGGTGGCTGAATAAAGGATTTGTTACATTTCTACCCGGATTGGATGCTGTTCCTTTTTCTCTTTAACATACAGATAACAGTCTATTCTTCTTGTTTTGCTAAAAATAGATGTCTAGTTAATTAAGATACAATGCTGTGTCTCCACACATGTGAACTAACATAACAGTAAATTTTGATATTTTTTTCTTTAGAAACAGAAAAAAACTAGTGCCTAGAGAACGTATTTTGTTATATTTGTGTTTTATTAACCTCTAAGTTTGAGCCGAGAATCAGTATGTGATATTTCTAAATCATATACAGTACCCCTATGTACTGCGGCTTTTTGAACAACAGCCCAATAGCTATATCATGGGCTTGCATTATATCATGTGCAGTAACTGGAATGTGTGCAAAGCATAGCTATGAAAGCAGAGTCTGGCAGGGCACCAATATCACTGATATGACTGCTTTGTGAGAGCAGCTTACAGCACTAGTCTATTTATGATTTAGGATGATCAATTTATTGGAAATGGTGACATGAGTCCCTGAACAAAAACCTACAGACTTTTTTGAGTTGAGGCTGGAAAATAATAGCCTAGTGAGCTAACATCAAAATCTAACAATTCATTCACTAAATTGTACCAGTTGACTGCCATCTGTTATTGATTCCACAACCGCATTACAAATCTTCAAATAACAAGATCATCTTCTAGTAAATGTTAATCAGTAGAATGAGGGCATGTATGTGTTATCATGGACAAAAAAATACTAAAAAAATAAATCTAAAGGGGCAGAGAGATTTACTTTTAGCAGGTAATATGATTCAGGAAATTTAGTTTACTTCATGTCCTTATTCTCAATATGTGTATGCAAGAGCGCAGAACTCTCCACTTCCTTGTTGTGTTGGAGGGGGTTGGGATTTTCTGTGGGGGGGTGGGGGCTCTTCTTTCACTGTTATGATCAGTAGCATTGTTCTTCTGCTGAACTTATGCTAGTGTGGCACATTTAGGTCTCTCAATGGCTTGTTCTGAAGTCTACAATGTTATCACTTTATTTGTAACAAGATCTTTGAACAAGCACATGGCTCAGGAAAGTGAGAGCATTGATTAGGAGAACTGCTATGGGAGCATCAACTAGTGGGAGCTAGGAGGGCCTGTAATTTTGCAGGATTGATAATAGCAACTCTACATAGGAGCTGACAGGGATAAACAATTGGATACTGATCAAGCTGCTGATATTCTTCTAGGTCTCAGGGTCCAATAAGCACTTTCTTTTAATGTGTTAGGTGGGAATTTGAATAAAAAAATTATCCATCAGCTATATTTTACTCACTTAGTAGGGGTCAGAGCACATTCTGGAAACCTTGACTGCAACAACAAGAAAGTGGTCATACGTATGGGTGCAGTAATTTAAAAACTATTTCTTTTAGACTAATTCTTTATATTTTCTTTTTCTTAAAAGCCTCTAGATTTACTAATGTCTTTTGTAGTGATATAGTCACATATGTATTTATTTAATTTATCAATTTACTCATATGTTATTGACATGCTTTAAATATTATCATTTACTCATCTTGTTGCCAGATTTGAAATTATTGAAATTATTGCTTCTACATTTTTTAATGTATTTTTAGCACAGTCATAAAATGAAGAAATTCTTGGAAGATGGATTTTTATATGCTTAATTATTGATTATTCGTTGTCATTATTCACCTTTTCTGTGAAAGCTGCATGAATCTTTGAAAGATGTTAGAAAGTTTTATTATTGCTCTTACTGTAGTGGCTTCTTCTTGTATATCCTGTGCTTCTACAGGGCCAAGGTTTGCAGAGGTAGATCCTTTGTGGTCATTTTATGTTTATTGCTTGTTATGAATGGAAATGACTCAGTCAAAATATATTTATTTTCATCCATACTCAATTTAGAGTTCAATGAGCATTGAAGGGATCCATAAAATATTTAAAGAATTGTCTCACAACCAAGATGGCATTTAAATAAATAGTAAATGAAAAGCTCAGTAAATTTGCTATGATGATTATTTAAAAAATCATCATTAATAACTACCTTTTGCTTGTATGTTATTGTAAATTATACTTACCCAGTTTTTACACGATATGTGTCAGTGAAAAGTATAACATCATTTACAGTGCAACACATTGACGTTTCCAAGTCTAGGAAGGTAGTGTGATGAAAAACAGTGAGCAATAGAAATATGTATATTGAGAACTCATTTTAAAAAAATACATTTATTCTTTTATAGAAAAAAAAATCTGTATTTTCCCTAGCACTTTACAATATGAATATATTTAGCTAAAAACAGTTTGAAATGTGTTAGAAATGTAAAATTAGAAATGATGCCTATGTTCAAGGGAATTTGGATGGTACAGCAGGGAGATGGATTCTGTAGGGAATAGAGAAGAATAAATGTGAGCTGGAATAAAGTAATTTAGTATATTTCCCTTGGTATTTGGTAGCCACTAAGGATCTAATAACTAATGCGCTGGGGAAAAAAAAGTATTCTACCTTAAAGGTAACATTTACTTCTTGCTGTCAATCTAGATATAAAAACACCTCCCTCAGAACAAATGTATGGAAATGCTATGATAATTAGAAACTTTGTGGGTCTTGTATGGCAAAATATGTGTTTGAAAGGCACATTCCACCGGGATTGCTTCTTTCAAGGTATTAGATCAACAGCAGTGTGGGATTAAAGCTTCCTACTATAATGTACATTTCCCTGGCAGAATAAATAACATGATTAAGGTTATATGTGGAAGGGTAGTGACAGCATCAGATTCCATAGGTACAAAGCCCCTCAGGGGATTCAATGCAATATGGAATGATTTATTCTGGAACTATTTGCATGCAACAAGCGCTTTGCTGTGCTCCACGGTATTACAAGAGACGTCACATTCCTCTTGACACGCGAAGATGTAAACATCCACCATTTACAATGTAGCTACAATTCACTGAAAGAAATGTAATGTATCACAATGATTGTGAGATTTTCTGGGGAATTATGAAGCCACTTCTAATGATAGCTTCAAATGAGTGATATATCTGGTGATTAATGTGCTAATTAGCCTTAGCGTTGCATGTATGAGCACTGCAGATGTAGAGGCTTCTGGTCTTAGAATTAGTCTTCTTATCTCACATGAAAAGGATTTTGTATTTCAGTCCTTAGTTATTTAACTAGTCCTATAATATCATCCCTAATATATGGTGTGCAACACTACCAATGAAGTATTATTGTAAAAATGACATATGTTATGTCTTGTAGAACCAAATGTCTTAAAACAACTGTGAAAACAGTTGATAACATCTAGAAAAATATTGTTGGAGGTTCTTAGCTGGTTATTAGGCAAAACATGTTCAAAAACTGCCTAATAACTAAGGATAATCTCCTTCAGTTTTGTGCAACGTCGACATTAAGCCCTTTCCAATATTAGAACCTCAAATTACCATGTATGTTACACTTAATCAAAGACCTATTTAAACTAATAAATGAAATTCTAACAGAATTTGTTATCATGTAACCACAAGAAATATCTGTGTAATAGGCCATTTCCAAATAAAATACGCTATCTTCTCAACTGAAATTTTAGGTCTAAAGAGCTAATTGGCCAAATTGGAAAAATGGGGGATTTATAAAAACCATCAAGAAGAAAAGTGGACTTTGTTTT
Source organism: Oophaga sylvatica (assembly GCA_033576555.1). Classification (NCBI taxonomy): domain Eukaryota; kingdom Metazoa; phylum Chordata; class Amphibia; order Anura; family Dendrobatidae; genus Oophaga; species Oophaga sylvatica. Next base: position 238,092,845 of record JARQOD010000002.1, read on the forward strand.
CCATTGCACCTAATAACAGCACAGTTTTTATTTGATCAAAACAGTTTAAGAAATGAAAACTAAACTCCGTTTGCCATTTTAGACGGTTATTAAGAAAAAGGCTCATTGTGTACAATTTTGGACACTAGAGTTCAAGAAAGGCAAAGCAGAGACATAATATTTGCTCAGAAGAAGGATTACCAAAGTTGAGGGAAAAGGGCATAACTAATAAAATGATCCCAAAGACATCTCTTTTTACATATAGATGCATCCGCCCTTACCTTTCAACAAATTTTGTTAAGTATACAATACAAAAATTGACATATATATATCACATTCATGTCCTGACACAGTTTTGTGAAATCATCTTTTTTTAAGTCTAGTCATCTTGCACAATAGATTTCTAGATATGTCAATCCAAGAAGAAATTTAATAAAGGACACATCTGTAGGCTTGTAACAAAGACAATGGGAATATACTACAATGAGGAAGGACATAAGGTCTCACTTTCAGCATAAATTGGGATTGTTTAATCTATCATCTGACAGAGGAAGATGTGATACCTGATTCTCTGTATGAAAATTTCTAGATTTTTAAGATTACTGGGTATTGGGCAATAAGATTAGTTATTACTTCATATTTAGATTCTGGAAGGAATTTTTCTATAATGTAAGTAAATATTTCTTCTGCCATAATTTGGTGTTTTCTTAGATCAATACTATGCAATATTAGATCAAACTGGATAGACATAATTGTGTTTTATCCTTAGTATGTTCTTATGTTACCATAAGTAGATCACGTAGCATTAGGATGTAAATTAACCCCTTCACCCCCAAGGGTGGTTTGCACGTTAATGACCGGGCCAATTTTTACAATTCTGACCACTGTCTCTTTATGAGGTTATAACTCTGGAACGCTTCAACGGATCTTCGCGATTCTGAGATTGTTTTCTCGTGACATATTGTACTTCACGTTAGTGGTAAAATTTCTTCCATATAACTTGCGTTTATTTTTGAAAAAAACGCAAATATGGCGAAAATTTTGAAAATTTAGCAATTTTCAAACTTTGAATTTTTATTCCCTTAAAACAGAGAAATATGTCACACAAAATAGTTAAGAAATAACATTTCCCACATGTCTACTTTACATCAGCACAATTTTGGAACCAAATTTTTTTTTTCTTAGGAAATTATAAGGGTTAAAAGTTGACCAGCCATTTCTCATTTTTACAACAAAATTTACAAAGCCATTTTTTTTAGGGACCACCTCATATTTGAAGTCAATTTGAGGGGTCTATATAGCAGAAAATACCCAAAAGTGACACCATTCTAAAAACTGCACCCCTCAAGGTGCTCAAAACCACATTCAAGAAGTTTATTAACCCTTCAGGTGCTTTACAGGAACTGAAGAAACGTGGAAGGAAAAAATGAATATTTAACTTTTTAGCCACAAAAATGATCTATTACAAACTTTTTTTTTATTTTCACAAGGGTAAAGAAGCAAATGGACAGATATAGTTGTTGTGCAATTTCTCCTGAGTACGCCAATAGCCAATATGTGGAGGAAAACCACTGTTTGGGCACACGGCAGAGCTCGTAAGGGAAGGAGCGCCGTTTGACTTTTTCAAACTAAAATTGGCTGGAATTGAGATTGGACACCATGTCGTGTTTGGAGAGCCCCTGATACGCCTAAACAGTGGAAACCCCCCACAAGTGACACCATTTTGGAAACTAGACCCCCTAAGGAACTTATCTAGATCTGTTGTGAGCACATTGAACCCCCAAGTGTTTCACAAAAGTTTATAATGCCTGGGTCTGAAAAATAAAAAAAACAATTTTCCACAAAAATGATTTTTTAGTCCCAAATTTTTGATTTTTCCCAAGGAAATTGGACCCCAAAAGTTGTTGTCCAATTTGTCCTGAGTACGCTGATACCCCATATGTGGGGGGGGGAACTGTTTGGGCGCACGATAGGGCTTGGAAAGGAAGCAGTAACGTTTTGGAATGCAGACGTTGATGGGGGTCATGTTCCGTTTGCAGTGCCCCAGATGTTGCCTAAACAGTGGAAACCCCCCACAAGTGACCCCATTTTGGAAACTAGACCCCCTAAGGAGCATATCTAGATCTTTGGTGAGCACTTTGAACCCCCAAGTGCTTCACACAAGTTTATAATGCCCGAGCATGAAAATAAAAAATCCTATTTTTTTCCCACAAAAATTAACTTTTAGTCACTAATTTTTTATTTTCCCATAGGTAACAGGAGAAATTGGACCACAAAAGTTGATGTCCAATTTGTCCTGAGTACGCTGATAACCCATATGTGGGGGGAACCACTGTTTGGGCGCACAGCAGAGCTCGGAATGGAAGGAGCATCATTTGACTTTTTCCAAACAAAATTGGCTGGAATTGAGATTGGACGCCATGTTGCATTTGGAGAGCCCCTGATGTGCCTAAACAGTGGAAACCCCCCACAAGTGACCCCATTTGGGAAACTAGACCCCTAAGGAACTTATCTAGATCTTTGGTGAGCAATTTGAACCCCAAAGTGCTTCACACAAGTTTATAACGTAGAGCCGTAAAATTAAAAAATCATATTTTTTCCACAAAAATGATCTTTTCACCCCAATTTTTATTTTCCCAAGGGTAACAAGCCTCCAAAAGTTATTGTGCAATTTGTCCTGAGTACGCTGATACCCAATATGTGGGGGTAAACCACTGTTTGGGTGCATGGCAGAGTTTGGAAGGGAAGGAGCGCCGTTCGACTTTTTCGACACAGAATTGGCTGGATGCCATGTCGTGTTTGGAGAGCTCCTGATCTGCCTAAACAGTGGAAAGCCCCAACAAATGACACCATTTTGGAAACTAGACCCCTCAAGGAACTTATCTAGATGTGTGGTGAGCACTTTGAACCCCGAAGTGCTTCACAGAAGTTTATAACGTACAGCTGTAAAATAAAAATCTTTTTTTTTTTTTTTACAAAAATGTTTTTTTCGTCCACAAGGAACTTATCTAGATGTGTGGTGAGCACTTTGAACCCCGAAGTGCTTCACAGAAGTATATAGCCGTAAAAATAAAAAATCCTTTTTTTTTTTACAAAAAATATTTTTTCGCCCCCAATATTTTATTTTCACAAGGGTAACAGGAGAAATTGGACCCCAAAAGTTGTTGTCCAATTTGTCCTGAGTACGCTGATACCCAATATGTGGGAGAAAACTACTGTATGGGTACACGTTGGGGCTCGGAAGGGAAGTAGTGACGTTTTGGATTGCAGACTTTGATGGAATGGTCTGGGGGCGTCATGTCGCATTTGGAGAGCCCCTGATGCGCCGAAACAGTGAAAACCCCCCACAAGTGACCCCATTTTGGAAAATAGACCCCACAAGGAACTTATCTAGATGTGTGGTGAGCGCTATGAAGCCCCAAGTGCTTCACAGAAGTTTATAACGTACAGTCGTAAAAACAAAAAAATCATTTTTTTTTAAAAAAAAACGATATTTTTACCCCCAGTTTTTTATTTTCCCAAGGGTAACAGAAGAAATAAGACAAATTACACAATAACTCTTGGGGTCCAGAGTACACTGATACCCCATATGCGGGGGTAAACTACTGTTTGGGCGCATGGCAGAGCTCAGAAGTGAAGGAGCACCGTTTGACTTTTTCAATGCAGAATTGGCTGGAATTGAGATCAGACGCCATGTCACATTTGGAGAGCCCCTGATGTGCCTAAACAGCAGAAACCCCCAATTCTAACTCCAACCCTAACCCCAACACACCCCTAACCCTAGTCCCAACCCTAAACCTAACCTAACACACCTAACCCTAACCCAACCCATAACCCTAATCCAAATACCCAACCCTAACCCTAACTTTAGCCGCAACCCTAACCCTAATGGGAAAATGGAAATAAATACTTTTTTTTAATTTTATTATTTTTCCCCAACTAAGGGGGTGATAAAGGGGGGTTTGATTTACTATTTATAGTGGGTTTTTATGATTGGCAGCTGTCACGCTAAAAGACGCTTTTTATTGCAAAAAATAGTTTTTGCATCATCACATTTTGAGAGCTATAATTTTTGCATATTTTGGCCCACAGAGTCATGTGAGGTCTTATTTTTTGCGGGACGAAGTGACGTTTTTATTGGTACCATTTTTGAGCACGTGACGTTTTTTGATCGCTTTTTATTTCGATTTTTGGGAGGTTAGAATGAACAAAAATCAGCAATTCATGAATTTCTTTTGGGGGAGGCGTTTATACCGTTCCGCGTGTGGTAAAATTGATAAAGCAGTTTTATTTTCGGGTCAGTACGATTACGGCGATACCTCATTTATATCATTTTTTTTATGTTTTGGCGCTTTTATAGAATAAAACCAATTTTATATAAAAAATTATTATTTTTGCATCGCTTTATTCTGCGAGCTATAACTTTTTTATTTTTTCGTTGATGATGCTGTATGACGGCTCGTTTTTTGCGGGACAAGATGATGTTTTCAGCGGTACCATGTTTATTTATATCCGTCTTTTTGATTGCGTGTTATTCCACTTTTTGTTGGCGGTATGATGATAAAGCATTGATTTTTTGCTTTTTTTTTTTTTTATTTTTTTTAAGAGGTTCACTAAAGGGGTTAATTAGTGGGACAATTTTATAGGGGGGGTCGTTACGGACGCGGCAATACCAAATATGTGTACTTTTATTGTTTTTGTTTTTTATTTACAGGAAAAAATGAATTTATTGGGGAATATTTTTTTTTTTTTTTAGGATTTTTTTAAACAATTTTTATTTTTATTTTTTTAACTTTTTTACTTTGTCCCAGGGTGGGACATCACTGTATTTTAGCAGATCGCTGGTGTGACAGTGTGCACAGCACTCTGTCACACCAGCGATCGCTCTGGCATCGCTGCAGGCTTCTCAGTGCCTGCTTTCAGCAGGCACTGAGGAAGCCGCCTCCCTGCAGGACCCCGGCGCCATCTTGGATCCGGGGACCTGGAGGGAGGATGGACCCTCGGAACAGCGCGACACATCGCGCTGCCCTGAGGGTCTCAGGGGGCGCGCATGGAGCCCCCACCCTGCGCGATCCTCCCCTGTGCCCCCAGTACACCGCGATCATGTTTGATCGCGGTGTGCTAGGGGTTAATGTGCCGAGAGCAGTCCGTGACCGCTCCTGACACATAGTGCCGGGTGTCAGCTGTGATAATCAACTGACACCCGGCCGCGATCGGCTGCGCTCCCCCTGGGAGCGCGTCCGATCGCTGGGACGTACTATCCCGTCCATGGTCTTATGGGCCCAGGTACCATGGACGGGATAGTACGTCCGATGGCAGTAAGGGGTTAAGGATGTTATATAAAATAATATTTTTTTCCAAGTCAATACTCAAACTAGAAGGTGACATATTTTTAAATAACTAAAGAGTTCCAAACTTCCTCAAGCATTAAAATTAGCATAAAAGCTATGTGCTGTGAGCTTCTTGGAGAGGCTGAGCAGCTGCATGCAACTTTTACAACACTGAGCACTGTCCCAAGTGACGGATGGAATGGTGTAAATCACTGGACTCTGCAGCCTTGAAAACATGGTCTGTGAAGTTTTAAATTTTGATTCTTCATCTGGCAATTTAATGGACCAGCCTAGGTTTGACAAATACCAGGAGATTGGAGAATGTCAACCTGCTTAACTGTTTGGTGGAGTAGGGATAATGCTGTGGAGCTGTTCTTCAGGGATAGATACCTTAGTTCAGGTGAAGGGCTAATCCTCACACTTCAGTATATCAAGACATTTTGAATAATTGCTTCCAACTATGTGGGGACAGTTGGGGGAAAGTCTTTTCCAGCATGACTGTGTAACAGTGCACAAAGAGAGGTTCATATAGGCATGACCTGGTGACATTGGTGTGAAAGAACTTGATTGGCCTGCACAGAGCCCTGAGCTCAACCCCATTGAACACCTTTGGGATGAAATAGAATGGACATTATGAGCTAGGACCTCTCGTCCAACATCAATATCTGATCTCACAAATTCTCTTTGGAATATATGGATAAAAATGCTCACAGACACATGCCAAAATCTAATTGGAAGCCTCAGAAGAATGGAAGCTGTATTGGCTGCAAAGAGGGGACCAACTCCACATTAAAGAAACACTCCCATTATTTATTTATTTTTTTAAATCTATGTATATGTGTATGTACTCACCGCTGCCACCTTCCCCGAGATCCAGCGGTTCTGCTGCTCTTCTCAGTGACATTACAGTTCTTCAGACTCTATGGAGACAATGCACTCTGCCTAACCCGTATTTGGCTTTTACAGTGTAAGCCCATTAAGAATCTGAATGAGGCTCCATAGACTTACATTGTAAAAGAGAATTCTGGCTACAGCAACTCTAGAGCATAAAGTGACCAAGATAGTCTGAAGAGTGGTAACTTCCCTGAGAGGAGGAGCACAACGGCGCAACTAATTTATGACTATCTCTTTATATATTTATTTACAGACTGTGACCATTTATATCTTATTCTTTCAACCTGTCTGTATATTCTTTTTAGCATACTAAACAATAAAGGTTAATTATTATTTCTATGAATTGGTGTGGGATACCTTTTGACCTTTGTAGGTATTTTTTAAGTATCTTTAGGTTCTGATGTTACAAAGTTCAGTACATGCTCTGCATCTACTTTTAAGTGTGTAGGTTGTGATACTTTGATATTATGATGTGTATTGATTTTAAGATTTGTTTATATAAAGATTGATATACTGTATTTTTATCACTATCTGATCTTGCATTTTTGTCTACTGTATATGTGTTTCGATTATCGTAATTTAGTGCAGTTGATTGGTTGTTATTTGGATAAGGCAACATATTGGGATTGAAATTTTAAACAATAAAAACCGTATGAATTGAATGTATGAATTGAATATCACTGCAATCACACTGACCCACAGAATGAAGGTACCATGTAATTTTTTACCACTGAGTTCAATAAAGAAGATACACTTCTCAGTATTGAAATTGCAACGCTAAACAAGGAAAAGTTGTGGAATTAGGGAAATCATAGGATCAATAGACATGTTAATGACATGCAAATTATGAGAAACTGTAAGCTAAATTTTTAAAACATCTCAATTTAGTGAGCATTGAGTATGGGTGTCAGGCACAAAAATAAACGCAATTAAACCATTTGCAATGTTATTAATGAGGTTATTAATGGCTATCTGAGGAATGTTCTGCCACGCTTAATGCACTTGGGCATTCAAATCATCAAGATCCGCAACTTGGCAGCTCATTTTGCAATTGCTGAGTAATGATGTCACAGATTTGTTCAATGGGAGACAATTCCAGAGATGCTTCATGCCCTGGCAGCACGCTAAGGACACACAGGCTGCTAACATAGCATGAGCAACATGTGGCCTGGCAGTGCTGTATTGCGGTTGCTTTTGGGACACTTAAGAAAATTAGCCATACTACTGGTTTCACAACCAAATGAATGTAATGCTGAGCTGTTAGTATACTTTGGATTGAAAACTTGAGGGGTTCCACTACTGTACAATGTTACCCTTATACCATCATCCCTGGAGTAGGACAGATGTGATGCTCCCTTGTGAAGGCCTCTTCATGCCATTTCCCATGTGGTCTCCTTATATATTGAAAGAAAGGCATTGTGGTGATCCTTTCTGTACTGAAAGTGTAAATAGATGTTGCATACTATGCCTGTTATGATTTGGTAGCCGAGGAGGACAGTAACAAAAATAGCCAAGGCAGCCAGGCACCCAGAGAGGTTGGTAACTAATGGATTGCAGAAAACTAAACTAACCACACAACTAGTAGCAGTCGTGGGACATACCTACGATGACCTAGATGCCTCGACATAGCCGGAGAGTTAGCTAAGCCTAAAGATAGAAAGGGGAAAGCTAACTGCCCCAGAGTAGCGCCCCAAAGGAATAGTTAGCCCCCACACATATATTGGCGGTTAGACAAGATGAAATACACACTCAGGCAGAAAATAGAATAAGCAATCGCTGGGGCCCAAAACTATCTAGTGTTATGAATGTGCTAGAGATGGTTTCTGAGCAGAGGCTCCCTCTGGTGGTTACAGACAGTACTGAACCTTTCAGCGAGGAATGGCAATCTGGGATCACGGACTGGTCTGATATAAGGGAGGTTCCCTCCCATGATGGTTGCCGGTGATCAATTGTTCTTGTCTCAATTGTGGTTCCTGGTTCATTTGGAAGTTTGCTGAGTCTTGCCTGCATCTTCTGCTATCAGATAAGATATTTTCTGCTTTTATTTTTGTGCTTGCTTTTTGCATTGTTCCCTGCACTTCTGTGGAGGTCAGCCAGGTCCCCTCCGGGGGCTTGTGCTCCTCTCAGTTTATCTGGAGCCACTGTTGTTTGTTCATTTGCTTTTTCCTGTTTTTTCAGTGGCTGCGGCTTAGTTTTGTTACACCAGAGATCTGATTAGGTGGTAGAGATCGTGTGATCTCAGGTGTTTTTGAAATCAGAAGAGTTGGTATTTTTTAGGGTTTTTTTGGATTGCAGTGAGTATCCTTTCCTGTACTTTTCTGTCTAGACAGATTGGGCCCCAACGTTTGCTCATTCTATTTTCTGTCTTTGTCCGTGCTTCTTCTTGTCTAACCGCCATTACATGTTTGGGGGCTTCCTATTTTCTTTGGGGATCTGCTCCGGGGCAGATAGCTTTCATCTTTCTGCCTTTAGGTGTAGTTATCTCTCAGGCTGTGACGAGGCGTCTAGGATCAACGTAGGAACGCTCCACGGCTACCTCTAGTTGTGTGGTTAGTTCAGGTTACTGCAATCCAATAGGTTCCAGCCTCTCTGGTATATTGCCGTTTTTGCTTATTCTCCTCAGCTACCAAAATATAACAATCTAGATAGGACAGGACAGGAAAGAATACTGTCTGCAATCCAGCAAAACCCTAGGAAAAATTCCAACACTTCTGATTCTAAAAATACTGAGACCACACGATCTCTACCCCGCTAGATCAGAACTCTGGTGTGAACAGGTAGCTACCCAGCAGCCACTGAAATAACAGGGACTGACAAATAAACAGAGATAAATGAGAAACAGAGACCAGCGCAGGCCCCAGCAGGGGGGACCCGGCTGACCTCACTCCAGAAGGGCAAAATAAACAAAGGAAAACAAAACCACAGAAAAAAGCAGAAAATAACTTATCTGAAAGTTGCAGGAGACAGCAGAAAGCAAGCTGACTTCCAAACTGGACCAGGAAGAGAACACTAATCACCGGCGAGGATCATGGGAAGGTTAACCCCTTAAATCTCCCCAGTCATCACTCCCAGATTGCCAATCGTCCGCAGCTGAATCCTCAGCTGAATGGCCTCTGTCAGTCAAGGCAGCTTCAATACTATCAGCAGCCACCAAAGGGAGCCCCAACTCAGAATCACAATCTATGCCAAACTCATCAAACAGTTTCTACTTAAACAACCATAAGGCAGATGTCCAGCCACAAATGTTATGTTGACCTCATGTCACCGCTCAAAGGCTATCATGTTGCAGAGCAAAATGGCAATGAAGGTTGGAATGAAGATCTATACTGTTCAGTAATGAGTGCTGCTTTTGTCTTGAATGCAATAATATTTTGAGGTTGGTCTGGAGACCATGAGGGCAACAACATTGAGTTCTTCATGAAGGAGTGTGAAAACAAAGAGCAACAGTTCAACATGATAATGACAACGCTCTTATCGATCGTGCTTTTTTGAGCAGACTGCATGGCTTAAGTATGGTACCATGGCCTGAAGCGTCTCTGGACTTGTCTTCCATGGAGCACATTTGGGATATAATTGTATTGACAATTGCAAAGGGAGCTGCCAACAGCAGTTCGTGAAGATTTATGTGACCAAGTGCATGTAATGTCGCATAATAGTCCTCAAACAACAATTAACAACTTCATGAATGCCATGACAAAATGTGTAAGTGCATGTATTTCTGAACATGGTGTTTATAGTTGATAAAATAAAAAATCAGAATGTTTTAAACATTTTATTTAAAATTTTTAATTGTTTGCCTGTTATTAACATGTATATTGAGTTCTTATGATTTACATAACTTCACGTTTTCTTCTGGATGTTGCAATTTTAAAGCAAACCCATCAGCAGGATTTTGCTCAGTAAACTACAAACACTGTCAGGTTGCTGCTGTTATACTGATTAAAATGATACTTTAGTTGAGGAAATCTGTCTTGTGGCTGTTGTTTAATCTGTATTTGTAGTTTTCAGTTAATGAGATTCTTGTGCTTCGTGGCAGACCTGTGGCTTTATGTGGTGCTCTGCTTATATATGCATCTGTATGGGCTTATGACAGGGTTATTGGTGCTTCAGTGACCTGCCCCCTATTTTATATACTGCAAATAGTGTGTTTATAAAAAATAACTTTACATTGAGCAAAATGGCAACAGCAGCAGCACCTGTGCACTAGCATGTAAAGCATTATGTCTATTATATTGCCAGGTAAAAAGAGAAAATGATTCTACATCAAAATGGGGCGGCGGGGGCGCATGCGCAGTAGCATCTATCACGTTCCAATATATGGTGATGCGCAGGCACCGACGCCATTTTACTGCAGCCTAATTTTTTTTCTCTTGTAAAATGGTGCCGGCGGTGCTTGCACAGTAGCATCTATTGGAATAGATGCTACTGCTCAAGCGCCGACGCCATTTTGCCAGAGAAAGAAAAAATTGGCTGCAGTAAAATGGCACTAGTGGCAGAGCCTACGCACTAGAATCTATCACGTTCTTATAGATGTTACTGCACAAGCGCCGCCAGCGCCTTTTTGCTAGAGAACAAAAAATTTGGTTGCAGTAAAATGGTGCGGTGGTGTCGCTTGCACAGTAGCATCTATTGGAACGCGGTAGATGCTACTGCATATATACCCCCTGCCGGTGCCATTTTGCTGAATAATTTTTTTTACCTTGTCAATATTATAGGCATAGTGCTTTACATGCTAATGCGCAGGTGCCGCCGCCAGTGCCATTTTTCTCAATGTAAATAATTTTTTTCTAAACCCACTATATCATATACAGTATGTAAAATAGGGGACAGGCCACTATGGGGCAGTATGTTAGCAGTGCGCCACATAAAACCCTGCCTACAGCCCCACATTCAGCCCCGCCCACAGGCCACCCCGAAGCACCGGAATTTCATTAACGGAAAAACTACAAATACAGATTAAACAACCACAAGACGGATTTCATCACCCAGGTGTCATTTTAATCAGTATAATTGCGCCAAACTGACAGTGTCTGTGGTTTTATTTAGTGGTGAAGACTGTAAAACCTAAATAACAATGTCAGAATTCCTTTTTTTTAATTAACCCGCACACATTTTTTTTGTCCTTTTTACAGTATATTATATGGTAAATTAAATGATGGCTTTCAAAACTAAAACTTATACCTGAAAAAGAATTTTAAAAATATGGCTCTCAGAAAACAAAGACATAAAAACAAAAGTGAAATAAATAGAAATGACTGCAGGGAAAAAGGATTTAAAACTGGTGGTCATTAGCAATATATCTTGTCTCATTTTTGCCCCAGAGAATATATTGGAGTACATTTTAGCTGTTTTAAAAATTACTTTCCATATACATACTGTAGTTATGAAACAATCTTGGAACCATAGTTTTCCCAATGTTCAGATGAGTTTAGATGAGTCTCTGGATGCAAATAGAAAAATATTTAGAGTTGAGAGTCCTCAGTGGTTGATACCTTTTAATGGCTAACTGAAAAGATGGTAACAAATTGCAAGCTTTCGAGACTACTCAGGTCTTTTCATCAGGCTAAACTAATACAAAATCTGATACACCTGACCTGAGTAGTCTCGAAAGCTTGCAATTTGTTACCATCTTTTCAGTTAGCCATTAAAAGGTATCAACCACTGAGGACTCTCAACTCTAAATATTTTTCTATCTACTGGCTAACACGGTACAAAGATATACATTTTTACTGGATGCAAATAGGAAATTCAACAGGTGTGATCGTATATATCATTGTTGCTGTTTTACAGTAACTCGGAGCAAAAGTCCACGAACAATCCAGCATTAAAATTGAGCAAATACTATCTATAGCACAAATCATTTTTAACCTAAAAAATAAAGCATACTTTCATGTGACATGGTTTACAGTTGTTGGGAAATCATTACAGGTTGCCCATTGTGCCAAAATCAAACTGTCTGTTACTGAAGTTAAAGAAGCAATTTATTCTTTTCTGTTTTGACAGCTCTGAATTAGAATGACATCCGGTAGCTGCCATTGCTATCAATTTTGCTGTGATCATTGCATTCAGCAGCTCAACAGCACTGTAGAATTGTTTAATCTGACTTCTAATTTAATGGCGTATTCAAAGCTTTGTATGGTCAGGCCCCCAAGGCCCAACATTTCCATCTGATACATTCTTTGGGTACTTTCTATCAATTACAGTGCAGTCATTTACCAGAACCAGACCATGTGTCATGTTTGTGCCAGTCATTTCCCTCTAACATGCTGTTTTGAACATAAAGCTTGTGAAAACTTGTCTTCATAGCCAAATGATACTTTAACTGTGTTGAACTAATGAACACTGAGTGCCGGATTGTTGGCCAGGGGTTGTTCTTTCATTTCCTTGGAGAGGGAGGATTGATTGCATCTTTTTTCTTTTATATTTGAGATGTAACTTTGGTTTTATTATGCTGCACATTCTCAGACCTTGGCACTTTTCCTAATAAAGCAGGCTGAATGTTTATTATTTATAAACTTTCTTGACAGATCTGAAAAGAGCTCAATTCTGTGCTTTTGCGTCTTGGTGAGTCAGTCTCGTCTGCTCCATTATTAAATTATCTGACTTTACAATCAATTAAGCTTTAATTTAGCATTTCATTTTCATATGCCAATATATAATGCTTTAACCATTTGACTTTTCAGGATGCAAATAGTTTAAAAGGTTTAAAAAACAAAATGTTGGCATTATTATTATTATTACGCAAAATAATTATTGCAGATTGTAATCTTCAATGCCATCATAATCATCATCACCAACATTAACAGAAATTACTAAATCAAAGCTCCATTTTCTTTTTTACACCATTACTAATATATAATTTTGTTTTGTAAATAAGCATGTAGCAAATTTACCTAAAATAACATATGCGTATGCAGCAATTAAGGCATGCTTGTTTCATTAGGATTATGGGTGGTGACAATGAATAAAAACTTTCAAGAAAAGATTTGTATAAATTTTAGGGTGCGTTCACATATATATGGCCACCCAGTATTTTTTCTCTTAGATTTTGTATAGAAATACCTTATTTTTTTCCATGGGATTCTTTCTGGCATCCTGCACATCCAATTGTTGTGCTTGACCACTGGTGTGCACAGACAGAAAAGGGCCCCTGTGTAAGAACAGTATATGGACTCTTTGCATTTCAATAGATTTTCATAATGCATAATTCCACCTGTTTTGGAGGTGAAAATAGGCCCTCTTACCTGTTGGGTCCATGTGCGGCTGCACAGGTTGCACCAATGATTTGTCCACCCTTGTGCTTCATAGATTCAGGAGCAAGATAAAAAAACAAGGAGCACAATGTTTTTTTCAGACAAGCACATAAAGTAAACAACTTTTTCTGCTGAAAAAAACAGGGTATTGGTGTAAGCAGTTGACCAGATGCAATGCACAGAGGAGCACAAAGTGGGAACAGACAGCAAAACTACTTATTGCTTCCAGTATGGCGGAAATCTATGGAACTGAAGAAGGAGTTTAACAATAGAAAACAGCTCAAACACAAGTGGATTATACAATGCAAAACATACAATAAGTCTTACAGTTCAATCAGAATAATCAGAAAAGTCTCTTAAAGGATTATACTAGTGTCTCTTCATCAGGTACATCAATTCCTGGGAGAGCTGCTGAGCTAGCTCCTCTTGACACAATGGCCCTAGTGGGGGTCACCGGATATTCCAACTAGACTGCAAGTCCTCCTAACAAAGTCTATTAAGGAATGCTGAGCCTTCTCCCAAAACTGACTTGTACCCCACCTGTTGTCCTTGCTCAGGCTGACTCCTGTACCATTTGTTGGTGTAGGAAGTGATGGCCCATCCTACTCGGGTCTCCCGCCTTTCACCGCAATCGTCCTCCCTGGTCAAAGTCTCCTCTTGGATCTTCACTGATTGACCGATGGCAGGTGTCTCCTGGGCCTAATGGAAAGAGGGCTTAGCTCCGGCTTCCTGCTGCCATAGTCTGGCCTCTGTACTTTGACCAGCGCAGATCAGGGATTTGGACCTTGACCGACGCAGTCTGGACTCTGAGTCTTGATCTGGTTCTCGGGTCTTGAATAACGTAGTTGGGTCTTCGGCTCTTACTGGACATCATCCAGGAGGTGTGTGATAATGGCCAGCACCCTGCTGGTGCATGCTGTCTGCTGAGGCCTGTCACCCTGGCTTCAGCATTGTCTCTGTCCCATATCCACACCACTCCTTTCCATGATGCCAAATCACTACCCGGTTTGGTGCACAGGGTCTTTATATATGGTACCTTCATCATCCAAGGCACCTGACTGGGTCCCACACTTGAATTCATTCCCCCTGCAACTCCACCAGTGCCAGTTGGTTCTACATGGTCCCGACTAGCCATCAGGTGGCAGCCTTTCCCCGCTAATGACACATCATGCAGGGGCTCTTCAGGAGTACCATTGCCTCCGCTTACATTGACAGGAAAAACATTTTGTAAAATATGTTCCTTTTTGTGTGCATTTTTTGATGCATTTTTACTTGTGTTTTTCCTTATTAGTTTGCACAGGTGAAAAATGCTGCAAAAATGCTGAAAATATTGGCATTTGCAGAACTGAAAAATTATTTAGGCTACATTCCCACCATGAGCTTTTGGTGCATATTTACAGCTGCATATTTTTGCTGCATCAAAAACGCAGCATCTAACAGTTCTAGTACTATGGGATTTATAGAAAACTCATGCCCACAGGTTTTTTTACTCAGCATAAACTGATTTGCCAGACGTGTTTACCATCTGCAGCATGTGAATTCCTCTTGCGGGTACGCTAAGTTGTCTGTGCAGATTTGCCCCAAAAATTGCATTAGATGCGGAAAAGGTTAAAAAGCACAAACCTTTTTTAGTGCATTTTTGGGACACAGATGCATAAAAAATGCATGTAATCTGCATCTAACTATATCAATATAGTTTTTGTCAATGCCAGGAGGTATCAAAAACAAAGCAGCTTTATTTTAAGCATTACACACCAAAAAGAGACCAAAAAGCAAAAAAAAAGCAGAATCGAAACCAGTGCGTTTTTGATGTTGCAGAATTTCTGCACCATTTATGCACCTATCATTTCAATTAGGTTTGAATTTTTGTGTACTTTTTTAACATGCGTTTTTATCGTATTTTTTTATTTTGCCTTTTTCATATGGTGTTGGAGGCACTGTTGAAGAATCATATTTTGCTAAGGGCACTATGGTTTCATCATACTGGGGTACTGTGTGAGCAAATTGTTTAGGGCAATTCACTGCAAGGGTATCATACTGTGTATGGGGATAGTTTTGGTAGGATAAAGCTCTAAGGAACTATGAAAGGGGTATTGCAGTGGGTGAAAACACTAAGGGGCTTCAATAGGCATACACAGAAAGCAGCAGGCATGCTCTTGTGACTGTGTCTTTGCACCATGGCTGACATGCCCAATATTTTTTGGTTGGCATGGGAGACTTGGCCTTTCTTTAAATATTATATGCATTTATGACATACAAGTTGAAACTATTTACTTTTGCTGTATACTGAAATAGAGCTCAAATATGACATGAACATAGCTTAGCATATTGGGTCAAATATACAATACATTTTAAAATATATATTTTACTTAAATCTAAAATCCTTGGAATAACATACTAAGCAACATAGTTAAGAGTATGCGGTTGGTGCTGTATTCTAAAGGATATATCGTCTAATATATTATGATTCGAATGTTAATATTAAAGATAACACTTGACTAAGCCATAACCCAGGCACATAAAAACTAAAGGGAGAAGTGTGCTTATCTTACCATTTGTGTTATTTTACATCAATAATAAATAAACACTTCCTTAATGCGTTCTTCATATTAGCAGAATTAAATCTATAAATAATAAATGAGCTCTAAGTTGGCAATGAGAAAACTACTTTGCTTAATGGATACACTTGATTTACTTTTTACTTGAAACGTGAAAGTCAAGCCTTTCACAACCCCATTAAAAAGCCACAGAATAAACAATGTGGCCAGGCTGCCATTGGTATTATACATGTATTCATATTTAAAGGGAATCTTTCCCCCAAGATTTTGTAATGCTATCTGAAGTCAGCATGATGTTGGGGTAGATACCCTGATTCTAGCCATGTATCACTCAATAGGCTGGTTGCTGAAATTTTTATAAAACCTCTGTTTTCTCTGTTGTAGATCTGGCAGCTTTCAGAATGTTGAGCTCTGTTTAACCCCACCCACACCACTGATCCAAGACCCTCAGGACCAGGCTTATCCGGATGTGCTATATGGAAAGCACAAATTAATCTACCGGCATTAACTTCGGATGCGGGTACCCATGTTTTCTCATCCGGACCACAACCTTTGCAGTATACCAGGTACTGGAGAGACTGAAAACATTGTGGATCTTATGCGCTAGTGGCAACTCAAGATGAAAAGCCATTTGATTAATGATGACAGTTATCTCATACTGACCAATGAACTTTGGACCAAGTTTCCAGTAAGGGACCTTCAACTTAATGCTCCTGATGAACAACCGGACATAATCATTCACACAAAAGTCCGGACTTGGCATACGTTTTTATCAGTCATGCGTTTGTATCTATTTCCCATCACCTTCAGGTTGTTTTGTACACATTGCCACATGGAAGAGAGCAACAAGGCGAAACATTCCTCCCCAGGTACAGAACTATGAGTGAAATCCTTATGAGCCAAGGAATAGTGACTTACCAGTGGACTCATGGTGGGAATTGTTAAGCACAGACTCAGCCAAGGGTAGGTATGGTGACCAATAGTCCTGATTGTCAGAAACAAAACACCTAAGGTATGTCTCTAGGCTTTGTTCAGTCTGACCATTCGATTGAGGATGAAATACTGAGGAAAAAGAGAGATAAATTCCTGGGCGACAACAAAAAACCTCCAAAATTTAGACATAGGCTGGGTTCCCCAATACGAGACCACATCAGAGGGAGTCCCATGAATCTTCACAAACTCACTGTTAGGGTCTGTGGAACGCACCTAATAAATAATGTAGAGAGGTGTGTTCGCAGCCCAGGGTCCACCGTGCAGGCAGAGCCTGCTGCTAGTAAAATGGCGTAAGCAGCGAACTCTGTTATCCCACAGAGTCGCTAAAATAAACGCCGTAGAGCGCTGTGGCAGATAGTGCGAACTCTGTTAATCCACAGAGCCGCTAGCGGGAATGCCGCAGCGCTGTATAGCTATATAAGCGAACTCTGTTACACCACAGAGTCGCTGAGGTAAAGACGCAGAGATAGGTACTGTGTCCTGTTAACACCACAGGGATACACAGATAACTGCTGCGCGGATAGCAGTCCGGGATCATGCAGACAGCAACACAATCAAGCAATCTCCTCACCGGAGAAGCCGGTATTCTAGGGGCTTATTTCAGCCAAGTCCTAACCACGTGCACTCAAATCTCCTCACCGGAGGTGCCGGTATTCTAGGGGCTTATTTCAGCCGAGCCCTAACTACATGCGTGCATGATCACACTGGCGCAAAGCACATAATGCAATTGATCCTAGCGCACGGCCGTGCGGTAAGGACAGCCTTTTATAGCAGCCACGAGAAAAAGACCTTCCAGGAAGGACCAATGGGAAGCTGCTTCAGAACATCAACAGCCGGAGGACCTTCCTGAAGGACCAATAGGAGTGGCAGCTGTATCTGAGCATGTGACCCCTGGTCTCCAATGGGAGATCTTGCCCTGGGCATGCTCAGATGAAGCAACAAAGGACTTAGACCTAAAGACGTCTGCTCGCCACTGACCAGTAGTGGCTACAATAGCAGAACCTGAAGAGGCAGCAGCAAGTCTCTGCACAGTATTAGCCCGGGCGAGACGCTGGGACTGACGTCTTTGCTGAGCAGGCTCCACTGCGGCCGGAGATGGATGGGGGACTGCAGCGGGACTGGTTCGAGACTCCCATTGTGCAGCAGCAGGAACTCTAACACTCACTGATAAATACCTGATCCAACTTTTTAGCATTTGGAAGATTCGGTAACTGAACAAAATGTGCCATTTTGCTTAACCTATCCACCACCACTAAAATCACCATTTTACCTGCGGATGCGGAAGATCGTTAATAAAATCCATAGATAGATGAGTCCATGGTCTATTAGGTAACACTAAGTAGGAGAGACCAGAATGGATGAGTATGCGGGGTCTTAGAACGTGCACAAGTATTGCAGGTAGACACAAAATCAACAAAATCTTGACCTAGCCTTGGCCACCAGAAATGACAAGAAGCAAGATCCATAATAGCTTTGTTACCTGGGTGACCTGGAAGAACAGCATGATGTTCCCCTAAAATTTTTACATGTAAATATAATGACACAAATAATTTCCTTGAGGGGCAGAAAGAAGGAGCATTCCCTGAGCCTTCAATACCTCACCGTCAAAATCTGAACATATCGTAGAAATAACCACTCTCTCTTGCAGAATAGGAACAGAGTCCTCTGAACTACCTCCCCGAGGGAAAATCCAGAACAAGGCATCAGCCTTGACATTTTTGACCCCAGGATGATAAGTGACATAGAAATTGGGAAAACTGGTAAAAAATTAAGACCACCTAGCATATCTCGCAGTGAGTCTGTTCACGCATTCAAAATACAACAAATTTTTATGGTGAGTAATCCCCATGACAGGGTAAGTTGCCCCCTCCAGAAAATGACGCAACTCCTCAAAGGTCAATTTAATGGCCAAATGTTCTCTATTACCTATATCATAATTTATTTTGGCCAGGTGACAGTTTCTTTGAGAAGAATGCACGTGGGTGCCATGTCCCAGGAGATGATCCCTGTAATAAAATTGCACCAACCCACACCTCAGACACATCCGCCTCTACAATAAATTGCTGTGAAACATCAGGCTGAATTCGTACGGAAGCTGAGGAGAAACAGTCTGAAAAATCTGTACCCTTTTTGGTCATGTCAGTGAGTGGTTTGACAATGGACGAGAAATTCCAGATAAACTTCTGATAATAATTGGCAAAACCCAGAAAGCATTGTATGGCTTTAATATTTTCCAGGAGGTCCCATTCTATTAGTGCACGGACCTTTTCAGGGTTCATCCAGAAATCCGAAGACCACATCAAGTAACCCAGGAATTGCACCTCCTTAACAGCAAACACACATTTCTTAAGCTTAGCATATAGTTTATTATTTTGCAATATCTGTAGTACCTGCCTGACTTGTCCCTCATGTGTAGCAAAATCAGGTGAGCATATTAAAATATCATAGAGGTATACCACCACAAGTTTGCCCACCAGATGAAAGAAGATGTCATTAATAAAATGTTGAAAAATGGCAGGGGCAAATGACATGACGAGGTTTTCAAAATGTCCTTCAGAGGTGTTTAACGCCGTTTTCAACTCATTCTCTTCATAAATTTTAATCAGATTATAGGTCCCCGTAAGGTCCAACTTGGAGAACCATTTTGCTCCAACAATCTAATTAAACAAATCTGAAATCAGTGGAAGGGGATAAGGGTCTCAGATGAAAATTCGATTTAGCTCCCGTAAATCCAGACAAGGACGCAGACCTCCATCTTTTTTCTTGACAAAAAAGAAACCTGCAGCAAGAAGAAGGTCTCCCTTGGCCACGATATACTCCTTCATGGCCTGTCTTTCGGGACTCGAAACATTGTATAAACTGGGTTTGGGTAGTTTTGCTCTTTGCTCCAGGGAGCAAGTTAATGGGACAGTAATAAGCCTGATGAGGAGGCAGCTCCTGGCACCCCTCTAGTCTTCAGAGAGCGCATCTTAAAAACTGGACATAGACAGACGGGTATTAAGACAGTTATTGTTACAGAAATCATTCCATTTAACTATTTCACTAGACTGCCAGGGTTATTCATAACAAACCACGGGAGACCCAGTACAATAGGAGTAGGAAGACCTTCAAGCACATAGCAAAAAAGGCATTCTTTATGAAGGACCCTAATGTGAAAATCCAAATTATGCACCAACTGTGTGAAACACCCCCTACCAAGAGGCACAGAATCAATAGAAAATAAGTCAAACTGAGTATCCACCATATTGGCCCCTGCCCTACTATCCAAAAGAATAGACACACTTACAGTTTTGTACCAACAACAACCTCTCCAGGTAAGACAAACAGAGAGGAAATGGAGCTAATGGAGGAAATGTACAGTATACACCCAGGTTGTAGTCCTCCACCCAACCTAGTGGCAGAAGTACTCCGCTGGTATCTTTAGTTTAAGGGCTGAGGGACAGACCCTACTGAAGTGACCCCACTGACCACAAAAGAAACAAACCCAATTCTGTGGTGTACCGCAGGAGGATTGGACTGAACTGAGGTCCTCACCAACTGCATTGGTTTATCAGTACACATGAGGAAGCTCTCCCCCTAGGGAGTACAGTTGAGGGAAGGGTTATCACTGGTCTATCTCTGAAGCATCTGTAAATCCAGATCACTAAGGCCATAGCTGCCTCCAACGACTCAGGAGTTTCATACAGGACCAACACATCCTTTAGCCTTTCTGACAGGCCCTGACAAAACTGGCTTCTGAAGGCTAATCATTCCATCTGATGTCAGTGGCCCATCTCTGGAACTTAGAGCAAAACTCCCCTGCTGGCCGATCCCCTGCTGGAGATTGCGTAGTTTAGACTGAGCAAGGGAAACACTGTTTGGGTCAACATAGATGAGACCTATGGCCACAAAAAATGTATTGATCAATCGGAGCGACTGAGAGTCGTCCAGGAAGAGAAAAGGCCCAGAATTGGGAATCCCCTTGAATTAGGGAGACAACAATCCCTACCTATTGTTCGTCCCTCCCAGAGGAACAAGGACGTAGCCTCAAATACAGTTTACAGGCTTCCCAAAAAAAAAAGAACTTATCCTTCCCCCCCAGAGAACCGGTCTGGGAGGGTCACCTTGGTTTCACAATGGGTCTGGATGACCTGCAGTTTGCTGTTGTTACTGTTCAACTAAAGACCACAGATCTGTCACCTCCAAAGACAGAGTTTGCATTTGTTTTGGCAGTACAACAACCAGATCCACATTAGGATAAAAAAAGTATGTGGTGAGCAATAGAATCATAGAATCATAGAATGGTAGAGTTGGAAGGGACCTCCTGGGTCATCTGGTCCAACCCCCTGCTCAAAGTAGGATTCACTAGATCATCCCAGACAGATGTCTGTCCAGCCTCTGTTTGAAGACTTCCATTGAAGGAGAACTCACCACCTCTTGTGGCAGCCTATTCCACTCATTGATCATTCTAGCTGTCAAAAAGTTTTTTCTAATATCTAATCAGTGTCTCCTCCCATTCAGTTTCATCCCATTGCTTCTAGTCTTTCCTTGGGCAAATGAGAATAAAGATGATCCTTCTACAATGTGACAGCCCTTGAGATATTTGTAGACAGCTATTAAGTCTCCTCTCAGTCTTCTTTTTTGCAAGCTAAACATTCCCAAATCCTGTAACTGTTCCTCATAGGACATGGTTTGCAGACCGGTCACCATTCTGCTCGCTCTTCTCTTGAACTTGCTCCAGTTTGTTGATATCTTTTTTAAAATGTGTTGCCCAAAACTGGACACAGTATTCCAGATGAGGTCTGACCAAAGAGGAGTAGAGGGCAATAATGACTTCACATGATCTAGACTGTATGCTTCTGTTAATACATCCCAGAATTGTATTTGCCTTATTTACTGCTGCATCACACTGTTGACTTATGTTCAGTCTGGTCTGTGATCTATTAGTATACCCAAGTCTTTTTCACATGTCTTGTTGCTTAGCCCTATTCTTCCCATTCTGTATATGCTTTTTTCATTTCTATTGCCCAGATGTAGCACTTTGCATTTTTCCCTATTAAATACCATTCTGTTAGTTGCTGCCCACTGCTCCAGTTTTTTATATCTTTTTGAATCCTCTCTCTCTTCTCTAGTATTAGCTATCCCTCCTAGCTTTGTGTCATCAGCATATTTAATCAGTTTATCCTCAATTCCTTCATCTAAATCATTGATAAAGATGTTGAACAATACTGGGTCCAGGACAGAGCCCTGTGGTACCCCACTTGAGACATTCATCCAACTAGATGTGCAGCCATTTATGACCACTCTTTGGGTCCACTCACTAAGCCAGTTATGAATCCACATATCACTTGCCTTGTCCATTTCATACTTAGTCATTTTTTCAATAAGGATTTTGTGAGATACTTTGTCAAATGCTTTGCTGACGTCCAGATATACTATATCTACAGCATTTCCCTGATCCACCCAGTCAGTGATTCTGTCATAGAAGGAAATTAAGTTAGTCTACCATGACTTAGTTACAAATTCATGGTGACTCTGGTTAATCACTTCATTTTTATCCAGGTACTTGCATACATGTTGTTTAATAATTTGTTCAAAGATCTTTCCTGGTATAGAAGTCAGACTCACCGGCCTATAGTTCCCTGGGTCCACCTTCTTCCCCTTTTTTAAGATAGGAACAACATTTGCTCTTCTCCAGTCTTCTGGGACTTCTCCTGTTCTCCAAGAATTTTCAAAGATTATGGAGAGTGGTTCAAACATTTCTTCTGCTGTCTCCTTCAGTACTCTGGGGTGCAATTCATCTGGACCTGGAGACTTGAATTAATTTATGATATATATATATATATATATATATATATGTATCTAGCCCTGATAATATGAAGTGATCACAAAAATCAAGAATCCACTGTGAATCTGATTCAAAAAAATAGATAGCAGAGGGCAAAAGAAGAGAGCATATCTACACAATCCAGACATCCATGTGCCATGTTGGCCAATGGAAGTTACATCATCAAAGCAATATTGCACAGTACCATAGGCCAAGCAAATGGACAGAAGTCAAAATCGTTTCAATCAAACATGAGGTAGATAATAATGGGGCTTACCGAAGGGAAACAGAGGGGAGGAAAGTCCGTGGATGGAGAGACATCCCGACGCGTGTTTTGTGACCCCAAAGAGTCACTTCCTCAGGGGATAATGTAGGTGGGTGGAAAGGACCTTTAAAAATCCCCATGGTCCGGTCACATGTGGTCTGGCGGCCAATTGTAAGTGTAGTAGGCAGCGCGTGCGCAATAGACCATAGCAGGTCCTCTGTATAATGGCAAGAACAAGCGCTGTATGAAAGAATGAGCGGCGCATGCGCAGGAGCCTGTGACAGGTCCTCAGCCTAATAGCAGAACTAAGCACTGTGCACATGTGTAAGAAGGAGACCAGTGGTGTATGTGGAGGGGTGACTATAGCGGCGCATGCGCCTTGAGCCCACACGACCCGGAATGACGTAGGGGCATCAAAAAGACGTCCCTACACCAACCGAGCACGGGGGGCGCAAGGCGATGTGCACAGTCATCCCTGCACAGAGGGGAAGAAATGAGGAATATAAGAAAAAGGGGAATGAGAGTAACCAAAGATGGGAAGACAAGAAATAAATACCCACAGGGAAATAGCACTGCATAATGAGTATAAAAAACAATTATGAAGCACAGCTATAAAAAGGACGGTATTATATCAAAATACATCAATCAATGACATATAGTCCAACATCAAGAGTAGAAACACTGCTGTACCTCAAATAAAAAAGTTATAAATACCCATATATGCACACATCACAGAATTATATGCATTAGTGGATAAATAAATGTCATATGATGGACATCATAATTATTAAGGACAAATAATTCCTTGAAGAGAAAGAAAATGTCTATAAGAGTTGTAATAGAATATAAATGATCAATTATCACATCCACATCTTGGTTATCACATTCCCGACTGAAGGTAAACACATATATACCGACCGAAAAGGTCAAATAAGGGTCACACCCCAAATTTCGTTGGTCGGTGAAGTATGGTCTTCTTCTGTATAGCAGCATCACCATGGGGTTATTATCTTCCGAAATTTAATAGCCCAGGGTAAGTATATTTCTTCATCAGAATCCGAACCAAGATTCATTTTCCCAAAAGTAGTTTTCATGCAACAGGAATCAGGAGCCAAAGAAAGGGGTTCCACAAACATAGAAATACTAGTGAGAAAAATATAATACATTTTTTTTTAAAAAACAAAAGATAAAAATATATATTAATAAAAATGAAACAAGAACAAACATCCCTTTAGACAAAAAGGGGGGTATAACTAAAGGGGCTAAGGGACCACAAAGTTGCAAAAAGCTAATGGTAAGAAATGGACAAATGTATGAGGGCTTCTATAAGAAGGGGGCGAAACTTAATGCCTCATTAAGGCCATTTGGTATCATGGTGTTTAATAGCACAATCCATTTAGTCTCCATTTGTGCAAGGATTTTTTTATAGTCGCCACCCCTGCTGCCAAAGTGAAGGACATCAATTCCGCGGACTTTAAAAAGTTTTGCGTCACATTTGTGATATGATCTAAAGTGACGAGGGATTGCCTTGAGATCCAAAATGTCCGTCACTGTCCTGACTGCGCCAATCACGTGTGCTCCCGGATACGGATTTTAAGTTCACGTGTAGTGAGGTCAACGTACATCTTGGGGCACGGACACGTCGCATAGTAAATAACATTAGAAGTGCCACAAGATATACGCTGCCTAATGGTGAATTCTCTAGATCCGTCCGCGGAAGTAAAAGAGGAGCAGCATTGGACATTGGCACATGCCAGACAATGTCCACAAGAGAAGGACCCTCTTTGTGGGTTCCTAGGACCAGAGGGATAGCTAGGAGTTGGAGTGTAGTGGCTATTGACAAGAATGTCACGAAGGTTTCTGGACCTCCTTGATGTCATTAAAGGATAAGAACTCAGAGAAGTTCCAAGGGAAAGATCAGTCCCCAGGACTGACCAGTGTCTCTCCAAAATTTCATGCATTCGCCGCCACTCATGATTATGTGTAGATATAAACCTTATGGGTCCCCCCTGATCCGTCTTTTCTTTGATCCCTGAAGGGTTCAATAATGAAGTATATTTAGCTCGATCATAGCTGTAGCCGCATGTGTAAAAGCGATTTTTCAGGTCAGATGCCTGTGCTTCAAATTTAGTATCAGTGGAGCAGATTCGCCTCATTCTTAGGAACTGTCCAACCGGGACGGCCCTGATGGTAGCTGGATCGTGAGCTGAAGATGCATGCAGTAAAGCATTCCCGGACGTTGGGTCCCTGAAGACATCCGCCTGGATACGTCGATCAAGATCGATCTCCAGGCGGAAGTCCAGGAAATCGACGCTCGCTTTGTCATGATCGTAATTTTATCATATATTCCGATCATTAGTATTTAAGATCTTCACAAAAGACTCATCCGTCCCATCCCACAACATCAGAATGTCATCTATGTAGCAATACCAGCACAGCACATGCGAAGCGGCCTGTAGGCCCCCATCGCCAAAAAGGAATCTCTCCCAGGCTCACAGGAAGAGATTAGCATACGAGGACGCACAGGCCACGTCCATGGCTGTGCCACGCCTCTGAAGGTAGTAAATGTCTTTGAAGACAAAGAAGTTATGGGTTAGGACATAGTCCACCAGCTCGAGGATAAGCTCACACAGGTGGCCGTCCAGGTCGGAGGCCCCCAAGAAGAGGCAAACCGCATCCAGACCATGTGAATGGTCAATTGAGGTATATAAACTCTCAACGTCCATAGTGACGAGGAGAGTATTTGAATCCACAAGGACGCCATCGATCCGTGCCAGGACGTCCGTCGTGTCTCGGATGTATGAAGGTAACGTTTTGACTATAGGTTTTAAATAGTAGTCAATAAACTGGCATACCATGTCACAAATACCTCCAATACCAGACACGATGGGACGTCCTGGTGGATCAAGGGTGTCCTTGTGAATCTTAGGCAATAAATAGAAAGTCGGGATCTTAAGGGCCCTAACAATGAGGCCATCAAAAACTTTCTTACTGATAATGTTAGCTTCAACAGCCCCGATAAGGATCGCCTCCAATTCACGCGCAAATGGCAGCAGAGGATTAGAGGATAGTTTAGAGTAAGTAACAGAATCCCTTAACTGACGAAGGGCTTCTTTCTCATATTTAGTGTTAGGCCAAATCACTATATTCCCCCCCCTTGTCCACTGGTTTGATTACAATATCAGTCATCATTTTTAGTTGGTCAATAGCCCGCCGTTGTTTATGTGCAAAATTGTCATATCTACGTTTAGTAGACAATTTTTTAAAATCTTCACCAACTAATTTAGTGAAGACATCGACACTAGGACAGAGGGACAAGGGGGGGAAACTAGTAGATTTAGGCAACACAGTCGATGGAAACCTACTTGTATGTGGCGGGTCTTGTTCCGCAAGCAAATCCTCCAAATCCTGTAATGTTTGTCTCTCAGCTTCGGTCATAGACTCAGATGTATATTTTCTAGTGTGGAGTTTCCTTAAAACCAATTTGCGCGAGAAAAGGTGAAGATCCTTCAGGGCTGTGAAATAGTCGAAATGATTAGTAGGTACAAAATTTAGGCCCTTGCCAAGGACCTCCAATTGAGTGGCGGTGAACACGTGTGAGGAGAGATTGACCACCTGGGGTCCCTCCGGGAACTCACCTGGGATGTCTTAGTTCCAAAATTCTTATTTTTAGAAGCTTGTCTGGTCACAATCCTCTTATCGGACACTTCCGTTTTAGTATGTCCTCCCTAAGGAGGTCTCATAGATATCAGGTCATCCTCAACAGTTGATCTATTGGATCATAATGAGGTAGATCATGACCGTGAGTAGGACCTATTCCTCTGCAAAGACCAGGAGCATCTAGAGGGATTGCGCCATCTATTTATTCTGGCCAGATGTTTATCCTCGATATCCCTTTTGAATTTTTTGGCTTTGGTCATTCGAATATCAGAGGTCCATTTTTGCAATTCTATATCAACTTCATCATTAAATTTCTTTAGGCCATCACTAGACATCTCCTTATGTAGAGTAGCTTGTAGGCAATCTATCTCAGCTTCAATGGAAGACAGAGATTCACTATTCATCTGTTTTAATAGGGACATAAATCACCTTGAACATGTACCGTATATACTCGTGTATAAGCCGAGATTTTCAGCACCTTTTTTCGTGCTGAAAATGCCCCCTCGGCTTATACATGAGTCATAGGGCAGAAACCAGCGGGGGAGGGGATGCTGCGGCAGGAGCCGGTGGCTGGGATCATACTCACCCCTCCCCGTGCCATCGCTGAGCGTCCCTGCAATCCTGCGTTCTCCCCGTCTTCCTGCAGCTCTTCAGCACTGAGCGGTGACGTAATACCCGCTCATTAAGGTCATGTAATATGGACGCGACGCCACTCCCATGGGCGTGGCCTCCATATTCATGGCCTTAATGAGCGGGTATTACATCACCGCTCAGTGATGAAGAGCTGCAGGAAGACGGGGAGAACGCAGGATTGCAGGGACGCTCAGCTGTTGTGAATGGGTTTGAGATGAGTTCTGAGCAGAGGCTCCCTCTGGTGGTTACAAGCGGTACTAGTGAGGATTGGGAATCAGGTGTTACTGATTGGTCTTATTTAAGGGAATCATTTTCCCATCAGGGTTGCCGGTGATCAATTGTTCTGGTCTGAATCCTTCTTTCCAGTTTCCCTTGTAGCCTGCTGTGTCGTGTCTGCATCTCCTGCTATCAGATAAGACAATTTCTTATTTTGTGTTTTTGCTATATTTTTGCATTTTGTCCTGCACTTCTGTGGGGGCCTTCTGGGTCCCCTCCGGGGGCTTTTGCCCTCTCAGTTTAGTCCAGCCACTGTGTTTTGTACTTTTGCTTTTTGCAGTTTTTTCAGTGGCTGCTGTTTTTGTTACACCAGAGAACTAATTTAGGTGGTAGAGGTCGTGTGATCTCAGGTGATTTTGAAATTAGTAGAGTTGGCGCTTTTCAGGGTTTTCTGGGATTGCAGTAAGTACCCTTCCTATCCTTTTCTATTTAGTTAGTTTGGGCCCCAGCGTTTGCTCATACTATTTTCTTTCTGTGTCAGTATTTCCTCTTGTCTAACCGCCATTACATGTTTGGGGGCTTTCTATTATCTTTGGGGTTCTGCTCCGGGGCAGATAGCTTTCCTATTTCTATCTTTAGGTGTAGTTAGTTTCTCAGGCTGTGACGAGGCGTCTAGGACCATCGTAGGAACGCTCCACGGCTGCCTTTAGTTGTGGTGGTTAGTCAGGGTACTGCAATCTCATAGATTCCAACTGCTCTGGTGTATTTCCTTTTTTACCTGCACTCCTCAGCTACCGTAACATAACAGTATCACCGGCCCTAAAAATTGTATGGTACTCACAGAAGGGAAAAAATATTTTGAAGGAAGAAAAGTTGTCAGAGATATTTTTCTGTTTGTTGTATTTTTTTTTTTTTTTTCCCTCTGTATCTCTGGGTGCTGGGGAGGATCTTTTCTCCCAATGGAGTTTGCACAGTTGTCTGGCCGTGTGGATCAGCTTGCCACTGAGGTTCGGAGTATTGCTGCATATCTTGCTAGGTTGCCTGTTGTGGAACCTAGGATCCCCATGCCAGATTTGTTTTCAGGGGATCGAGCTAAGTTTCAGAATTTCAAAAATAATTGTAAATTGTTTTTTTGCCTTAAAATCTAAGTCCTCAGGAAACGCAGCGCAGCAGGTTCAAATTATCATCTCTCTCCTGCGCGGCGATCCTCAGGATTGGGCTTTTTCCCTGATACCTGGGGATCCTGTTTTGAGTGATGTTGATGCATTTTTTCAGGCTTGGGGTTATTGTACGATGAGCCTAATGTCACTGATCAAGCTGAAAAGGGCCCTTGTTGGCATTAAATCAGGGGCTTGATGACGCTGAGTTATACTGTCAGAGATTCCATAGGTGGGCAGTCCTGACCAAATGGAATGACGACGCTTTGGCGGCCCTTTTCCGGAAGGGTCTGTCGGATAATGTAAAGGATGTTATGGTGGGATTCCCTGTCCCCTCTGGTCTCAATGATTCTATGTCATTAGCGATTCAAATTGACAGACGTTTGCGTGAGCGGAGAAGTATGCTTGGAGTGGTGTTGCCTTGTGAGCCAGCTGCTGAGCCCATGCAGTGTGATGGAGTGGTGTCTGGGGCACAGCGTCATGAGTTTCGAAAGCGCAATGGGTTATGTTTCTACTGTGGTGATGCCTCTCATGCTATTTCAGTCTGCCCTAAGCGGGGAAGACGTTTTGCACGCTCAGTTGTCTTGGGTAGTGTTCAGACTAAGTTTTTATTAACTGTCACTCTGATATGCTCTCTGTCCTCATTTTCTGCTCAGGCTTTCGTTGATTCTGGAGCAGCTATTAACCTGATGGATTATGATTTTGCTAAACGTTGTGGATTTCCCTTGATACCCCTACAGAAGTCTATTCCCCTACTGGGGATCGATTCTACCCCTTTGGCTGAGAATAAACCCCAGTTTTCTACTCAGGTGATAATGAGGGTTGAACCTGATCACCAGGAGTGCTGCAAATTTTTGGTTCTATATAATCTGCATGACATTATCGTGCTGGGTTTCCCTTGGTTACAGTCTCATAATCCTGTTTTGGATTGGAAATCTGTGTCTGTAACCAGTTGGGGCTGCCAATGTGTTAATACCAACACTCCTGTTTTTTCTGCCTCCCCCCAGGCTGAGGATGTTCCTGACTTTTTGTTTGATTTTTCTGATGTGTTTAGCGAAAGTAAATCTGCATCCTTACCTCCCCATAGGAGTTATGACTGCGCTATTGAATTAGTGCCAGGTAGTAAATTCCCTAAGGGTCGCCTTTTTAACTTGTCTGTACCTGAACATGACGCTATGCGGTCTTATATCAAGGAATCATTGGAGAAGGGTCATATCAGACCATCCTCTTCACCCTTAGGTGCCGGTTTTTTCTTTGTGGCCAAAAAAGATGGTTCATTAAGGCCGTGTATTGATTATCGTCTCTTGAACAATATTACTGTGAAATATCAATACCGTTACCCTTGATTTCTGACCTGTTTTCCAGGGTGAAAAACGCTACTTGGTTTACCAAGCTTGACCTCAGGGGGCGTATAACCTTATTCGCATTAAGCACGGGGATGAATGGAAGACGGCATTTAACACCCCTGAAGGGCATTTTGAGTACCTTGTGATGCCCTTTGGGCTCACTAATGCTCCTTCCGTCTTCCAGTCCTTCATGAATGACATTTTCAGGGATTTTGTGGACAAGTTTCTGATTGTTTATTTGGATGATATCTTGATTTTTTCTAATGACTGGGACTCTCATGTGAAACATGTTCGAACTGTATTCCAGATTTTGAGAGAGAATGCTCTGTATGTGAAGGGATCAAAGTGTCTTTTTGGCGTACAGAAGATCTCATTTCTGGGATTCATTTTGTCCCCATCTGTTATTGAAATGGACCCGGTCAAGGTTCAGGCCATCTGTGATTGGGTCCAACCTACTTCATTAAAGGCTCTTCAGAGATTTTTGGGTTTTGCCAATTTTTATCGTAAATTTATTGGTAATTTCTCTGTTATTGTTAAACCATTAACTGATTTGACCAGAAAGGGTTCTGATGTGGTGAATTGGCCTCCTGAGGCAGTCTCTGCGTTTCAGGAACTTAAGCAGAGATTCACTTCTGCTCCTGTTCTACGGCAGCCTGATGTTTCTCTGCCATTTCAGGTGGAGGTTGATGCCTCTGAAATTGGGGCAGGTGCCGTTTTGTCCCAAAAAGATCCAGAGACCTCTAAAAGTAACCCTTGTGCCTTTTTCTCTCGAAAATTTTCTCCTACTGAACGTAATTATGACGTGGGTAATCGGGAGTTATTGGCCATGAAGTGGGCTTTTGAAGAGTGGAGACATTGGCTGGAGGGAGCCAAACATCAGGTGGTGGTCCTTACGGACCATAAGAATCTGGTCTATCTGGAATCTGCCAAGCGACTCAATCCTAGACAGGCCAGGTGGGCCTTGTTTTTCACACGTTTTAATTTTGTGGTTTCCTTTCTTCCTGGCACTAAGAATGTTAAGGCGGATGCCCTCTCGAGGAGTTTCCTTGCGGACTCTCCTGAGCTGTCTGATCCCTCTGTTGTTTTGAAGGAGGGTGTAGTTCTTTCCGCCATCTCGCCTAATTTGAGACTTGCTCTGGAGGGGTGTCAGGAGGATAGGCCCGAGCGCTGCCCTGTTGGAAAATTGTTTGTCCCGGACCAATGGAAAAAGAGTGTGATGTCTGAGATTCATTGTTCCGCATTGGCTGGGCATCCCGGAATTTTTGGTACCAGAGACTTGGTTAGTCGGTCCTTTTGGTGGCCTACCTTGTCTCGCGATGTCAGGGAATTTGTGCAGTCCTGCGGGACTTGCTCTCGCTCCAAGCCTTGCTCTCGCTCTAGTGGTTTGTTGATGCCATTACCTGTGCCCAAGAGACCATGGACCCATATCTCTATGGATTTCATTTCCGATCTTCCTGTTTCTCAGAGAATGACCACCATCTGGGTAATTTGTGATAGGTTTTCCAAAATGATACATCTTGTGCCATTACCTAAGTTGCCTTCCTCCTCTGAATTGGTGCCGTTGTTCCTTCAGCACGTGGTTCGTTTACACGGCATTCCTGAGAACATTGTGTCTGACAGAGGAGTCCAGTTTGTTTCCAGATTTTGGAGGACTTTTTGTTCTAAACTGGGTGTTCAATTGTCTTTCTCCTCGGCATTTCATCCTCAGACCAATGGTCAAACTGAGAGAACAAACCAGACATTGGAGACTTATCTAAGATGCTTTGTGTCTGCTGATCAGGATGACTGGGTCTCTTTTTTGCCTTTGGCTGAGTTTGCTCTTAATAATAGGGCTAGCTCTGCCACTTTGATGTCTCCGTTTTTCTGTAATTCTGGGTTTCACCCTCGATTTTCTTCAGGACAGACGGAGGCTTCTGTCTGTCCAGGTGTTGACTCTGTTGTTGAGCGTATGCAGCAGATTTGGGACCGGGTAGTGGAGAGGTTGTCCCTCTCTCAGGAGAAGGCCCAGCGGTTTGCTAACCGGCATAGGACTGATGGTCCTCGGTTTAAAGTGGGGGACTTGGTCTGGTTGTCCTCAAAGAATATTCCTATGAGAGTGGCATCTCCTAAATTTAAGCCTAGGTTCATTGGACCTTATAAGATCATGGAGATTATTAATCCTGTTTCTTTTCGTTTGCTTCTTCCAGGGACATTTAAGATCCATAACGTGTTCCACAAGTCCTTGTTGAAGAGGTTTGTTGAGCCAGTGGTTCCTGCTGCTGTGCCTCCTGACCCTGTTTTGGTTGAGGGCAATCTGGAGTATGTGGTTGAGAAAATATTGGATTCTCGTTTTTCTAGACGAAGACTCCAGTATTTGGTTAAATGGAGAGGTTTGGTCAGAAAGATAATTCTTGGGTGTTTGCTTCGGACATCCATGCTAGGAGACTTATCCGTGCGTATCATAGAACTCATCCTGACCGACCTGGTTGCTCAAATGAGGGTTCGGTGACCCCTCCTCAAGGGGGGGGTACTGTTGTGAATGGGTTTGAGATGAGTTCTGAGCAGAGGCTCCCTCTGGTGGTTACAAGCGGTACTAGTGAGGATTGGGAATCAGGTGTTACTGATTGGTCTTATTTAAGGGAATCATTTTCCCATCAGGGTTGCCGGTGATCAATTGTTCTGGTCTGAATCCTTCTTTCCAGTTTCCCTTGTAGCCTGCTGTGTCGTGTCTGCATCTCCTGCTATCAGATAAGACAATTTCTTATTTTGTGTTTTTGCTATATTTTTGCATTTTGTCCTGCACTTCTGTGGGGGCCTTCTGGGTCCCCTCCGGGGGCTTTTGCCCTCTCAGTTTAGTCC
>JARQOD010000002.1:238125872-238153163 GCA_033576555.1 Oophaga sylvatica
GCCGCCCCTTGAAGGAAGCGCCGACGCCCTCAGGCGCCCCCTCCGCTGTCCAAGAAAACGAGGTGAAACCCAAAATTGCAGAAAAATGGAAATAAAGGGCAGAGCTACCCTTTTTATTAAACAAACTCACCCAAAGGGGCAAAAAAGAGACCCAGTCCCGATCAGCAGACACAAAGCATCTCAGATAGGTCTCCAATGTCGGGTTGTTTCTCTCAGTTTTTTTTTGGGGCCCGAGGAAAAAAAGCCGAGAAAAACAATTGAACACAAGTTTAGAACAAAAAGTCCTCCAAAATCTGGAAACAAACTGGCTCCTCGAAAACACAATGCTCGGGAATGCCGTGAACCGAACCACTGCTAAGGAACAAAGCAACCAATTTCGAGGAGGAAGGAAATTTTGGGTAATGGCACAAGTATCATTTTGGAAAACCACACAAATCCCCCAAAAAAAGGGTCATTCTCGAGAAAAAGGGAGGTCGGAAATTAAACAATAGAATCCCCGGGGCCTTTTGGGCACAGGAAAGGGGCATCAAAAACCAATAGAGCGAGAGAAGGTTGGGGAGGAGAGCAAGTCCCGCAGACTGAAAAAATTCCTGACGTCACGAGACAAAGTGGGCCCCCCAAAAGGACCGACTACCAATCTGGGGTACCAAAAATTGGGATGCCGGCCAAAATGGGGAAAAAAAGAATCTCAGACATCACACTTTTTTTTCCACCGTGGGGGACAAAAAATTTCCCAAGGGGGCACGCGGGGGTTTATCCCCTGACACCCTTCTAGACCACCAAAATTTGGGGGCGAGGGGGCGGAAAGAACACACCCCTTTCAAATAACACAGGATCAAAACTGGGGAGACCCCAAAGGGGAAAACTCCTCGATAGGCATCCCCCTTTAACATTCTTGTGCCGGAAAAAGGGAAACCACAAAATTAAAACTGTGAAAAAAAAGGCCCCTGCCTTTAGATTAATCGTTTGGGGTGTTTCCCCAAAAACCAGATTCTTATGCCCGGGGGGGGGGGGGGAACCACCACCTGATTTTGGCTCCCTCCACCAAACTCCACCTCAAAACCCCCTTTTATGGCCAATAACCCCGATTACCCACGTCTAATTCATTCATTTGGGGGAAATTTCAGAAAAAAGGCAAAAAGGGGGTTTTTAAAGGTTTACCTTGGGACAAAACGGACCTGCCCCAATCTCGAGGCATCAACCCCCCCGAAATGAAAATTTTTTTGGGGCCTAAAAGGGGGCGAATGAATCTCTTTAATTCCTAAACGCAGAACTGCCTCAAGGCCCAAATTTCCCCCACATCAAAACCCTTTTTGTAAATTTTTCGGGGTTTAACAATCCCGAAAATTAACCAAAATTTCGAAAAAATTGGAAAAAACCCAAGAATTTTAAGACCCTTTAATGAAATTGGCCCCAAAATCACGGGGGCCAACCCTTTTGACGGGCCTTTCTAACAGAGGGGGACAAAATAATCCCAAAAGAACCCTAAAAACCCAAAAAAACTTTTTGCCCCCTTCACATACGACTTCTCCAAAAATTAAAACACAGCCACTTTTCAATGGAGTCCATCAGGGAAAAAATCAAGATATCATCCAAAAAAAACAATCAAAATGATCCACAAAATCCCTGAAAATGTCATTCATGAAGGAGGGGGAAACGAAGGAGCTTTATGACCCAAAAAAGGGACACATCTCAAAATGCCCCTCGGGTTTTAAAAAGCCGTCTCCTTCATCCCCGTGCTTAATGCAAAAGGGGTTATACGCCCCCCGAGGAAAAGGGGGAAACCAATAGCTTTTTTCCCCGGAAAACGGGGCAAAATCAAGGTAACGGATATTGATATTTCACAGGGTATTGTTCAAGAACAAATCAAAAAACGCCTTTAAGAACCTCCTTTTTGCCCAAAAAAAAAAACACACCCAATTTGAAGAGGATGGTCTGATATGACCTTTCCCAAAAATCCTTTTAATAAGACCGCATAGCGCATTTAGGGACAGACAATTTTAAAAAAAGGGACCTTTAGGAAATTTCTACCAGGGGCTAATTCAATAGCCTCAAGCTCCTAGGGGGGGGAAGGATGCAGAATTACTTTCCAAACACTCGAAAAACTCAAAAAGTCAGGAAAATCCTAGCCTGGGAGGGGGAAAAAAACAATGTTGGCACCAACACATTGGGGGCCCCAATGGGTTTCAGACACAGATTTTTCCCAACCCAAAACAGGGTTATGAACTTTTAACCAAGGGAAAAAACCAGTACAATAATGTCTCAGATTAAACACCAAAATTTCAACCTCCTGAAATCATTCAAAACCCCATTTTTACCTAGTAAGAACGGGTTTATTCTCACCAAAGGGTAGAATCAATCCCCCCAAGGAATAAAAATTTTCCTGGGGTATCAAGGGAAACCCACAACTTTAGCAAAATCAAAACCATCAGGGGTTAATAGCTCTCCCAAAAAACAAAAGCCTGAGCAAAAATGTGGCAGGAGCAATCAGGGTAACAGTCAACGAAATTTAGTCGAACACTACCAAGACAACTGAGCATGCAAAACTCTTCCCCTTGGGGGGGGGGGGTGTTGGGGGCTTAAAGTAAAAAAACCCGGGTTTTGCTTGCCTAGCCCCAGAAACCCTCTATCACACTGTGGTTCAGAAACTTTTCACAGGCAACACTATTTTCCCCATACCCTACCTCACGGGGAAACCTGCAATTTTTAAACGCTAATGACTAGAATCATTTTGACCAAAAGGGCAGGAACCCCCCCAAAAAATCTTTTACATTTTGCAGACCCTTCCGAAAAAGGCTTCCAAAGGGGTCATCATTCCATTTGTCAGGCTGCCCTTTTGAAATTTTTGACAGTATAACTCACCCTCAACCCCCGATTTAATCCCCAAAAGTTTTTTTAGCTTGTCATGACATTATTCTCGTACAATAACCCGAGCCCCAAAAATGCATCACTTCTCAAAACACCCCCCCGGTGCAGGGAAAAAACCCCAAACCTGGGGTCGCCGCGCAGGGGAAATGACAATTTGAACCTGCTGGGGCGTTCCCCCCGGGGGCTTGGGGTTTTTAAAGGGAAAAAAAAAATTACAGTTTTTTTTAAAAACAAAATTTACTCGACCCCCCCAAAAAAAAAAATCGGGGATGGGCCCCGGGGTTTCCCCAAACCGGGGAACCAACAAGATAATACATACACCGAACTTCGGGGAAGCTGATCCCCGGGGCCCGACAACTGTCAACCCATTGAGAAAAAAAAAAAAATCCCCCCCACACCAAGAAACAGGGAAAAAAAAAAAAAAACAAACAAAAAAAAAAACTCGCCACTCTGACAACTTTTTTTTTTTTTTTTTTTACACTTTTTTTTCCCTTTTGGAACCAATAATTTTCAGTTAGGCTGTGATCTGTTTTGTTTTGGTAGCTGGGGAGAGCAAAAAAAAGGGGAATACACCAAGATTGGAACTACGGATTGCAGTACCCGACTAACCACCACAACAAAGGCCCGGGACGTACCTACTGGCCTAGACCCTCGTCACAGCCGAGCAACTAACCTAAAGATAAAAAAACATTCGCCCGAGCAACCCCAAAGAACAAGGAAGCCCCCAAACATTAAGGGGGGTTAGACAAGGGGAAACACAAACACAGACAAAAAAGTATGACAAACTTGGGGGGGCCCAATTTCCAAACAAAAAAGGGGATAGAAGGAAAATTTTAACTGCAACCCAAAAAAAAAACCCAAAAAGTCCAATACTACAATTACAAAACACCTGAGACACACGACCCTACCACCTAAATTATTCTCGGGTGTAACAAAACTAAGCTGCAGCACTAAAAACTGGAAAAGGCAAATACAAATAACGGGGCCAATAAACTGGAAGCCAAGCCCCCCGGGGGGACCTGGCTGACCTCCCAAGGGTGCAGAAAAAAATGCAAAAAGCAAGCACAAAAAAAAACAGAAAATTCTTCTAGAGCAGAAAAGCAAGATTCAACTTCCAAGTAACCGGAACAACAGCATTAGACAAGAACAAATTATCACCGGCACCCTGATGGGAGGGAACCCCCTTAAAGGGGGACCAGTCTTTAACTCCTATTCCAATCTTCACTAAATGGTTCAGCACTGTCTGCAACCACCAAAGGGAGCTTCTGCTCAAACTCATCTCCAAACACATTCACAACAGAGCAATTCCCTCATTCTTAGAATGTCCGCCGGACGGCCCTGATGGACGGGATCGTGACTGAAGATCATGCATAAAGCATTCACGGACATCAGCTGATCCACGCACTGCAGTTACCGAATTTGCCCACGGAAACTGACATAACCCTCACGGCCCCGAAAGGAAAAAGTTTTAACTGGTGAAAAAGCTGCCACAAACCAAAAAAGGTTTGTGCAGGCCATCGGGTCCTCTTTATCGTCTAAAGGGTTAAAGCTCTTCTGGTCAGGGATTCCCTTTTTATCACCATAAATTAAGCTCTTGGGTTTTTGGGTTCATTCTCTTTCTCGTCCTCCACGTCGTATTTTCCTAGCAATTACAACTTTTCGCATTGAGATTCGGCAAATTTATTCAAAGTTGGCAATTCGAATTTCAAAAGATCCCTCAACTCTACAGTGTTCTATTGTATTTTAAAACTTTTCATATAGGCATGTATATCACTTTTACAGGAAACTATTTGACTTTAATTTTTCAGGCATTGGGCATTATTGAATTTTTGCATAATAAGAACTACAAACGTGGCACTATTTATCTACTAATTTTCATGAGTTGCGGTTTTGCAGCTAATAAAATGATTTCAATGTATACTTTTTAAATCCCACTCACATTTTCTGAATAGCGTCCTGTGTTTTCAAAAGTGTACAGAAATAATTTGCATAAAAAAAGATAAGCGAGCCAGGACCGGCTCCAGTTTTTATGGCCCCGGCGAAAAAGTCTCATCCCCTTTAACACAGCCACGATTCTGATGCACAGTATGGCAGAAAATATGGGTAATACAATCCAACCACTCCCCTTTTCCATACATATGATAAACTATTGAAACCTACAATACTCAAAAACCCCCAAATCCTCATACGCCATACAGACGGGCAGTACAGTCCTCCATCAATTTGGGCACCACATATCCCCATACTATTATGGCCAAATATATGCTCCATAAAGAATATTGACCCCAATAATCCCAACAGGATTCTGGCCCCCTGTAAGCTCATACAAATAATGGGGCTCTCCTCTGCACTGTCTGCATTCGCCTGTTACGGCTCAGGAAGGGCCTGTGGAAGACCCCTCATCACATTGCCTCCCCATCACACGCCTCCCTCATCATCGCTCCTCTCATCATCATCATTGCTCCCCATATCATTGTCCCCCATCATATCCCTCCTCACATCATCGCCTCCCCATCATCACGCCTCCCCACATCACATTTTTCCTCCGTGCCCCGGCTCCTCCCACCATCACTGCCTCCCCTACCACCATCACACAACAGCACCGCACACAGACAGCACCGCACACCTTCACATACACACACACCATCCACCTGTCCGGCGTCCGTGCCTCCCTGCCAAAAACCAACCGCTGTGAAGGAAGCGCCGACCCCTCAGGGGCCCCCCCCGTCTGTCCCAAGAAAATCGAGGGAAACCAAAATTGCAGAAAAAGGGAAAATCAAATGGCAGACTAGCCCATTATTAAGAGCAAACTCAGCCAAGGCAAAAAAGAGACCCGTCACCTGATCAGCAGACCAAACACTCAGATAGGTCTCCCCAAGTCTTTGGGTTTTTTCCCATTTGCCTTGTCGAGGAGAAAAGCCGAGGAGAAAGACAATTTAACACCAATTTAAACAAAAAGCCCCAAAATCTGAAACAAACGGATCCTCCCGTCGACACAATGTTCTCAGGAATGCGTTAACCGAACCACTGCAAGGAACAAAGGCACCAATTCAAGGGAAGGAAACTTAGGAATGGACAAAAGTATCATTTTTTGGAAAACCACACAAATCACCCAAATAACGGTCATTCTCTGAGAAAAAGGGAGGTCGGAAATTAAATCAATAGAGATATGGGTCCATGGTCTCTTGGGCACGGGCAAGGCATCAACAAACCAATAGAGCGAGAGCAAGGCTTGGAGCGAGAGCAAGTCCCGCAGGACTGCACAAATTCCCTGACGTCACGAGACAAAGTAGGCCACCAAAAGGACCGACTAACCAAGTCTCTGGTACCAAAAATTCCGGATGACCGGCCAATGCGGAACAATGAATCTCAGACATCACACTGTTTTTTCCACCGTCTGGGACAAACAATTTCCCAATAGGGCAGCGCTCGGGTTTATCCTCCTGACACCCTTCTAGAGCCAGTCTCAAATTGGGCGAGATGGCGGAAAGAACTACACCCTCTTTCAAAAAACAGCAGGATCAGATAACTCAGGAGAGTCCGCAAGGAAACTCCTCGATAGGGCATCCGCCTTAACATTCTTAGTGCCAGGAAGAAAGGAAACCACAAAATTAAAACGTGTGAAAAACAAGGCCCACCTGGCCTGTCTAGATTAAGTCGCTTGGCTGATTCCAGATAAACCAGATTCTTATGGTCCGTGAGGACCACCACCTGATGTTTGGCTCCCTCCAGCCAATGTCTCCACTCTTCAAAAGCCCACTTCATGGCCAATAACTCCCGATTACCCACGTCATAATTACATTCAGTTGGAGAAAATTTTCGAGAGAAAAAGGCACAAGGTTACTTTTAGAGGTCTCTGGATCTCTTTGGGACAAAACGGCACCTGCCCCAATCTCAGAGGCATCAACCTCCACCTGAAATGGCAGAGAAACATCAGGCTGCCGTAGAACAGGAGCAGAAGTGAATCTCTGCTTAAGTTCCTGAAACGCAGAGACTGCCTCAGGAGGCCAATTCACCACATCAGAACCCTTTTTTGTCAAAATCAGTCAATGGTTTAACAATAACAGAGAAATTACCAATAAATTTACGATAAAAATTGGCAAAACCCAAGAATCTCTGAAGAGCCTTTAATGAAGTAGGTTGGACCCAATCACAGATGGCCTGAACCTTGACTGGGTCCATTTCAATAACAGATGGGGACAAAATGAATCCCAGAAATGAGATCCTCTGTACGCCAAAAAGACACTTTGATCCCTTCACATACAGAGCATTCTCTCTCAAAATATGGAACACAGTCCGAACATGTTTCACATGAGAGTACCAGTCATTGGAAAAAATCAAGATATCATCCAAATAAACAATCAGAAATTTATCCACAAAATCCCTGAAAATGTCATTCATGAAGGACTGGAAGACAGAAGGAGCATTAGTGAGCCCAAAGGGCATCACTAGGTACTCAAAATGCCCCTCTGGGGTATTGAATGCCGTCTTCCATTCATCCCCGTGCTTAATGCGAATAAGGTTATACGCCCCCCTGAGGTCAAGCTTGGTAAACCAAGTAGCACTTTTCACCCTGGAAAACAGGTCAGAAATCAAGGGTAACGGATATTGATATTTCACAGTGATATTGTTCAAGAGACGATAATCAATACACGGCCTTAATGAACCATCCTTTTGGCCACAAAGAAAAAACCAGCACCCAAGGTGAAGAGGATGGTCTGATATGACCCTTCTCCAATGACTCCTTGATATAAGACCGCATAGCGTCATGTTCAGGTACAGACAAGTTTAAAAAGGCGACCTTTAGGAAATTTACTACCAGGCACTAATTCAATAGCGCAGTCATAGCTCCTATGGGGGCAAGGATGCAGATTTACTTTCGCTAAACACATCAGAAAAATCAGTCAAAAAGTCAGGAACATCCTGAGCCTGGGGAGAGGCAGAAAAAACAGGAGTGTTGGCACCAACACATTGGCAGCCCCAACTGGTCACAGACACAGATTTCCAACCAAAACAGGATTATGAGACTGTAACCAAGGAAACCTAGTACAATAATGTCATGCAGATTATACAGCACCAAAAATTAGCAACTCTCCTGATGATCAGGTTCAACCCTCATTATCACCTGAGTAGAGAACTGGGGTTTATTCTCAGCCAAAGGGTAGAATCAATCCCCAGTAGGGGAATAGACTTCCGTAGGGGTATCAAGGGAAACCCACAACGTTTAGCAAAATCAAAATCCATCAGGTTAATAGCTGCTCCCGAATCAACAAAAGCCTGAGCAGAAAATGTGGACAGGGAGCAAATCAGGGTAACAGTCAACAGAAATTTAGTCTGAACACTACCTAAGACAACTGAGCATGCAAAACGTCTTCCCCGCTTATGGCAGACTGAAATAGCATGAGAGGCTTCACCACAGTAGAAACATAACCCATTGCGTTTTCGAAACTCATGACGCTATGCCCCAGAATCCACTCTATCACACTGCATGGTTCAGAAACTGGTTCACAAGGCAACACTATTCCACGCATACCTCTACGCTCACGCAAACGTCTGTCAATTTGAATCGCTAATGACATAGAATCATTGAGACCAGAGGGAGCAGGGAAACCCACCATAACATCTTTTACATTCTCTGACAGACCCTTCCGAAAAAGGGCTGCCAAAGCATCATCATTCCATTTGGTCAGGACTGCCCACTTACGAAATTTCTGACAGTATAACTCAGCGTCCTCAAGCCCTGATTTAATGCCAACAAGGTTTTTTCAGCTTGATCAGTGACATTAGGTTCATCGTACAATAACCCAGAGCCAGAAAAAATGCATCGACATTACTCAAAACAGGGTCCCCAGGTGTCAGGGAAAAAGCCCAATCCTGAGGGTCGCCGCGCAGGAGAGAGATGACAATTTGAACCTGCTGTGCTGCGTTCCCTGAGGACTTAGGTTTTAAGGCAAAAAACAACTTACAGTTATTTTTGAAATTCAGAAATTTAGCTCGATCCCCCAAAAATAAATCTGGCATGGGGATCCTAGGTTCCACAACCAGCAACCTATCAAGATAGATAGCAATACTACGAACTTCAGTGGCAAGCTGATCCACACGGCCAGACAACTGTGCAAGCTCCATTGAGAGAAAAAAAAAAATCCTCCTCAGCACTCAGAGAAACAGAGGAAAAAAAAATGCAACAAACAGAAAAAAAAATCTCTGACAACTCTGACAACTTTTTTTTTTTTTTTTTTACACTTTTTTTTTCCTTCTGTGAGTACCATATAATTTTCAGTTAGGCTGGTGATACTGTTATGTTTTGGTAGCTGAGGAGAGCAGGCAAAAACGGCAATACACCAGAGAGGTTGGAATCTACTGGATTGCAGTACCCTGACTAACCACCACAACTAAAGGCAGCCATGGAGCGTACCTACGTTGGTCCTAGACGCCTCGTCACAGCCTGAGAAGCTAACTACACCTAAAGATAGAAAGAGGAAAACTATCTGCCCCGGAGCAGATCCCCAAAGAACATAGGAAGCCCCCAAACATGTAATGGCGGTTAGACAAGAGGAAACACAAACACAGACAGAAAATAGTATGAGCAAACGTTGGGGCCCAATCTTCCTAAACAGAAAAGGATAGGAAGGAAAACTTACTGCAATCCCAAAAAACCCCAAAAAGTACCAATACTACTAATTACAAAAACACCTGAGATCACACGACCTCTACCACCTAAATTAGTTCTCGGGTGTAACAAAACTAAGCTGCAGCCACTGAAAAAACTGGAAAAGGCAAATGAACAAATAACAGAGGCTCAGATAAACTGAGAGGAGCACAAGCCCCCCGGAGGGGACCTGGCTGACCTCCACAAGAGTGCAGGAAAAAATGCAAAAAGCAAGCACAGAAATAAAAACAGAAAATGTCTTATCTGAGAGCAGGAGAAGAGGCAAGATTCAGCAGGCTTCCAAGTGAACCAGGAACAACAGCAGTTAGACAAGAACAATTGATCACCGGCAACCCTGATGGGAGGGAACCTCCCTTATATAGGACCAGTCTTTAACTCCTGATTGCCAATCTTCACTAAATGGTTCAGCACTGTCTGCAACCACCAGAGGGAGCTTCTGCTCAGAACTCATCTCCAACACATTCACAACAGAGCAGATTCGCCTCATTCTTAGGAACTGTCCGACCGGGACGGCCCTGATGGTAGCTGGATCGTGAGCTGAAGATGCATGCAGTAAAGCATTCACGGACATCAGCTGATCCAGCAGCACTGCAGTTACACGAGATTGCCCATGGGGAAAAACTGACATTAACCCTCACTGGCCTGAAAGGAAAAAGTTTTAACTGAGTGAAACCAGAGCTGCCACAAATCCAAAAAAGGATTGTGACAGGCCATCAGGGTCCTCTTTCTCGTCTAAAGGGTTAAAGCTCTTCTGGTCATCGGATTCCTCTGTTTATCACCTATAAAGTGTAAGCTCTTGTGGTTATTGGGGTTCATTCTCTTTCTCGTCCTCCACGTCTGTATTTTCCTAGCAATTACAAGCTTTTCTGCATTGAGATTCAGGCAAATTTATTCAAAGTTGGCAAATTCGAATTTCAAAAGATCCTCTCAACTCTAGGCAGTGTGTCTATTGTATTTAAAACTATTCATATAGGCAGTGTATATCA
Organism: Oophaga sylvatica; assembly: GCA_033576555.1. Taxonomy (NCBI): domain Eukaryota; kingdom Metazoa; phylum Chordata; class Amphibia; order Anura; family Dendrobatidae; genus Oophaga; species Oophaga sylvatica. The sequence continues at coordinate 238,136,397 of JARQOD010000002.1, forward strand.
CTATTTACATGGACACTATTTGACTTTAATTATCAGTGCATGGTGTGGCATTATGTGATTATTGCATGAGAATAAGAATGCTACAAACTGTGGGCACTATTTATCTACTAATTACATGAGTTGCGGTTTGTGCAGCTAATAAAATGATTTGCAACTGTATGACTTTTAAGTCCCACTCACATTTTCTGACATAGCGTCCTGTGTTTCAAAAAGTGTACAGAGAATACATTTGCATAAAAAAATTGATACAGCGAGCCCAGGACCGGCTCCAGGTTTTTATGGGCCCCGGGCGAAAGAGTCTCAGTGGGCCCCTTTAACACAGTCCACGATTCATGATGCACAGATATGGCAGAGAAATATGGTATAGTACAATGCCAAACACTTCACTTCTTCCATTACATGAGTGATATCTATTGTAAACTCTACAATAGCTCAAAAACCGCCAAATCCTCATAGCGCACAGTACAGACTGGACAGTACAGTCCTCCATACAATATTATGGGCACCACATAGTCCTCCATACAGTATTATGGGCCAAATATAATGCTCCATAAAGAATATTGGACCCCATATAATGCTCCATACAGGATTCTGGTCCCCATGTAATGCTCCATACAAAATATGGAGCTCTCCTCTGCACTGTGCTGCATTCTGCACTGTTACGGCTCAGGAAAGGGCGCTGTGGAAAGACTCCCCATCATCATCATTGCCTCCCCATCATCATCGCCTCCCAATCATCATCGCCTCCTCATCATCATCATCATTGTCTCCCCATCATCATTGTCTCCCCATCATCATCGCCTCCCCATCATCATCGCCTCCCCATCATCATCGCCTCCCCATCATCATCATTGCCTCCGTGCCCCGGCTCCTCACCACCATCACTGCCTCCCCCTACCACCATCACACATACAGCACCGCACACAGACAGCACCGCAGCACTCTGTCACATACACACATCTCACCTGTCCGGCGTCCGTGCTCTCCCTGCCACAGCCGACCGCTGTGAGAGGAAGCGCCGACGCCCTGCAGGCGCCCCCTGGAGCCCGGAGCTGCGGCAACGGAGGAACGGGGAGAGGTAAGTATTGTGTCGGCTGCTGCCGGGGTCCTGAGCAAGCGGGGGGCCCAGTGGCGGCGCTTGTACCGCTCTCATTCGCTAACGGGCACCGGGGTGCCTGAGCGAGCCCTATTAGGTGAAGAGAATTACATTGACTTCATAACTAGGGTACCTGTCAAGGGTTATGATACATTAGGCAGTAAGCGAACAGTCAGATATTGAAGCTGTCTACCAGAAAACATGGAGAAGAATAAGGAGCTTAACAACATTGACAAGGGCCAAATTGCAAATTGTTACTTGAATGGCTCAGTATGTTTCTAAAATGGCAGATCTTGTGGTGTATTCTCAGAATGTACAGAAATGTACAGAAATGTGGTCAAAGGAAAGACATCCGATGCTGGCCACAAGACTTGAACAAAACATTTTGTTGGCTTGTATTTGTCTCCAATGTTTTTATACCAACCAGTAATGTCTTTGCAATGCTCAGTCACTTGTTACTGACAAGCCCTGTGTGGGGATAGTCAAGGAGTCTGAGGTCAAAAGCAAGGTGGGTATGCCATAAACAGAAGGAAGAGAAAAAGGCGTAATTAAGCAACAGCCTGAGATCAAAATAACAGGTGGATAGCGGATCACAGCAAAGGTGTTAAAGAGATGGATTTTCAGAACGAGATCCAAGGTCGGACAACAAAAGATCAACAAACAGAATACAAGGCACAGAGAGACAAATCACACAAAAGCTGAATGTACATCAGGGAGAGGTTTGGGACTTATAGCCCAGTTAATCAGCCTGGAAATCACCTGGGGCAATGAACACTTTGAGAAACCCAGCACAAACCAATCTCAGATTGGATGGTTGAGCTGTCAATCAAAACACCAACAGCTCAACAAGCCTCTGCACCAGACTAGATGACTGAGCTGTCAGTCAAAGTACTGACAGCTTCAGCATTCCCCTATACCAGATTGGATGGCTGAGCTGTCAGTAACTGCATCCCAGACACACTGAGGTGTGGAATTGTTACATTCTTAGGGCTCATTTAGATGAACATATTATACAGACTTGTACGGTCTGAGTTAAAATCGCATAGCACACTGACAGTACACTTGTCAATGTTATTGAATAGGGCGACTCAGATGACAGTGTCTGAATAAAAAAATTGCATCATGCACTTTTCTGTTCCTTATTTTGGATAAGGTGTACAGGGAAGAGAAGAGTCAGCTCACCAGTTCTGTGGAATGCAGGTTGATCAATCAAAGTCCTCGCACGGAGACACCTGGGGCCAGGTGCAGGAATGCAATGAAGCAAAAGGAGATATCCAACAAGGTAGTAGATAAAAAGTCCTGTAGACAATCTTTATTTAGACATTAAAATGGTAGCGTTTCCTTTGGGAGGACTGAAACCATCACGTTTCAGCTAGATAGCCTTATTCATGATTAAGGCTATCTAGCTGAAATGTGATGGTTGCCATCATTAGTGTCATGAGTCAATCTGTTGTATACATATAAAACATTCAACAGATATTTGTATGCACATTGTTAATTTGTACTGTGTGCTTCTTAAGAGTCTTGGGCATTGGGTATATACCCTTATTGCTCTCATCCTAATTGGCCTTTTTATATGGCTACAAATTATCATCATTACCGGTATCTACTTAATAACTTTATATTCATTATTCTAAAATCCTATTTAAAATTTTTAGTTCTGTATCTTGATAGAAAATTCAAAGCAGTTTATTTCATTTTCATTTAATGAGGTGTTGCTACTATGAACCTGCATTCTGTAGCTTGTTTGCTATTTTATCTTCTCATCTTTAAAGCAATTGTTTTGGCCCGGAACCGCGTCAATTTTACATGGCTACAAATAGCTAATATATCGAAGTTCTGCAGTGACATGAGATACTGAAAGATGTTAGTTTTATTGCAACACTCTTTTCAGTCAGCAAGGTCACTTGTGGCAATAATCCGCTCATTAGAGGTGTAATCCATCACTCAAGTAATATCAATTTGGTGCCAGGGTTTTAATGCAGGTTTTACTAATCATTAGCGGCAGTTTGTCAACTGCATAATTCACATGGGATTCTGGGTATGCATGATTTAGCAGGTGACCCTTGACCTCAGCTGAGTAAGAAGCTTGCCTTAGAGGCAAAATCAAGAGGGACAATAAGCAGCTCTCACTCATGAACAATTGTTATGCCTAACAGCATGACTATCATTTTAAAAGGGATAGGAGAAAAATCTCTGTGCTGAATAATTAAGGCTTAAAATTCACCTGAGACCTTTGGTTTGGATGGAGGCAAAACTTTGTGTTCTATTGTCAGCTATATGGGCATGGCAACACCTTAACACAATACCTATATATATTTCTGCAATTAGTCCAAAAATCCATATCAATAGCAATTTAATATGCTGCCAAATATTATTAAAACAATTGTTCCATTTTTATTTTTGCCTCCTTGATTTCCTGGGTAAGTTATTATAAAATGTTGCATTAAGCGCATTTTAATTGCCAAAGCATAAATGATTGAATCCATAATTCTAAGATTCAAATGCTATTTAGCTAACTAAATTCTGCTTTATTCCAATTACTGGCGCACAGCTAAAGATTTACGAAATGTTGCAGCCACCGCCGATGATTTGATTTCATACATATAAAGGCAAAGATGAAGAAGGGAACATTAAACTCTTAAACATCTTGTTGGAATTAAAACAAATTAACAGACATAATTTCATTCCTATAATTGATATGATACAAACTGGAAGCTTGCTTCATTTGCATGCTTTCTGCGTGCTAATGTCTTAAAAGAAGAATATGCCTGCAGAAAAAAATACATTAAATTATGCTGTAGGTACTGTTCTGTTTTCTTGATTTTCTGCTGGATGTATGCTAATAAGAAGCCAGTGGGATGAGATCCGAATACTTACTACAACATACACTGCCTTGATATTCTCAATGGACAGTGGTGATTAGGAGGCTGCCTTGTACAATATCACAGTAATAATTCATTAACTAGCAATAATGAGTGATTCATAAGGATTATGGAACCATCTCCACTCGCATCCAGTCTGTTTTCCTTCTTTTTTTAATCCTTTGTCAATTATTTTTCTCATCACAGCACTTCTTGTGAACAGCCCCCAGTTGAGCTAGGCTTACCATAAAGGAATAATCACAGACCTGAAAGGCCACTAAGCAGGAAAATCCTGAAGAAGATGCATAATCTAAAAATAAGATTCTTTATTCTGAACTTTACTTATCAATAATTTTCAATAAAATATTTAGTTCTGCAGATGCCTACAGATGCTATATTTTATAACTGTTGGATACATGATTATTTAAGTCAAGGAATAAATTCATCAACAGAAATTTGGAAATTTCTATTGCATGATTCTGACCATTATTTTTATGTGTGGCTTTACATGTCAATTATGCTTCTATCATATGTTTTCTCCTGAATTCAACATATATAGACAATTATATAGGTGTGTATGTGTTTATTTGTCTCTGCTAGTGGAATTGTAAAATTACAGAACCAGAGAAGTGCAGCCGGAAATTTTTTGGACCTATATAGCTGAATGATGCAGCTTAGCGCAATGGACAAAATGTGTATACAGTGGTGAGAAAAACTAAGTTACTAAGTGTCAAGGATAGCAACTGGGGGGGTCACACAGAGCCCATCACTCTTACCAGTTGTCAAGGATAACAGCAAAGGGGTCACATAGATCCCAACACTGTTACCAGTTTGTCAATGGAACACAACTCCAATCGTTAGGACAATTATGCAATGGATGTGGCCATGACTGTTTTCACTACTATGCCAATTATTGGGGAACTCACAGTGAGAGCATATGGTATATACACTTTCGATTACAACGCATGGAATATATGCATATACCCTGGTAGGTCACTGCCAACTCCAAAATAACAAAAAGAACCACTAGCTGCCACCACCAATAGTTTATATAGGCCGATTGGACACTCGTTACAGGTAGTGTATGGCTTCAGGGGTGCGGTTTACAGATCAAGAGAAACAGAGCTATTAAATGATATATATTACAGAAAGGTACGCAGTGTATATAAAAAAAAACACAAACAAGATTCAAAATGGGAACAAAACAATATGATATCTAAAATATATACAATTACATGAAATAAAAAGGAATATTGAAAGAAAAATACTAAACTTGATGTCACAGAAATGGCTCAGAGATTAGCGGAGAGAAACACACTGATTGGGAAAATGGAACACTCTCACAGCGATCGTATGTCTTCCAGAGAACCAAACTTTCAATTTTATTGGCTCAATGCTACATCCACAAACCTCCCCTTGATGAACTTACATGGGGTTTGAAACAAATCCAAAAAAACAAGGAAGTTTTTTACCAAAAATATTCAAAAACTTTATTTTAATCAATATAAGGCATCAGTGCAACAGAAATGTAAACAGGGACAACAATACAGATAAAAGCTGCAAAATATTCATGGTATAGAGTAAAAATAATATTTATCTATTGCACAAAAAAGGTTTACAATTGGCATAGAAAGATGTTACAAAATATTATGAAGGCCAGATGTCAGTTATCAATTTAAGGGGCAAAAAAATGTTTCCCAGCATAATAATATCACATATTTTTTAGCACAATTGAGGAAAAGAAATGGTTACTACGTTAAGTTCCCATATATTACTATATAAAGTGCATGTGCAAGGGGTAATCAATAAATTGAAAAAAGATTCAGGGATTTAACTCCTTGAGGAATGCATGTGCAAATAAGAGAGATAAGTAAACAAAGCGTTGGTAAATACAAAAGATGCCCAATTATTAAGATCAATACATGTGCTAATAAGGATTAAATATCTATACCTGAGAGCGGCAGGTACCCCGACACGTGATTCGCAGTTGGCTTTGTCCTCGGATGTGTGTGGACAAAGTCAAGTGCGAAACGCACGTCGGGGTGCCTGCCGCTATCAGGTATAGATATTTAATCCTTATTAGCACATGTATTAATCTTAACAATTAGGCATCTTTTGTATTTACCAACGCTTTGTTTACTTATCTGTCTTATTTGCACATGCATTCTACAAGGAGTTAAATCCCTGATTCTTTTTTTAATTTATTGATTACCCTTTGCACATGCATTTTATATAGTAATATATGGGAATTTAGTGTAGTAACCATTTCTTTTCCTCAATTGTGCTAAAAAAATATGTGATATTATTATGCTGGAAGCATTTTTTTGCCCTTAAATTGATAACTGACATCTGGCCTTCATAATATTTTGTAACATCTTTCTATGCCAATTGTAAACCTTTTTTGTGCAATAGATAGAGTTGAGCGATACTTTCCGATATCCAAAAGTATCTGAATCGGAATGGTATCGCCGATACCATTAAAATATCGGCGATACCCGATACCGATACCGGAAGTCCCATGTAAGTCTATGGGAACAAAATATCGCAACTAAAAAAACCTCTTTCTTTCCTTGTAAACACTAAATATACACACATAGAATACATATATATATATATACATGTCATTGTGACATATATATATACATATATGTATAGTTTATACACTTCTACATAGTAAAATATCCTCTGATTCAATTGCCGGGTAAAGTCGGCTTCTGTGAAAAGACAGAAGCACCCGATTAATTAATTGATTGCTTTCCACTTTCACTTCAGGTCAGCCAGGGACACCGTCAGTGACGTCAGAGGGAACTGATTAACAAAAATAGGGGTTCCCTTCGAAAAAAAAATGGCGTGGGGTCCCCCCTATTTTTGTTAACCAGCCAGATGAAGCAGACCGCTGAGGCCTGGATTTTCAGGCTGTTAAGGAGCCAAGATCCATGGACCTTGTCAGCCTGATAATACCAGGCCACAGCAGTCTGCATATCTTGGCTGATTAACAAAAATAGGGGATCCCCTCGAAAAAAATTGGCGTGGGGTCCCCCCTATTTTTGTTAACCAGCCAGATGAAGCAGACCGCTGAGGCCTGGTTTTTCAGGCTGGTAAGGATCCAATATCCATGGACCTTGCAAGCCTGATAATACCAGGCCACAGCAGTTTGCTTAGCTTGGCTGGTTAACAAAAATAGGGGATCCCCTCGAAAAAAAAACGGCGTAGGGGTCCCCCTATTTTTGTTAACCAGCCAAGTAAAATGCAGACTGCTGCGGCCTGGTATTAAAAGACTGTCAAGGCCCCTGGATTTTGGCCCTCAACAGCCTGTTAATACCAGGCTACAGCAGCCCCACATTTGGCGCATCAAAAGATGTGCCAATTGTGGCACTTTACCCGGCTCTTCCCACTGCCCTGTAGCGGTGGCAAGTGGGGTAATAAGGGGTTAATGTCACCGTTGATTGCACGGTGACAATAAGCCCGTTAATAATGGATAGGCGTCAATAAGACACCGATCCATTATTAATCCCCAAGTTTTTAAATGTGTAAAAAAAAGACACAGCAAGAAAAAAGTCTTTTAATGAAATAAAAGAGACAACACAGTTTTCATTTTTTTTATTACTCTCTCATTCCTGCGACGCCATCGATCTCCTGTAAAAAAAGAAAAAAACAAACCAACAGTATACCACCTGTCCGACGCAGTCCATAACGACAGTCCCACGACGATCCAGCTCTGCTACATCGCAATGACAGGCAGAGCCTGTCATTGCAACGCAGCACAGCTGATTACCTGCTTCCCCGGCGGTGACGTCATCGGACTGACTGCTTTACGGCCGGGATTACCCAGCAGTCACTGCAGTTATCGCGAGAAACTGCATGTGACCGCCGGGGAGAAGAGGATGGCAGCCATGAAGCAGTCCAGGACGTGACCGCCGGAGATCTTCTGCCAGGTAAGTGCCGCTGACTCCTGACAGACCCGACAGACGGACACTGACAGTGACAGTGACATCCCGATTCCGGTATCCGATATGACGAAAATATCGGAACTCGGAATCGGAATTCCGATACAGCCAATATCGGCCGATACCCGATATTTGCAGTATCGGAATGCTCAACCCTAGCAATAGATAAATATTATTTTTACTCTATACCCTGAATATTTTGCAACTTTTATCTGTATTATTGTCCCTGTTTACATTTCTGTTGCACTGATGCCTTATATGATTATAAAATAAACTTTTGGAATATTTTTGGTAAACTACTTCCTTGGTTTTTGCGGATTTGTATTATTTTGGAAGTACCAATTAGTAGGCAAAAAATATATTTTCTGATTTATTACATAGGATTTGGTTGTGGGATGTGCTAGGTCATTCAGAATTCCATTAGATCCCTAACTTACAGAATATATACTTTGCCCATGGAGGTCCCAGCAGGTAGATATTGTTGTTATGTTTCTTATTGTGATTTTATTTGTCTATGGAAATGAAACATGACATGGATAGCACCATCCATTGGACCGATATTAAATTGGAGAGGTTGGAATGGACTTATGGTGAGTGAATGTATTATGTCCATCCCTTCACTAATATATCTCTCATAAATATCAGATGGATGCAAAACTCCAATATTTATCAATGACTACTGGCTCCAAAGCATTTAAGAAAATTATTTGATTAGTGCTTTGATCAGAGGAAGTTCTTTTGATTTTGAAGTTTACTCCCTCAACTCTGCGCAAACGACTCTCAGACTTGATGTCTTTTTTCCCAGTAAATCTCCCTGTTGTAATTACCTGGTCACTGCAGGAGGTTGCTGCATCAATGGAGATGAACGTGTCAGCTCTCTCTCACTTCTTAGTTGTAATTAGTTTTCTCTTTTCCCAGCTATAATTAGTTCCTCTCAGCCACAATTAATCTCATAGGTTCAGTGTGAGGGTGATATGTCCCCTCTTTGGAGATGTCTTACAGATTTTAATTTTTCTCTATGACACAAAGTAACATGTTTTCACCTATCAGAAGTTAAACAATAATAATAATAGAGCACATCTAGTCCCTATAAGTTGTTAGCATTAAGTACACACAACCTCAGATGAAGAACAAAAGCAACTCATGACAAGTTACACCTTGTTATTATTTATTTAACAGAAAAGTAGCCAACATGCAGAAGCATTGTGTGAATAATGAAGTACACCCCTCAAATCAATTGCTTGTAGAGCCTTCTTTAGCAGCAATAACTCAAAGTAATTTGCTCGCTCAGTTCGTTCTAGAGGAATATTGACCTATTCTTATTTGCAGTGTTCCTTAAAGGATTATTCTCAAATTGTCTCATGAGCAGCACATAGCTCAGTCACCTTACAGTCTTGTTACTTCCTAGTTTCTGGTAGCATGGACACTCTTCCTTATGTGACATTTCTAGTGGTGAGTAGCAGAGCAGTAGTATTAGCATAACTATAAAGCTCAGCACAAGTTCTGCTATAACACATTTAGCTATCAGTGGTTTACGCTGCTATTACTATAGAGATAACAGGGTATTTGAACAAGCCGTCAGCTCTGGACAGAGAGAGCCATGATTAGGAGATTTGCTCTGGGAGAAGCAAATGCTGTGGGCTGGTGATTTTGCAAGATTTATAACAGCAGCTTGTGGATAGCTGAGACCGTGGGGGAGAGAAGTGAGCAGCTAACTGATGTGTATAAATCAATAGGCTGAAAAGAGATAGCTGGAATGTTAGGCGTTATCTTGTCCCCTGGAATGTTTCTACTGCATACCTTGGGTCCAGCTCTGGACATACACTAGTGATCAAGCTCCTTTGAAATTAGCTATACACTTTGAAAGATAAAAGTTCTTAAGGTACTACCACACTAAACGTTCCCGCTAGCGATCACGATAACGACGCATACTAATGCGATCGCTAGCGGGATCGTTTCAATATCGCTAATAGCTGCCTAATTTAGCGATGTCGTTAAGGACGCTATCGCGGTTAGCGATCTCCTTAACGACTTCGGCGTACAAAAACACTGCACATCGCTCACAAAAAGGTGCCACACTCAGCGATATATGCTCACCAGCGGGACGCCAACGATAAAAATAGGGTCCGGAACGATGAGAACGATGAACGAGATCACAGCAGGATCACAGCAGGGGCCACGTCGTTGCTACATGCCACACACAACAACGTCACTAACGAGATCGCTAAATAGTGACTTTTTTTAGCGATCTCGTTAGCGTTCTTGTTTAGTGTGGCATACCCTTTACTGCAGGAGAATTGATAACAGATAGAAAAAGCAAGTCAATTACAAACTTCTTTATTTGCATGCTAACTGATTAAAGCAGTTTAATAACTGGAGACTACCCTGTTACGGCCAAGTTTTAGCTTTTAAATAGATGTCTACACATTTGACTCTAGAACATTTTGACACACAGAAGATTTCATGGTGCACTCAATGACTGCAGAGTTCCTAGGTCCTATAGCTGCAAAGTAAGCTTAAATCATCATCCTTCTACCATCATGCTTGACAGCTGGTGTGAGGTTGGCCCCTGAGGTCTTGTGGTTTGTTCAGATGCAAATTTGCAGAGTTTAGTTATGATATATTGTTTTTTTTTTTTTTTAGATAGAATAGGCTTTCTTTTGGCAACCCTTTAAAGCCACCCATACTTGTTCAGTCTGGTTTCTAACAGTAGTGTTATTGACTTGAACATTTGACATGTTAACTGGGGCCCTTACCAGAGCTGTATTAGTGATGAGTGAGTACTAAAATGCTCGTGTGCTCATTGCTCAGGTGGAGCAAATTGGAATGCTCAGGTGCTCGTCCCGAGCAACGAGCCCAATGTAAGTCTATGGGAAAACAGAGCATTTTTGCCGTGACCTCCCCGGGGGTCCTTTTAGGGTCTAAAAACGTCTGAAATTGGTGAAAACAGTGCTCAAATGACATGGGAACATCATGGGGAATACCCATGGAAGCATTTCTGACACCCAAGTCACAGCTGTGAACAATGTTGTCAGAGTCTTACGCCACTTTTACAGGCGCACAATAAAACATGCAAAAATGATACCAAAATGGATTTTCCTGGGAAATATGTTAAGGAACATCCTTTCCAGGGTAATGATTTGTATTCAAGGCAAAATAAATAGTCCAAAACAAAAATGTTCCTCCAACACTTGGGCTATGTTCACACGTAGCGTTTTTGATGCGTTTTTCCATTTTAGCATTGCTTTCAACCAAGACAAATGCATTCCCTGGGAAATGTCATTTTAACATTTTACAAACTTATTTGGTCATGTGGTGTGTGACACATCATCAGACACATCCTGTTTCATTTATGAAGGAGGGACTCTGAAAGTCACAAAGACTATTTTTATAGTGCCAGCAGTGGGCCCTCACTTTTCTTAGAGAGCCATCAGCTGGCTATGGTTTGTTGTTCCCATTATTAAACAGTGAGTCCTTATACTGTTATTGCATATGCAGTGAGTGGCTGGGCTGCTCAAAATTTGAACGCACCCCAACAACCCTTTGAACAGAAGTCATAGATGACCACATGCAACCAAAGTTCCGAGTATTCATTTGGTACTCCCATACTGTTTGCTTATGCATTGAATGCAAGGCCTACTCTGTACCAAAGTTACACGCACCCCAATAAACATTTGAACCCACGTAACGGATGGCCACATTAAAGCAAAGTTCCCATTAAGCTTTATTTGGTACTGCCATACTGTTTGCCTATGCATTGAATGCAAGGCCTGCCTGCCCCAACGTTACATGCACCTCAATAACCCTTTGAACCAACGTACTGGATGGCCACATTAAAAAAAGTACCCATTCTTATTTATTTGGTACTGGCATACTGATTTCCTATGCATTGAATGCAAGGCCTGCCCTGTCTCAATGTTACACGCACCCCAATAACCCTTTGAAGCAATGTACTGGATGGCCAGATTAAACCAAAGCTCCCATTAAGCTTTATTTGGTACTGCCATGCTGTTTGATTAAGCATTGAATGCAAGGTCTGCCGTGCCCTAACGTTGCATGCACCCCAATAACCCTTTGAAGCAATGTACTGGATGTCCACATTAAACAAAGTTTCCATTAAGCTTTATTTGGTACTGCCATACTGTTTGCCTAGGCATTGAATGCAAGGCCTTCCCTGCCCCAATGTTACACGCACCCCAATAACCCTTTGAACCAACATACTGGAAAGCCACATTAAAGAAAGTTGCCTGTCTTGTTTATTTGGTACTGGCATACTGTTTGCCTATGCATTGAATGCAAGGACTGCCCTACCACAACATTACACATACCCCAATAACCCTTTGAACCAACATGCTGGATGGCCAGATTAAGCCAATGTTCCTATTAAGCTTTATTTGGTACTGCCATGTTGTTTGCCTAGGCATTGAATGCAAGGCCTGCCCTGCCCCAACGTTACACGTACCCCAATAACCCTTTCAACTAACGTACTAGATGGCTACCTGAAAGCATTGCTGTTGTGAACGCTCTGGGTCTGACTTCTGAGTTTGGGCTCCCTCTGGTGGCTGCTGATAGTAATGAAGCTGCTTTGGCTAACAGAGGTCTATCAGCTGGGGACAATGATTGGCAATCTGGAGTTGCTGACTGGGGAGATATAAGTGAGCAACTTTCCCATGATCCTTGCTGGTGATTTGTTGCTTCCTGGTCTCTTTTGGAAGTCAGCTTGCTTCCTGCTTTGTCCTGCAACTTTCAGATAAGTTATTTGCTGTTTATTTCTTTGGCATTTGTTTTTGTCTATCTCAGTTTTCTGCCTTTTGGATTTGTGCAGCCAGGTTCCCCTGCGGGGGCCTGCGCTGGACACTATTTCTCATTCGCCACTATTTATGTATGTTCAGTTCCCTGCTATTTCTGCATCCGTTGATTTGCTACCAGTTCACACCAGAGACAGTTTATGTATTTTCGGTTCCCTGTTATTTCAGTATTTGCTGATTTGCTACCAGTGCACACCAGAGTCTGATCTAGCGGGGGAGAGATCTTGTGGTCTCAGTATTTTTGCATATCAGATAGGTTGGAGTTTTTTAGAGTTTTTGCTGGATTGCAGACAGTATTCTTTCCTGTCCTTTTCTATCTAGACAGTTTGGGCCCCAGCATTTGCTTGCTCTATTTTCTGCCTGTGTTTGTATTTCATCTTGGCTCACCGCCAATATATGTTTGGGGGCTACCTATTCCTTTGGGGTCTCCTCCGGGTCAGTTAGCTTTCCCCTTTCTCTCTTTAGGCTTAGTTAACTCTCTGGCTGTGTCGAGTCGTCTAGGGCACCGTAGGCACGTCCCACAGCTACTCCTAGTTGTGCTGTCAGTTTTGGGGTCTGCAATCCACTAGTTACCAACCTGTCTGGGTGTCTGGTTGTTAAGCCTATTTTTGCTACTGTCCTCCTCGGCTACCATACCATAACATATTGCTCCTAGTAATTTGGTACTCCCATATTGTTTGGCTATGCAGTGAATTGTTGAGCCTGAATAACCTGCATCAGAGAATGCCAGTGTTGAGGATGAAGACCCAGCAGTGGAGAATGTCAGTGTTGTGTCTGGAAAACTTGCATTGGAGAATTTCAATGTTGAGGCTGAAGAAACTGCAGTGGAGAATTGCAGTGTTGAGGCTGAAGACCCAGAAGTGGAGCATTGCAATGTTGAGGCTAAGAACACCTAGCAGTGGAGCATTTCATTGTTGAGGCTGAAGAACCTGCATTGTTGAATGTCAGTGTTGAGGCTGAAGGACCAGCAGTGGAGAATTGCAGTGTTGAAGCTGAAGGAACAGTAGTGGATAATTGCTGTGTTGAGGCTGAAGAACCTGCATTGGTGAATTGCAGTGGTGAGCCTGAGAACCTGCAGTGGACAATTGCAGTGTTGAGGCTAAAGACCCAGCAGTGGAGAATTGCAGTGTTGAGGATGAGGACCCAACAGTGGATCATTGTAGTGTTAAGGATGAACACAAAGCAGTGGAGCATTGCAGTGTTGAGCCTGAAGAACCTGCATTGGATTATTGCAGTGTTGAGGCTGAAAAACCTGAATTAGAGCACTACAGTGTTTGAAATGCTCCACTGCTGGGTGTTCAGCCTAGTGTTAAGGCTAAAGACACAGCAGTGGAGAATTGCAGTGTGGAGGATGAAGACTGAACAGTGGAGCATTGCAGTGTGGAGGCTGAACACACAGCAGTGGAGCATTGCAGTGTTGATCCCGAAGAACCTGCATTGTAGCATTGCTGTGTTGAGAAAGAACACCCAGCAGTGGAGCATTGCAATGTTGAGCCTGAAGAACCAGCAGTGGAGAATAGCAGTGTTGAGGCTGAAGACCCTGAATTGTAGCATTGCAGTGTTGAGGCTGAAGAACTGGCTTTGGAGAATTGCATTGAACAACCAACAATGTTCCCATTATTAGTAAGTGGGTCTCCCATAGTGTTTACCTATGCAGTAAATGCAAGGCCTGCCCAAAATTTGGATGCACCCCAATACCCCTTGGAAGAGACGTGGAGGAAGGCCTCCTAAAAATCTGTTCCCGTTACAAAGGAGCGAGTCTCATATACTTGGAATGCCGATACAGTAAGTGTATGGGCTGACAAACAATTCCCCCTGGTGGGGTACACCTCAACATACTGTCTCAACATTTTTGTTACGGGCATCATAAACACCCTTTAAAAATATTACGTGGCTGTTGCATCACGGAACACGTTCATACTAGTGATCTAGTGGTGGTGTCTGAAGAGATGTGGAAGATGTCCTCCTATACATCTTTTCCCAATTTAAAGGAGTGGGTCTTCTATACTTGTAATGCCCATACACAAAGTGTATGGGCTGAAAAACATTTTCCTCTGGGGGGGTACACATCAACCTACTGTGTAAATATTTTTTTTACGGCCATCATAAACACTCTTGCAAAAAACTATAGTGGCTGTTGCATCACGGAACACGTTCACCCTCATGTTCTAGCGGTGGTGTCAGAAGAGATGTGGAGGATGGCCTCCGAAAAGTGTCTTCCCAGTTTAAAGGAGCAGGTCTCCTATACTTGTAATGCCCATACACTAAGTGTTTGGGCTGACAAACCTTTCCCTCTGGGGGGGTACACATCAACCCACTGTGTCAACATTTTTGTTACGGGCATCATAAACACACTTCAAAACACTAACGTGGCTATTGCATCATGGAACACGTTCACCCTAGTGATCTAGTGGTGATGTCGGAAGAGACTAGGAGGATGGCCTCCAAAAAATGTCTTCCCAGTTTAAAGGAGCGGTTCTCCTATACTTGGAATGCCCATACACTAAGTATATGGGCTGACAAACATTTCTCCCTGGGGGGTACACATTAACATACTGTGTCAACATTTTTATTAAGGGCATCATAAACACCCTTGAAAACACTATTGTGGCTGTTGCATCCCAGAATACGTTCACCCTCGTGTTCTAGTGGTGGTGTCTGAAGAGACTTGGAGGATGGCCTCCAAAAAATGTCTTCCCATTTTAAAGGAGCGACTCTCCTATACTTATAATGCCCATGCACTAAGTGAATGGGCTGACAAACATTTCCCCTGGGGGGTACACATCAACATGTTGTGTCAACATTTTTGTTATGGGCATGATAAACACCCTTCAAAAAATTATGTGGCTGTTGCATCATGGAACACGTTCACCCTGATGACCTAGTGGTGATGAAAAGTAGAATTGGCATGCACTCAGTCATAAGTTGCAAGGTGCTGGTGTAATGGACCGTATGGGCCCTATAGTCAAGAGAATCCAAAAATTCACCGCACACTCTTGTAATGCAATTAAAAAAAGAGTTGAGTTTAATATAAGCAAATTGGGAGCCTGAAGCACAAAAAATTGTAATGGTAAAGTGATTAGCATTAATTGATGTTTCGACCCATCCATGGTCTTAATCATAATATCACTGTAAAGATAAAAAGAAATAAATCAAAATAACGTCATAGACCAAATTCATAAGTGACATGCAGCATTGTAATATACAACATAGAAATGGATATAAAATAAATGCAAAGTATTCCCACACGAAAATAAGTAACATAAAGGTGCCAAAAAAGCTAAAAATATATAAAAATAAATAAAGAAAAAAATAAAGAAATAATAAATTCACCAGGAAAAAAAAAAATAAGAAGAAAATTTCATTAAAACCTTTTAACAGTAGAAGGGATATAAGAAATAAAAAATCATTGGAAAATCCACAACAGCGCAAATATGACATTGTTAGAGAAATTACAAAGAAAAGTAGATCCCCAAAAGGGTAGCGCAAAATGGGGGGTACCTATCAAAAGATATAGCCAAACGGGCCGGGCCTGTAATAAGTTAAAAATAAATCAACATTTGGCAATGTCCCCCAAAAATTATAATAATTTTCAATGGGCCTAAAAAATAATAAAGTGTGCTAATTTTAAATTTTATCAGGTGCCCACATTTTCCTTAAAAGTCGCGGTTTCTTAAGCGACCCGCACCCCCTTTTCTTGCATACGGGGTCCATGGTTTCGGCCGGGGTTTTAAAAGACGCGGTATTTCACCGGGGCCGAAATGCACGTCCACCGGAAATGACTTTTGGGCCTTGTCCGCATGTGCAAGGGTTTGGGGAAACCTGGGATTTCCTATGACACTTTTCACATCGGGGCCCAACGAGCCATTGATAAAAGGGGCATATAATTTTGGATATTAAGAACGTATGACCCTATGGGAAGGGGAAAATAGGCAACCTAAATTTTACCGGGAAAACCTGGAAAAAATTAAAAGGCACGAATTTCAAAAAATGGTTTAAAGCCCCAAAATGGTTTTTGCACCTTTATTTAAATTCAAAATAGTTATGGACCA
>JARQOD010000002.1:238153263-238183155 GCA_033576555.1 Oophaga sylvatica
TATATTTCCGGGGGAACAGCGACTCTCCGGCCCAGTTTGGATCAACCAGAATATAAAATTTAAAAAAGGGTAATGTCCAGAAGCTACAGGTATACGTTTGGGGGGGAAATTTTTAATTTTCTTTATTTGGTTCAAAAAAGCCAGTCCGGAACTCCTAAGGAATAGGGGAAAAAAGTACAGACAAAATTTGAGTGTTGAGAATTTGGGAATTCCAAAATAATGGGAAAACCTCCCGGTACAATTGGAGGCGATGCTCCCCCTCAATTACTTGACTGGGGGAGACAGCGAAAAACGGTTCTTTGGGGAAAAGGGTTGCTGTATCGGTAGCGTGGTCCCCCCCCCGTTAGTTGTTCATCAAATGTGATGCCAGGAGAGTTTTAGACTGGCCTCCTGCTTCTGTAGTCTGGTCATTTGGGTGAAAAGACGGAAGCCCGGTCTGGGCGATTTTTTGAATTGGTTTTGATGGAGACAAAAAAAATGGTCCCGGGAAACAAGTTGTGTGGAAAAAATGTGAAAGTGATAGAAAGCAAATGCCCCCCGACTGGAGTCGAGATTAGAAAGGGGTAGCCATTGTTCATTGAAGGTAGTCCAGCAGGACGGCCCCATGAAATTTAACCATCATTGATCAGTTCACCAAATTTGTAGTTGCCGTCCTGTAAAAAATTTTTAACGCCCAGATCCACAGCGGTGGAGCGGGAGAGGAAGGGGATTGCAAGTGTGGGCCTAACAGCGGAGGGGCCCCCTGTGGGGCCGGTATGGAAGGGCCCCCATAGTCGCCGGTGGCGTCTGACGGCGAGTGGGCCCCCCCACCTCGAATTTTTTGCACTATGAGGGGCCGTGCCAGAGCCTCCCCCCGAGAAAACCCCCCACCTGTCAGGGCACCGGACTTCCCCGGGTGCGCCAGTTATGACCCCGGCCTGGTGGGGGGCGCCCCCTTAGGAGATGGAAAAAAATGGCTATGTTGGGTGTAGGCTGGTGTTCAGCAGGCAAAGGGGAATTTGGGGAAGTGGGGAAGGGGGAAAAGCGAGCCCTTTTGTGGCAAATATGTGTTTTGGGGGGAAGGTGGGCAAATCCTTTGAAAAACCTGCTTGGTTATTTTATGAGGTTTTTTTTTAAAAAATTTGGGGGGACGGGGTCCTTCTTTCTGCAGGTTGTCAGAGCACTTTTAAAATCTTTCTGTTGCCACACCAGCGGGCAAGCGAGTCCCCTAAGATATTGTGTAATTCAGGCCGGTGCCCAAATTTTCAGGCCCGAAAACAAAGGGGGTGACTGTGAAGGGGAGGAAATGATAGGGAGGAGAAGTAATTTTTAACCATAGTGAAACTGCTGTTCCCCTCTGTTGCAATCGATTCAGTTTTACCCGGGGTGTGAGCTTTTTGGAAAACGTCCCCAAAAAGGTCATGAAACCCCCCTCTCCAACCCTTCGGTGTGTGACCACAAACCCCTCTTTATTTGGCCCGTACGGTGTGGTGAACCTGCACCGTGCTGGTGTGGGAATGTTTAAAAAACGTTTTCCCAAATTGCTTGTTTGTTCGCAATATAGCTCTGGTTCTCCTGTGGCTGATCTTCTGTAATTTGCCTTTATAGGTGGATCAAGTATGTGGCCAACCGTAGTTTTCATCTTCATAAAATTTTCAATGCGGGTCCCTTTTTAAATTGAAAAGGTAATACCATGTGGGCCCTGTTCCGGTGTCAAAGATTCACTGCAGTGGTGGGTGGAGGAGCACTTTCTGCAAAAACCCCATCCCCCATCCGCACAAAAACCGTACTGACCTTTTGGAAGCCAATTTTTTCTTGCCCCCGGGGAAGATCCTCCTCCCAAAATTAAAAATCCCCCTCATCCTTTTCCCTCCTCTTCTTCCTCCCCCTACACGACAGTTTTTTAGCAGGCAATGGCTGACGTTTCAAGGCTTCCTCCCCCCCTTCCTCTCCCCCCAGAATGATTTTTTTGATTTGGGGGTGAGGAGAAACACAAAAAAGGGAATTTTAATAGAGAGGTTGGAATTCTGGATTGCGT
This sequence comes from Oophaga sylvatica, assembly GCA_033576555.1. Classification (NCBI taxonomy): domain Eukaryota; kingdom Metazoa; phylum Chordata; class Amphibia; order Anura; family Dendrobatidae; genus Oophaga; species Oophaga sylvatica. The sequence goes on from JARQOD010000002.1 coordinate 238,155,281, forward strand.
ACCCTGACTAACCACCCAATAAAAAGGCCCCTTTTGGGCGTACCTGCGTTGGTCTAGAGCCTCATCACAGCCGAAGGCTAAACTAAAAAAAATAGAAGGGAAAGCTATTGCCCGGAGCAGACCCAAAAAAAAAATAGGAAACCCCCAAATGTAATGGCGGTTAGAAAAAAGGGGAAAAACGACACAGACAAAAAAATGTATGAGCAAACTTTGGGGCCCCAATTTCCTAGAAAGAAAAGGATAGGGGGGCCTTATGCAACCCAAAAAAAACCCTAAAAAAAACCAAAAATTCAAAATGAAAAACACCTGAGATCACACGCCTCTCCCACCTAAATTGTTCTTGGTGTAAAAACTAGCCGCAGCACTAAAAAAGGGAAAAGGAAATGAAAAAATAACAGGGGGTCAGAAAAAAGAGAGGAGCACAAGCCCCCGGGGGGACCTGGTGCCCCCCCAAAAGTGCAAGAAAAAAAGAAAAAAAGTAAGCACAAAAATAAAGAGAAAATATTTTTTTCTGTTAGAAAAGAGGAGGCAAGATCGAAGTTTCCAAGTGAACCGGGAAAACAAAGTTGAGACAAAACAATTTTCACCGGAACCCTGTGGGGGGAACCTCCTTAAATAGACCGTCTGTAACTCCGATTGCCAATTTTTAAATTTCTTTAATGGTTCAGTATGTTTGTAACACCAGAGGGCTTCTGCTCAAAATTTTTTTCTAACTTTTTTACAACGTCCCCCCCCCTTAGGAGGGTCACGAACCCCTCTTTGGGAAAGGTCGGTCAGGATGAGCTCTGTGATACGCAGGGTTTGTTCCTGCAGGGGATGTCCGAAGAAAAACACCAAGAATTGTCCCCTGAAAAAAACTCTCCCCTTAACCAAAAAATGGAGTTTCCGTCTAAAAAAAAAGGGAAAACTTATATTTTTAAACCCAAAATACCCCAGTTGCCCCCAAAAAACAGGGTCGGGGGGCGGGGGAGCGGAACACTGGCTCAAAACCTTTAACAAGGATTGGGGAAAACACTTTTTGGTCTTAAATGTCCCTGGAAGAAGCAACGAAGAAAAGGAAAAAATCTAGATTTATAAGGTCCAAGAAATGGCTTAAATTTAGGAGATGTACTTATAGGAATTTCTTTGAGGCAACCCCGACCAAGTCCCCCCTTTTTTAAACCCCGGGGCCCCAGTCCCCTTCCCCGGTTGCAAAACCCTGGGCCTTTCCGGGGGAGGGACAACCCTCCATACCCGGGGCCCAAATTTGTTGCATGTCCAAACAGAGTCAACACTGGCGACAGGCCCCGTCTGTCCTGAAGAAAATCGAGGGTGAAACCCCGAATTACAGAAAAAGGAGCATCAAAGTGGCGAGTAGCCCCTTATTTTAAAGAAAAAGCCAAAGGGAAAAAAAAAAACCCTATCCTGATCAGCAGAACAAAAAATCTTTAAATAAGTCTGCAATGTCTGGTTTGTTTCTCGTTGACCTTGGTCTGAGGGGGAAATGGAGGAGAAAAGACAATTGAACACCCGTTTTGACAAAAAGTCCTCCAAAATCTGGAAAAAAAATGGACTCCTCTGTCAGACAAAATGTTCCAGGATTTCCGTGTAAAGAACCCCCTGCTGAAGGGCAAGGCACCAATTTAGAGGAGGAAGGCAATTTTTGGGAAGGACGATGTTCTTTTGGAAAACCTTCAAAAATTCCCCCATGGGGGGATTTTTTGAGAAACGGAGGTCGGGGAAAGAAATCCTGAGATATGGGTCCATGGTCTTGGGCACAGCAATGGCATCAACAAACCCCCCAGGCGAGGAAAGGCTTGGAGCGAGAGCAATCCCCCGGACTGCACAAATTCCCCCTCACGAAGACAAGGTGGCCCCAAAAGGGGCCCCTAACAAAATTTTGGTACCAAAATTCCGGGGCCCCCCCAATGCGGAACAATTAACTCAGACATCACTCTTTTTCCACTGGTCCGGGAAAAAATTTTCAAAGGGCAGCATCGGGCCGTCCCCTGACACCCCTCCCCCAGCAAGTTTAAAATTTGGGGGAGTGGGGGGGAAAAAAAACTAACCCCTTTTAAAATTAACAGAAGGATCAGTAACTCGGGGTCCTCAGGAAACTCCCCCGGGGGGCATTGCCTTAACATTTTAGGCCAGGAAGAAAGGAAACCACAAAAATTTAAAAAAATGTGAAAAAAAAGGGCCCCCGGGCCCCCTTTTTGGGTTTAGTCGTTGGCAGTTTAGTGACCAGATTTTAGGGGCCGTAGGGCCCACCGATGTTTGGCTCCCCCGCCCAAAGTCTCCATCTTCAAACCCCCCTTAGGGGGAATAACTCCGATTCCCCCCCCTCATTTTCATTCAGTAGGAGAAATTTTTCGAGGAAAAAAGGACCAAAGGGGTTTTTTTAGGGTTTTGGTCTTTTTGGAAAAAAGGCACCTGCCCCAAATTTTAGAGGCATCAACCCCCCTGAAATGGGGAACATGGCTCCGTAGAACAGGAGAAAAAGTGAATCTCGCAAAAGTTCTGAAAGCGAGTGCTTGGAGGCCAATTCCCAAATCAAACCCCCTTTCGGTTTTAAAATCATTAAAGGTTTTTAACAACCGGAAAAATTCCAAAAATTTACGATAAAAATTGGCAAAAAAAAAATCTTGAAGAGCCTTTAATGAAGTGGTTGGCCCCAATAAAAGGGCCAACCTTACGGGTCCATTTCAATAACGAGGGGGACAAAGGAAACCCCCAGAAAGAGCCTCTGTACCCCAAAAAAATTTTTACCCTTCACTCAGAGCATTCTTCTCAAAATCTGGAAAACTTTTCGAAAATGTTTCAATGAGAGTCCCAGTATTAAAAAATCAAATTTCCCCCCAAAATAACATTCGAAATTGCACAAACCCTAAAAAAATGCATTTGAAGGTGGAAGACGGGGGGAGTTTTGTGAGAAAGGGCATCATATTACAAAAAATGCCCTTGGGGGTTTTAAAAATGCCGTTTCCCCATTCCCCCCGGCTTAAGCGAATAAGGTTTTTCCCCCCCCGGGGGTCAAGTTGGTAAAAAGTAGCGTTTTTCACCCTGGAAAACGGAAAAAAATTTTAAGGGGGAAACGGGTATTGATATTTAAAGAAATATTGAAAAAGGACAAAAATCAATACACGGCCTTAATGAACCATCTTTTTTGGCACAAAGAAAAAAAACGGCACCGGGGGGGAAAAGGGGGTTGTATGTATGACCCTTCCCCAAATGTTTTCCTTTATAAGCTGCTTTGGGTTTTTAGGTACAGAAAGTTAAAAAGGCGACCTTTGGGGAATTTATCCCCGGCTTTTAATTAATGCGCAGTCATAGCCCCCATGGGGAGGAAGGAGAGTTTTACTTTCGCTAAAAATAAAAAAAAATTTAAAAAATAGGAAACCCCGAGTGGGGGGAGGCAAAAAAAAACAGGGGTTTTTGTTTAAAAACCCCTTGGCAGCCCCAAGGTTACAGCACGATTTCCAACCAAAAAAGGATTATGAGACTTTAACCAAGGAACCCCCGCCGATAAGTCGCAGATTATAAGAACCAAAAAATTTCGCACTCCTGGTGTAGGTTCAACCTCTTATAAATGGTAGAAAACTGGGGTTTATTCTAGCCAAAGGGGGTAGAATGCCCCCCAGTAGGGGAATAGACTTCTGTGGGGTATCAAGGAAACCCACAAGTTTAGCAAAATCATAATCCATGGTTTAAAATAGTCCCCCGAATAACGAAAGCTGGGGAAAAATAGGCAGAGAGCTACGAGTGACAGTTAATAAAAACTTAGTTGAAACATCCCAAGGACAACTGAGCGTGCAAAACGTTTCCCCGCTTGGGGAGATGAAATAGCTGAGAGGCATCACCACGTAAAAACAAAAACCTTTTGGGTTTCGAAACCAGACGCTTTTGCCCAGACACCACTCATACACTGCTGGGTTCAGAAGTGGTTACAAGGCAAAAACCTTCCCCCATATTCTCCCCCCACGCAAAGTCTGTCAATTTGAATCGCTAATGAATAGAATCTTGAGACCGAGGGGACAGGAATCCGCCCAAAAAAACCTTTTTTTTTGACAGACCCTTTTCCGGGGAAAAAGGGTGCCAAAAAAAAAAAAAATTTTTTTCCATTTTTGGCAGGAATGCCCCCCTACGGAATCTCTGACGTATAAACCCAAAGTAATAAGGCCCCCCATTTTTTAAGCCCCAAAAGGCTTTTTCAGCTTGATCAGGAAATTGGTCATGTACAATAACCCAAAGCCCGAAAAAATACATAACTTAAAAACGGATCCCCGGTGTCAGGGAAAAAGCCCAATCTGAGGATCGCCGCGCAGGAGAGGATGATAATTTGAACCTGGCGTGCGTTCCCGGGATTTTTTTTTAAGGGAAAAAACAATTTACAATTATTTTTAAATTTTTAAATTTTCTCAACCCCCAAAACAAATTGGATGGGGGTCCTTGGGGTTCCCCCAAAAAAAACAACCCCGCAGATATGAGCAAAATTTTTTTACCTCAGTGGCAAGTGATCCCCCGGAAAAAAACCGTTTTTAACTCCATTGAGAGGGAAAAAATTCCCCAGCACCCAGGATACAGAGGGAAAAAAAAATGCAACAAATAGAAAAATATCTCTGACAATCTGACAAACCCCTTTTTTTTCCAATATTTTTTCCCCTTTGTGAGAATACAATTTTTTAATTTTTGGCGGGGTACTGTTTGTTTTTGGGAGCTGAGGAGTGCAGGTAAAAAGGCAAAAAAACCCCGAGCAGTTGGAAACTATGAGATTGCAGTCCCCGACTACCACCAAAAATGAGGAGGTGGAGCGTTCTACGTGGTCCAGACGCCTAGTCACAGCCGAGAAACTAAAAAACCCTTAAAAAAGAAATAGGGGAAACTTCTGCCCCGGAGCAGAACCCCAAAGGAAAAAAGCCCCCAAAAAAGTAAGGCGGTTGCAAGAAGAAATACTGACACAGAAAAAATAGTATGAGCAACGTGGGGGCCCCCTTACAATAGAAAAGGTAGGAAAATTAATTTTTGCAAAACCGAAAAAACCCCGAAAAGCACCAACTTATAATTTCAAATCACCTGAGATCCACGACCCTACCACCTAAATTAGTTCTCTGGTGTAACAAAACAAAAACGAGCCACTGAAAAAAAGGAAAAAACAAAAGTAAAAAAAAAGTGGTTAATAAATGAGGGGCAAAAGCCCCGAAGGGGACCCGAAAAGGGCCCCAAAAAAATGCAGGCAAAATGCAAAAAATTTTAAAACAAAAAAAAAGAAGAAAAGTTTACTGTTAGAGGAGGCAGAACACACAGCAGGCTACAAGGGGGAAAAGGAATGAGGATTAGCCAGAACATTGATCACGGCACCCTGATGGGAAAAGGGACTCCTTATATAAGACCCCTCGTAACACCTGTTCCCCCCTCCTCACAATCTTATGAACGACCCGTACCCTTGTAACCACCCGAGGGAATCTCTCCTAGAAAAAATCTCAAAAATTCACAACACACAAATTAAAAGTGTGAAAACAAGGCCCACCTGGCCTGTTTGTATTAAGTGCTTGGCTGTTCAGATAAACAGTTTTTTGGTCCGTGGGCCACACCGGTATTTAACTCCCTCCGCCAATGTCCCATCTTTCAAAAGCCACTTCTTGGCCATAATCCCGTTACCACGTCTTATTCGTTCAGTTGGAAAATTTTCAGAGAAAAGGCACAAGGGTTACTTTTAGGGTGTCGGTTAGTGTTGAGCTTCCGATACTGCAATTTCGGGTTTCGGCGTTATTGGGCTGTAACGGAATTCCCTTCCGGTTCCGTTTTTTGTCTTATCGGTACCGGAATGGGATTGTCCTGTCACTGCGTGTCCGTCGGTGGGTCTGTCAGGGTGCGGACTTACCTGGCGAAGTCTGGCGGTCAGTCCTGCACTGCTTCATGGCCGCCTTTTCTTTCCCCGGCGGTCAATGCTTTTCTCGCGATATGCGTGACTGCTGGGAATCGCGGCCGTAAGCGTCAGTCCGAGAAGTCCCCGCCGGGGGCTGGTAAGCAGGTGCTGCGTTGCAATGACAGTCTGCCTGTCTTGGGGTGCAGAGTGGATCGTCGTGGGACTTCGTTACTATGGACTGGTGGACGGTGGTATATGTTGGTTGTTTTTTTTTTTTTTTTTTACAGGAACGATGGCGGCGGGAAATGAGAGAGTAATTAAAAGAAATAAAAAAACGTGGTTTTTTTTATTTCTTTTAAAAGACTTTTTTCTTGCTGTGTCTTTTTTTTATAATTTAATAACTTTGGGATTAAAAGGTCGGTGTTTATTGACGCCTATCCATTAAACCGGGCTTATTGTCACCGTGCAATCAACGGGCAATAACCCCTATTACCCCGCTTGCCACCGCTAAGGGCAAGGGGGAAGGCCGGGTTAAGTGCCACAATTGGAATCTTTTTTGATGCGCCCCAAATTTGGGGGGCCCGCTGTAGCCTGGTATTATGGCGTTGAGGGCCAAATCCATGGGCCTGACGTTTTTTACCGGCGCAGCGTCTGTTTTTCTTGGCTGGTTAACAAAATAGGGGGGTCCCAGGCGTTTTTTTTTCGAGGGGTCCCCTATTTTTGTTAACCAGCCAATAAGGATGCTGTGGCCTGGTATTTCAGGTTGCAAGGTCCATGGATATTGGATCCTTACCGCCTGAAAAACCAGGCCTCAGCGGTCCCTTTTTCATCTGGCTGGTTAAAAAAAAATGGGGGACCCCCGCCAATTTTTTTCGGGGGATCCCCTTTTTTGTTAATCAGCAAGTTATGCAATGCTGTGGCCTGGTATTTTCGGCTGGCAAGGTCCAGGATCTTGGCTCCTTAACACCTGAAAATCCAGGCCTCACGGTCTGCCTTTTTTCTGGCTGGTTAACAAAAATAGGGGGGACCCAGCCAATTTTTTTTCAGGGGATCCCTATTTTTGTTAATCAGCCAAGATATGCAGACGCTGTGGCTGGTTTATCAGGCTGCAAGGTCCTGGATTTGGTCCTTAACAGCCTGAAAAAGGCATCAGGGTCTGCTTATTGGCTGGTTAACAAAAAAGGGGGCCCCCGCCATTTTTTTTTTTTGGGGAACCCCTTTTTTTGTTAATCAGTTCCCTTGAGTCATGATTGTGTCCCTGGTGCCTGAAGTGAAAGTGGAAAGCAAAACAATTAAGTTTCCACTTAAGGGCCCGTCTCACATAGCGATATCGTACCGAGGCTGTGGTATGTTTTGTGAAAGCAGCAGCAAGCTCACCACGATATCGCTTGTGTGACATTCGCGACGATCAGCCCCCCTGCCGGGTTTCGTGATCGTCGCTGAAATGTCGGACCTTTGATCGCTGGTTTCCGCTGACAGGCCCAAAAACGTGCGTGTGAAGGGGGGACCAGCGTCCGTGGTAACCAAGGTACACAGGGGTTTCCAGGGCGGGGCTGTGCCTAGAAACCCGCTGGTACCTTGGATACCGCGCCTGAGCGGGAGCTGGTATCCAGGTAAAAGCGGGTTTCCAAAGGCTGCGCGGTGCCTGGAAAACCGGTACCTTGGTTCCAGCGGATCGTGGTCTCCCGCCTGTCACACGCGCGGCGTGCTGTCAGAGGGAAACCAGCGATCAAAAAAAGGTCCTGACATTTCTGCGACGATCAGCGATACCCGGCGGGGGTGATCGTCCTTGAATTCCACACAGCGATCGCTGGTGAGCTCGCTGCTGCGTCACAAAACTAGTGATCAGCAGCGATTCGGAAAGCGATATCGTATGTTGGCGGGCCTTAAGCGTGTTACCGCGTGTCGCTGTCCAGATCGCTGCCTGGCTGCCTGTTTGGCGCTCAGCAGGATCATGTAGCTTACCCAGGACCTGAAAGGATATCGTTGTGGGATCGCTGGTGTATCTTATGTGACACCCAGCCTTTATCCCTGTCAGGCAGGAGGGGAAAATTTTCATTTGGGGTTTACTGTGAGGCTGCGTTAGTGCGGTCCCTGCAGAAAAAATTTAAAACCCTTTTGAAGGATTAACCGTGGGACTGGAAGGAGGGTTTTTGGTAAGAATAATTTTGCTTTTTTATTTTATTTTTTTAAGGAAAGGTTTTTGCAGTAAAATAAAAGTGGTCAAAAACAGTGTCTTTATTTCTTAAAAGTTTTTAATTAAATGTTGTGTTTTTTTTTTTATTTCATGCAATAGGTTAATATTGATAGTTTCTAATTGACAGCTCTCAATTATTAACCTGGCTTAAGGTCCTTTCAATAGAAGGTGGTTTTTAAACCCCATTTAACCCATTCCCACGCTACGGGCAAAGGGAATAGAGGGCAAAGTGCCAGAAAGGGCGAATCTATTATAATTTGCTTTCCTGGGGTGTTGGGGGCAGATGTTAGTACCCGGGGGGGGGGGGGAAAAAAATAATGGTCCCTCTTGGGTATTATTATCTGCCCATCATGGCTTTGTCTGTCTGGTTGCGAAAAAGGGCGGGAGCCACGCATTTTTTTTCAGCAATTTTAACCTCATTATATATATACATGTCATTGAATTTGTGACCATTAATATTTATTTAATTTGTAGTTCTACACTTCTACATTGTATAATAGCCGCAATTCAATTGCCGGTTTTGTGAAAATGCGAACCCGAATGAAATGAAATTGGTGTACAAGGGTTAACCAGTTTTTTGTCCTTTGCTATTTTTTTGCCAAACAATTAAAAGAATGTGTGCAAAAAAAAATTTCACACCTGTGGGGTTTTAAAAAATTAAAGGGTAAATTGTAGCAAAAAGTCGTTTTTTTTTTTACCGAATTTAACCTTTATTAACCCCTAAAGGTGGAAATTTTGCAACATAGCTGATTTAATTGTTTGTGCAAATTGATAGCAAGGACATGAAAAGGGGAATGGTTAACCCATGGTACCACCAAGTGTCATTTTGTCGGGTGACCGACATGAAATGACACTTGGTGTAATAGGGTTACATGTCTTTTCTTGTCCTTTATTAAGGCCGGAGGTCACAAGGCGACAAAAATCGGACGGGACTGCAATGCGTGAAATTCGCATTGCAGTCGGACCTTTGTTTAATCTTGGGGCTTCCCAGTATCGATTTTTTGTGGTCGTTTTAAGTTGTTCAATGCGCTTGTGCGATTGTCACCGATTGTGGTGACATGCAATGCAGTCTATGGGAGCGATGAAAATTGATTCAACGGCCCCCTGGTGACTTGCGATGAAATGCACGGTGTCCTTTAGAAAAGCCGGCAATTATCCCCGCCTATCTGTAAAAAACAACTGACGCTTTAATAAAGACTTGAAAGAATAGGTTTTAAAACATAGAACCATAATTATTTTACTTGTCATTGGAATTATATATACATATTTTTATAGTTCCTAGATTTACTATGTAATAGCCGCTAATTCAATTGCCGGGTTTTTGTAAATCCAGAAAGCCGACATGAAAGTACTTGTTTCCCACTTTAACCATGAATTTATGTTATTTTTTATATTGTTTGAAACTCAATTACATGAGTGTATTTGTCAAAATTTGACATGTGGGGGGTTAATTAAAGGTGTAATTTCGTTGAAAAAAATGCGGGGCTCCCGCTGTATTTTTCACCAGCAGACAAAGCAAAGCGGTGGGGGCAGATAATAATAGCCCGGGAGGGTGATTTTTTTTCCCCCCTGGTACTCATCTGCCCCCGAACCCAGAAAGGGGAATTCTATAATTTGATTGCCCTTTCTGGCACTTTGCCCGTTTTCCATTGCCCTGTGCGGTGGGAATGGGTTAATCTCACCTTACTGTCACCTTGCTTGAAAGGTGACCTTAAGGCGGTTAAGATTTAGCTGTCAATTACAAAATATCAATTATTAATCCTATTGAAGTAAAAAAAACCAAAACACTTTAAGAATAATTAATTTTAAGAAATAAAAAAACATTTTTTTGACCTTTTTATTTTCACTAAACCGTGCAAGCCTTGATCTCCTAAAATAAAGAAAAAGAAAAAAAAAAATTATTCTTACTATTCCGCCTCTGTCAGTTCCACGCTGTAATCCTTCACAAAGGGTTAACTAGCTTTTAGCCAAGCGTGCAAGTAATCCTGCTGCTCAGCTCAAAGCTCATGAAAATAAGTTCTTCCTGGCGAAGGAGAGGATGTGTTTCTGAAGAAGCTAATTGTTGTGTCCACTTTCCCTTTAGGTCAGGTACTACAGTTAAATTGGCAAGAAATCAATTAAGCTCCATTCATGAATTATTCCTCTACTTTCGTGGGAGAGGAAGTTATTCATTCAGGGGAATACAGGTCTGAGACAGCATTATTAGCTCTCTGCGACTGTAACTGTTAACCCTTTCTGATGGATTACACCGTGGGACCTGATGTACATCGGATTGGTAAGTATAATTTTGCTTTTTTATTTTTTTTTATTACAGGAAATGGTTTTAGCAGGAAAATAAAATATGGTCAAAAAACTGTGTGATTATTTATTAAACTTATTTTTTATTAAAGTGTGTGTGTTTGTTTTTTCTTTCATACAATAGGTTAATAATTGATAGTTGCCATAATTGACAAGCTATCAATTATTAACCTGGCTTAAAGTGGACCTTTCAATTGCAAGGTTCATTTTAACCCCTTATTAACCCTTTCGCCACCGCTACAGGGCAATTGGGATTTAGACGGGCAAAGTGCCAGAAAGGGCGAATTAATATAGATTTGCCCTTTCTGGGGTGTCTGGGGGCAGATGTTAGTTGCCAGGGGGGGCACAAAAAAAATGTACCTCCCTAGGTATTATTATCTGCCCCCACTGCTTGCTTTGTCTGTCTGGTGGAGGAAAATACAGCGGGAGGCCCACGCTTTTTTTTTAACGAATTTACACCTTTAATTAACCCTACATGTCTGAAATTTAGCACACATATAACTCATGTAATTGTATGTTTCAAACAATATTATAAATACATGAAATTACATGGTTAAATGTGTGGAAACAATGTATCATTTCATGTCGGCTTCTGTGATTTTCACTGAAGCCGGCAAATTGAATTTGCTGCTATAACGTATGTAGAGTGTAAGAACTATAAATATATGTATATATTATATATTTGTTACAATGACATATATATATATTATTTATATTTATTATATATTATGTGCTCTATGTGTATATATCTATTCTTTCTTTGGATTTAATAGTATTCTTTTGGATCCATTTAATGTCGGGTTTGCAGCCTGCGAGAAATCTCGCCAAGTGGATGAAATCGGATGTTACAAGGTACACACACATGCGATTAAAATCGCATCTTTGAAGGAAAATCGGATGCCAGAAGGATGTGTGATGTTTTTATTTTGATCCGATTGTGACTGTCTAAAACGGCCCGATTTTTTGTGGTTGTGTGTGACTCCAGCCTAATTTGCAAAAACAATTAAATCAGACTATGTGTGCAAAATTTCACACCTGTAGGGGTTAATTAAAGGTGTAAATTCGTAGCAAAAAAAGTCCGTTTTTTTTACAACGAATTTACACCTTTAATTAACCCTACAGGTGTGAATTTTGCACACATAGTCTGATTTAATTTTTTTGTGCAAATCAGATAGCAAACGACATGAAAAGACATGGTAACCCTATGTACACCAAGTGTCATTTCATGTCGGGGCCTTCTGTCTTTTCACTGAACCCGGCTTTACCCGGCAATTGAATGAGAGGATATTTTACTATGTAGAAGTGTTAAACTATACATATATGTATATATATATTGTCACAATGACATGTATATATATATATATGTATTCTTATGTGTGTTATTTAGTGTTTACAAGGAAAGAATGGGTTTTTTTTTAGTTGCGTTATTTTGTTCCCATAGACTTACATGGGACTTCGGCATCGGTATCGGGTATCGCGATATTTTTAGTGATATCGGCGATACCATTCCGATTCCGATACTTTAGGATATCGGAAAGTATCGCTCAACTCTAGTCAGGATCTCTTTGGGACAAAACGGCACCTGCCCTTAATTTCAGAGGCATCAACCTCCACCTGAAATGGCAGAGAAACATCAGGCTGCCGTAGAACAGGAGCAGAAGTGAATCTCTGCTTAAGTTCTTGAAACGCAGAGACTGCCTCAGGAGGCCAATTCACCACATCAGAACCCTTTTTGGTCAAATCAGTCAATGGTTTAACAATAACAGAGAAATTACCAATAAATTTACGATAAAAATTGGCAAAACCCAAGAATCTCTGAAGAGCCTTTAATGAAGTAGGTTGAACCCAACCACAGATGGCCTGAACCTTGACCGGGTCCATTTCAATAACAGATGGGGACAAAATGAATCCAGAAAATGAGATCCTTTGTACACCAAAAAGACACTTTGATCCCTTCACATACAGAGCATTCTCTCTCAAAATCTGGAACACAGTCTGAACATGTTTCACATGAGAGTCCCAGGCATTGGAAAAAATCAAGATATCATCCAAATAAACAATCAGAAATTTATCCACAAAATCCCTGAAAATGTCATTCATGAAGGACTGGAAGACGGAAGGAGCATTAGTGAGCCAAAGGGCATCACTAGGTACTCAAAATGCCCCTCTGGAGTATTAAATGCCGTCTTCCATTCATCCCGTGCTTAATGCGAATAAGGTTATATGCCCCCCTGAGGTCAAGCTTGGTAAACCAAGTAGCACTTTTCACCCTGGAAAACAGGTCAATAATCAAGGGTAACGGATATTGATATTTCACAGTGATATTGTTCAAGAGACCATAATCAATACACGGCCTTAATGAACCATCCTTTTTGGCCACAAAGAAAAAACGGCACCCAAGGGTGAAGAGGATGGTCTGATATGACCTTCTCCAATGACTCCTTGATATAAGACCGCATAGCGTCATGTTAAAAAGGCGACTTTAGGGAAATTACTACCAGGCACTAATTCAATAGCGCAGTCATAGCTCCTATGGGGGGGCAAGGATGCAGATTTACTTTCGCTAAACACATCAGAAAAATCAGTCAAAAAGTCAGGAACATCCTGAGCCTGGGGAGAAGCAGAAAAAACAGGAGTGTTGGCAAAAACACATTGGCAGCCCCAACTGGTTACAGACACAGATTTCCAATCCAAAACAGGATTATGAGACTGTAACCAAGGAAACCTAGTACAATAATGTCATGCAGATTATACAACACCAAAAATTTGCAACTCTCCTGATGATCAGGTTCAACCCTCATTATCACCTGAGTAGTGTTGAGCGATACGATAATGTAAATATCGGCTATCGGCCGATATTAGCTCTATCGGCCTTTCGATAATTCGTTTCGATATTTTCGTCTTTATCGAATACCGGAATCGGATTTGTCACTGTCACTGTCTGTGTCCGTCGGTCGGGTCTGTCACTGTCAGTGTCCGTCGGTCGGGTCTGTCAGGAGTCAGCGGCATTACCTGGCAGAAGATCTCCGGCGGTCACGTCCTGGACTGCTTCATGGCCGCCATCCTCTTCTCCCCGGCGGTCACATGCAGTTTCTCGCGATAACTGCAGTGACTGCTGGGTAATCCCGGCCGTTAAAACAGTCAGTCCGATGACGTCACCGCCGGGGAAGCAGGTAATCAGCTGTGCTGCGTCGCGATGACAGGCTCTGCCTGTCATTGCGATGTAGCAGAGCTGGATCGTCGTGGGACTGTCGTTATGGACTGCGTCGGACAGGTGGTATACTGTTGGTTTGTTTTTTTTCTTTTTTTACAGGAGATCGATGGCGTCGCAGGAATGAGAGTACAATAAAAGAAATGAAAACTGTGTTGTCTCTTTTATTTCATTAAAAGACTTTTTTCTTGCTTTGTCTTTTTTTTATGCATTTAATAACTTTGGGATTAATAATGGATTGGTGTCTTATTGACGCCTCTCCATTATTAACCGGGCTTATTGTCACCGTGCAATCAACAGTGACATTAACCCCTTATTACCCCGCTTGCCACCGCTACAGGGCAAGTGGGAAGAGCCGGGTAAAGTGCCACAATTGGCACATCTTTTGATGCGCCAAATGTGGGGCTGCTGTAGCCTGGTATTATCAGGCTGTTGAGGGCCAAAATCCATGGGCCTTGACAGTCTTTTAATACCAGGCCGCAGCAGTCTGCATTTTACTTGGCTGGTTAACAAAAATAGGGGGACCCCTACGCCGTTTTTTTTTCGAGGGGATCCCTATTTTTGTTAACCAGCCAAGCTAAGCAGACTGCTGTGGCCTGGTATTATCAGGCTTGCAAGGTCCATGGATATTGGATCCTTACCAGCCTGAAAAACCAGGCCTCAGCGGTCTGCTTCATCTGGCTGGTTAACAAAAATAGGGGGGACCCCACGCCAATTTTTTTCGAGGGGATCCCCTATTTTTGTTAATCAGCCAAGATATGCAGACTGCTGTGGCCTGGTATTATCAGGCTTGCAAGGTCCATGGATATTGGATCCTTACCAGCCTGAAAAACCAGGCCTCAGCGGTCTGCTTCATCTGGCTGGTTAACAAAAATAGGGGGGACCCCACGCCAATTTTTTTCGAGGGGATCCCCTATTTTTGTTAATCAGCCAAGATATGCAGACTGCTGTGGCCTGGTATTATCAGGCTTGCAAGGTCCATGGATATTGGATCCTTACCAGCCTGAAAAACCAGGCCTCAGCGGTCTGCTTCATCTGGCTGGTTAACAAAAATAGGGGGGACCCCACGCCATTTTTTTTCGAGGGGATCCCCTATTTTTTGTTAACCAGTTCCCTCTGACGTCACTGATTGTGTCCCTGGCTGACCTGAAGTGAAAGTGGAAAGCAATCAATTAAGCTTTCCACTTCCTCTCCTGTCAGCCAGGAGAGGAACTCATTCATTTGGGGGTTTACTGTGAGGCTGCAGCATTAGCTGCGGTCCCTGCAGTAAACATTAACCCTTTCTGATGGATTACACCGTGGGACCTGACTGTACATCGGATTGGTAAGAATAATTTTGCTTTATTATTTTATTTTTATTACATGAAATGGTTTTAGCAGGTAAATAAAATATGGTCAAAAACTGTGTGATTATTTCATTAAACTTCTTTTTTATTAAAGTGTGTGTGTTTTATTTTTTTTTCATACAATAGGATTAATAATTGATAGTTGTCTGATTGACAGCTCTCAATTATTAACCTGGCTTAAAGTGACCTTTCAATTGCAAGGTCATTTTAACCCCTTATTAACCCATTCACAACCGCTACAGGGCAATGGGAATAGACGGGCAAAGTGCCAGAAAGGGCAAATCTAATTAGAGATTTTCCCTTTCTGGGGTGTCTGGGGGCAGATGTTAGTAGCCGGGAGGGGCCAAAAATAATGGTCCCTCTCTGGGCTATTATTATCTGCCCCCACTCACTGGCTTTGTCTGTCTGGTTGCGAAAATAGGGCGGGAGCCCACGCATTTTTTTTCAGCAATTTTACACCTCATATATATTATATACATGTCATTGAATTTGTGACACATATATATATATATTTATATTTATAGTTCATACACTTCTACATAGTATAATAGCCGCTAATTCAATTGCCGGCTTTTGTGAAAATGCAGAACCCGACATGAAATGACACTTGGTTTACATAGAGTTAACCATGTCTTTTCATGTAGTTTGATATCTGATTTGCACAAACAGTTACATGAGTGTAAAGGGTATGCCACACTAAACAATATCACTAACGGGATCGCTAAAAAACGTCACTATTTAGCGATCCTGTTAGCGATGTTGTTCAGTGCGGCAGCTTCCAGCGACGAGCTTCCTGCTGTGATCTCGCTCGTCGCTGGAATCGTTCCGGACCCTATTTTCTCGTCGGCGCTCCCGCTGGGTAAGTATCTAATCGCTGTGTGGCACCTTTTCTTAGCGATTTAGCGGTACTTTTGTACCGCTAAAGTCGTTAAGAAGATCGCTAACGGCGATAGCGTCGTTAACTATATCGCTAAATGTGGCCGCATTTAGCGATATAGAAACAATCCCGCTAGCGATCGCATTAGTATGCGTCGTTATTGTGATCGCTAGCGGGATTGTTTAGTGTGGCAGTACCTTTAGTGTGCAAAATTTCACACCTGTAGGGGTTAATTAAAGGTGTAAATTCGTAGCAAAAAAGTCCGTTTTTTTTACAACGAATTTACACTTTAATTAACCCTACAGGTGTGAAATTTTGCACACATAGACTGATGTAATTGTTTGTGCAAATCAGATTGCAAACAACATGAAAATACATGGTTAACCCTATGTACACCAAGTGTCATTTCATGTCGGGTGCTTCTGTCTTTTCACAGAAGCCGGCTTTACCCGGCAATTGAATCAGAGGATATTTTACTATGTAGAAGTGTATAAACTATACATGTATGTATATATATATGTCACAATGACATGTTATAATATATATTATATATGTATTCTATGTGTGTATATTTAGTGTTTACAAGGAAATAAAGGTTTTTTTTTAGTTGCGATATTTTGTTCCCATAGACTTACATTGGACTTCCGGTATCGAAATCGGATATCGACGATATTTAGTACTATTGGCGATACAATTTCGATACAATATTTTTAGATATCGAGCACTATCGCTCAACACTACACCTGAGTAGAGAACTGGGGTTTATTCTCAGCCAAAGGGGTAGAATCAATCCCAGTAGGGGAATAGACTTCCGTAGGGGTATCAAGGGAAACCCACAACGTTTAGCAAAATCATAATCCATAAGGTTAATAGCTGCTCCCGAATCAACAAAAGCCTTAGCAGAAAATGTGGACAGGGAGCAAATCAGGGTAACAGTCAACAGAAATTTAGTCTGAACACTACCCAAGACAACTGAGCGTGCAAAACGTCTTAACCACTTAGGGCAGACTGAAATAGCATGAGAGGCATCACCACAGTAGAAACATAACCCATTGCGTTTTCGAAACTCATGACGCTGTGCCCCAGAAGCCACTCTATCACACTGCATGGGTTCAGAAGCTGGTTCACAAGGCAACACTATTCCACGCATACCTCTACGCTCACGCAAACGTCTGTCAATTTGAATCGCTAATGACATAGAATCATTGAGACAAGGGAGCAGGGAAACCCACCATAACATCTTTTACATTCTCTGACAGACCCTTCCGAAAAAGGGCTGCCAAAGCATCATCATTCCATTTGGTCAGGACTGCCCACTTTCAGAATTTCTGACAGTATAACTCAGCGTCATCAAGCCCCTGATTTAATGCCAACAAGGTTTTTTCAGCTTGATCAGTGACATTAGGTTCATCGTACAATAACCCCAGAGCCAGAAAAAATGCATCAACATTACTCAAAACAGGGTCCCCAGGTGTCAGGGAAAAAGCCCAATCCTGAGGATCGCCGCGCAGGAGAGAGATGACAATTTGAACCTGCTGTGCTGCGTTCCCTGAGGACTTAGGTTTTAAGGCAAAAAACAACTTACAGTTATTTTTGAAATTCAGAAATTTAGCTTGATCCCCTAAAAACAAATCTGGCATGGGAATCCTAGGTTCCACAACCGGCAACACTGCAAGATAGGTAGCAATACTCCGAACTTCAGTGGCAAGCTGATCCACACGGCCAGACAACTGTGCAAACTCCATTGAGAGAAAAAAAAATCCTCAGCACCCAGAGAAAAAGAGGGAAAAAAATGCAACAAACAGATAAAAAAAAAAAAAAAATCTGACAACTCTGACAACTTTTTTTTTTTACACTATTTTTCCCTTCTGTGAGTACCATATAATTTTCAGTTTGGCCGGTGATACTGTTATGATTTGGTAGCTGAGGAGAGCAGGCAAAAACGTCAATACACTAGAGAGGTTGGAATCTAATGGATTGCAGTACCCTGACTAACCACCACAACTAAAGGCAGCCGTGGAGCGTACCTACGTTGGTCCTAGATGCCTCGTCACAGCCTGAGAGGCTAACTACACCTAAAGATAGAAAGAGGAAAGCTATCTGCCCCGGAGCAGATCCCCAAAGAACATAGGAAGCCCCCAAACACGTAATGGCGGTTAGACAAGAGGAAATACAGACACAGACAGAAAATAGTATGAGCAAACGTTTGGGCCCAATCTTCCTAGAAAGAAAAGGATAGGAAGGACACTTACTGCAATCCAAAAAACCCTAAAAAAATACCAACTCTACTAATTGCAAAAACACCTGAGATCACACGACCTCTACCACCTAAATTAGTTCTCTGGTGTAACAAAACTAAGCCGCAGCCACTGAAAAAACTGGAAAAGGCAAAAGAACAAATAACAGTGGCTCAGATAAACTGAGAGGAGCACAAGCCCCGGAGGGGACCTGGCTGACCTCCACAAAAGTGCAGGAAAAAATGCAAAAAGCAAGCACAAAAATAAAAGCAGAAAATATCTTATCTGTAAGCAGAAGATGCAGGCAAGACTCAGCAAGCTTCCAAGTGAACCCGGAACCAAAGTTGAGACAAGAACAATTGATCACCGGCAACCCTGATGGGAGGGAACCTCCCTTATATAAGACCAGTCTGTAACTCCTGATTGCCAATCTTCACAATCTTCATTGAATGGTTCAGTACTGTTTGTAACCACCAGAGGGAGCTTCTGCTCAGAATTCATTTCTAACACATTCACAACACCTGATCCTTAATGTGCGTCAAAGTTTGCATGAGCAGACGTATAAGTGGGATGCTCATGCTTATGATGGCGTCGTCTGCGCTTACCAGCCATGTGCACTGAAGGACTTTACAGAGGTCTTTCAGCTTTCCCTCGGCTAAAGGTCCTTCCACACTTCTTACAGATAACCTTTGCCTCATCAATAGGATTTTGGTTAAAAATGCACACTGTGCTAATTTGACCATCTGGCCAAGCTGTCCTGCAACTCTTTTTGTTTATTTAACACGTTTTTGGACTACTACGGGCCTGCCAGATAACCCCAGCTGAGATGTCGATACCTGCTGTGGATCCTCCTCCTCTTCTGAGCTAATCCGGGTCAACAACTGGGTCATCCATCTCCTCCTCTTCAATTTCATCTCCACCTTCCTCTGTGTCACCGTGTAAGGTGGTATAGTATGCAGGAAGGGGCACCTGAGTTTCATCAGGGTCAGATTGTGGCTCAGTAGACTGCGAGAGCAATGTAGTGCTCTGGGTGAATGTACCAGCAGAATCATATAGCAGTGGCTGTGCATCAGTGCACTCCATGTCAGATTAATCTTTGACTTGGGAATTCAGGATTTGACTTGATAACCCAGGCATGGTATGTGAAAAGAGCTCCATGGAGTAATCTGATGTGTGGCCTGCCGCATCCTTCACTTTTGGTGGGGGTGAAGGACACAAGGAAAGGGATTGTCCCTGACCAGAAGCCTGCACTGACGACTCAGTGCTTGCAGTTTTTGAAACTTCAGAAGAGGAGGCGATAGAGCTGAAGGCTGTTTCGGCAATGTAAGCCAAAACCTGTTCCTGATGCTCCGGCTTTAAAAGCGGTTTACCTACTCCCAGAAAAGGGAGCCTTCCAGGCCTTCTGGAGCCAGACGATGATGCAGGCTCAACACCCCCTGCCTTAGGAGCTATTGTGCTTTTTGCACTACTAGCAGATGCACCATCACCACAATCAGTACCAGCTGGACCCTCATACCCACGTCCGTGGCCTCTTCCACCATACTTCCCCATGTTTGTGAAAATGTACCCAAAATACCAGCAGATATATGGTACTGTATCAGAAGTGTACAGCTGTATATGATGAAGATGAAAAATTTAAATCTCTGTATATATTTTGGGAGTAACAGACAAAGACTCTCACAGGCTCAGTATGGATTACACCAGAATATAAAAAGCAAAAAAGTGTACTGTCTCAGAAGCATACAGCCGTATACAGTGCTGGGGTAATTTTAAATCTCCATATATATTTCCAGAGTCACACACAGACACACACAGGCTCAGTATGGATTACACCAGAATATAAAAAGCTGAAAAAGGGTAATGTATTAGAAGCGTACAGCTGTATATAGTGTTGATGTACTTTTAAATCTCCGTATATATTTCCACAGTAACACACAGATGCTCACAGGCTCAGTATGGAGTAGACCATAGTATGAAAAGCATAAAAAGTGTACTGTATCAGAAGCGTACAGCTGTATACAGTGTTGCGGTAATTTTAAATCTCCGTATATATTTCAGGAGTAACACACAGACGCTCACAGGCTCAGTATGGAATAGACCAGATTATGAAAAGCATAAAAAAGTGTACTGTATCAGTAGCGTACAGCTGTATACAGTGTTGGGGTAATTTTAAATCTCCGTATATATTTCAGGAGTAACACACAGAAGATCACAGGCTCAGTATGGAGTACACCAGAATATGAAAAGTATAAAGAGTGTACTGTATCAGTAGCGTACAGCTGAATACAGTGTTGGGGTAATTTTAAAACTCCGTATATATTTCAGGAGTAACACACACACGCTCACAGGCTCAGTATGGATTACACCAGAATATAAAAAGCAAAAAAGTGTACTGTCTCAGAAGCATACAGCCGTATACAGTGCTGGGGTAATTTTAAATCTCCATATATATTTCCAGAGTCACACACAGACACACACAGGCTCAGTATGGATTACACCAGAATATAAAAAGCTGAAAAAGGGTAATGTATTAGAAGCGTACAGCTGTATATAGTGTTGATGTACTTTTAAATCTCCGTATATATTTCCACAGTAACACACAGATGCTCACAGGCTCAGTATGGAGTAGACCAAAGTATGAAAAGCATAAAAAGTGTACTGTATCAGAAGCGTACAGCTGTATACAGTGTTGCGGTAATTTTAAATCTCCGTATATATTTCAGGAGTAACACACAGACGCTCACAGGCTCAGTATGGAATAGACCAGATTATGAAAAGCATAAAAAGTGTACTGTATCAGTAGCGTACAGCTGTATACAGTGTTGGGGTAATTTTAAATTTCCGTATATATTTCAGGAGTAACACACAGAAGATCACAAGCTCAGTATGGAGTACACCAGAATATGAAAAGTATAAAAAGTGTACTGTATCAGTAGCGTACAGCTGAATACAGTGTTGGGGTAATTTTAAAACTCCGTATATATTTCAGGAGTAACACACACACGCTCGCAGGCTCAGTATGGATTACACCTGAATATGAAAAGCAGAAAAAGTATACTGCATCATTAGCGTACAGCTGTATACAGTGTAGAGGTAATTTTAAATCTCCGTATATATTTCAGGAGTAACACACAGACACTCACAGGCTCAGTATGGAGTAGACCAGAATATGAAAAGCATAAAAAGTGTACTGCATCAGTAGCGTACAGCTGTATACAGTGTTGAGGTAATTTAAAATCTCCGTATATATTTCAGGAGTAACACACAGATGCTCTCTCAGTATGGATTTGACCGTAATACAGAAGGGAAAAAACGGTACTGTATCAGAAGATACCAGCTGTATACAGTTTTGAGGAAAATTGAAGTCTCCGTATATGTTTCTGGAGTCACACACAGATAGTCAGCATGTATTTGTCCTTGATACCAGCCGGTACACGGTAGTGTGTGAGGAGAGTACAGCTCTATACGGTGCGGGAAAAAATGAAAGCTCGGTAACTGCAGAAAAAAAGAAAAAAGTATTAGTGCTGTGTAGGTGCTGTGTTAAAAAGCACCCTGCACAGCAGTGTACACACAGCAATACAGCTAGCAGGCAGCCTAATAATCAGCTCTGCTGCTGCACACAAGAAATTCCTCCCCTGTCACTAGCAGGCAGCCTAATAATCAGCTCTGCTGCTGCACACAAGAAATTCCTCCCCTGTCACTAGCAGGCAGCCTAATAGTCAGCTTTGCTGCTGCACACAAGAAATTCCTCCCTTGTCACTGGCAGGCAGCCTAATAACCAGCACTGCTGCAAACAACAAAATCCTCCCTGTCACTGCACACTAACTGTACAGTTAATCGCTATCAGCACGAGCACAGAATTACTTTTTTTTTCCTGCCTAACACTCTCCCTACTGAGAAACAGCGGCAGCAACCTCTACCTACGCTAAGATCGGCAGAAGTAAAATGGCGGTCGGCGGTGAGGGCTTTTATAGGCACTGTGACGCCCACAAAGGAAGCCAATCACTTCAATGCCCTTCTCTAAGATGGTGGTGGCAGCTGCCCATGTCATCACGTTGCCCACAGTGTACGTCCTTGCTCATTGGCTGAGAAAAGGCGCCTGCAAGCATTATGGGAAAACCGATTTTGGCGCTCGGGTCACCTCACGCATGGCCAACCTCACGCTATGGTCGGGTTTTGCTCGGCGAAACCTGACTTTGGCGAAAGTCGGTGTTTTTTTAACCTGACCGACCTGTTTCGCTCAACTCTATCAGTTACATTGAAAAAAAGCATGGTGCATGGTATACATAGTACATATTTAATAGTTTGGTATTATAATATTATTAATATAACATTGTAGTATATTGTGAAATTGACAATCTCTTCTGGGCTTCATTGGAGATTCCACTCTGAAGACTTCTAGCTGCCATAAAAACTGATCAGCACCCACACGATCATGTTTTGCACAGTGTTGATGGCCATCAGAAATGTTGGCCACCATGTTGAAGCCTATTAAATGCTGCTGTCACAGATTTACAAGGTTAAATTGATTCAATCTAAGCTAGCTCCAATCACATCAGTTATTGTCGGCTGACAGTTTTGTATTACTGTCAGGAGCTGGCTATGTGAGCCAACGCTGAATGATGAGAGCTCAGCTCATTAGCCTACCCCATACAACAGAAATGACATGCAATACATATATACAGCCAAGAGAAACCAATTTTATCATAAATTATTATATGAATTCTCTACTGCCACATAAGTCCATGTCATAGTTCAGAAGAGCAACAGTAGTTTAAAAAAAAATGTCAAGTCCTCCAATCGCATTAACAAACACAGTTAAAGAAAAACACTTTCCCATAGAGAGGTGTACAGTTTTCCTTTATTGTAAATCTCCCATTTAAGAAGGGTCCACAAGTTGTCAATAGGGTTTAATTCAGGTGAGAATGGGATCATGTCATTATTCTTTCATCTTTAAGGCCTTTTCTGGCTAGCCAAGCTTTAGAGTACTTCAATGAATGCAATGGAGCATTATCATGCATAAAAATCATAGTTTTATTGAAAATGGCAACTTTTTCCTGTACAACTGCTCAAAGAATGTATCTTCTAAAAACTGGTAGTAGGTTTGGGTGTTGAATTTTAGTCCATCATCAACCCGAAAAGGTCCAACCAGTTAATCTTTAATAATACTAGCCCATAGCAGTACCCAACCACCTGCACCTTGATAGTATCTGGGTCGACGAGGAGGTCTGTTCCTGTTACTGATGCAATTCATCTGGTTTATGAAGAGTCACTCTCATCTTATCAGTCCATAAAACCTTTGAAAAATATCTCCTCAGATATTTCTTGGCCTAGTTGTGATGTTTTAGCTTATGTATGTTGTTCAAAAGGTTTCAGCTTTCCTTACCTTTACCAAGTCTCTGAGCACTGAACACCTTGGACTCCAGAGAGGTTGCATTTCTGGAATATGACAGCACTGGAGGATAATGGGTATCAGGTCATTCAAAGGTGACCTTTACTTCTTCTCAAATCTTTAGCAGTTAATGAGCTTCTTTTTTCTCAACACGTTTTAGAATCCCAGTTGACTATTTGCAACAAAACTGTTGATTATTCAGTGATCACTCTGTTAGGGCTGGCAGAACGCACCAAATAAATATAAATAATAGGTGCGTTCGCAGCCCGGGGTCCACCGTGCAGGCAGAGCCTGCTGCTAGTAAGATGGCACAATATGGCGGTATAAGCGAGCTCTGTTACTCCACAGAGTCGCAGATATAGAAGCTGTGGCACTATATGGCGGTAAGAGCGAACTCTGTTACTCCACAGAGTCGCTGTGGTAGAGACTGTGTCCTGTTAACCTCACAGGAACACACAGATCACTGCAGAGCGAATAGCAGTCCATGGTCATGCAAACAATAACACAAACAACCAACTCCTCACCGGAGTAGCCGGCATTCTAGAAGCTATTTCAGGCAAGCCCTGAACACGTGCATACAAAAACTCCTCATCGGTGGTGTCGGTATTCTAGGGGCTTATTTCAGCCGAGCCCTAACCGCATGCGTACATGACCACACTGGCGCAAAGCACATAACATAATTGATACTAGCGCATGGCCGTGCGGCCATGCAACCCTTTTATAGCAGCAACTACAAGACCTCCAGAAAAGGACCAATGAGAAACTGTTTCAGAACAAAAGCAGTTTCAGGACCTTCTTGGCGGACCAATAGGAGTTGCTGCAGTAGCTGAGCATGTGACCCCTGATCTCCAATGAGAGATCTTACCCTGGGCATGCTCAGAAGGGGAAACGCAGGACTTAGTCCTAAAGACGTCTGCTCGCCGCTGACCAGTACTGGCTACAATAGCAGAACCTGGAGAGGCATCAATAATCCTCTGCACAGTATTAGACTGGGTGAGACGCTGGACCGACGTCTCTGCTGAGCAGAGTCCACTGCGGCCGGAGACGGATGGGAGACTGCAGTGGGGATGGCTCGAGATTCCCCTTGTGCAGAAGCAGGAACTTGACCCCTAACACACTCTCCCATATCGTAGCTATTTCAAGAGTGCTGCATCTGTCAGTAAGACTTTTTACATTTTTTTACTTTTCATAGTCAGTTAAATATCTTTTTGACCTATATAAAAGTGTGGAAGCCATTGTGATGGGATGACTTATCTTTTTTGTCAAAACAGTGTCAATTAAGTACCCTATGTTATTTATATGTACTATGACTATTTATTTACTTACTGCAGGTCATTTGCTCATTTTATAAAAACCATGAACCTGCGCTCAGAGTGAGGTAGTTGGGTTAACTTAATATAGGTTTCCTGGGATTGTGGATAAGTATAATTATGTTGATTAATATGTACCAAAGCATAGTATTATATTGTGACAGCAATGTAGATAAGATCCAATGATTACCTTGTATTGCTTTCTTAGATACTTACTGGATAAAACCATATATTTATTAGGGGTAATTACACATATTTTTAAGGTTTCAATTCACACTTATGTTGTGGGCATAAACATACAAACAATCTAGTTATGGTATCTGTTGTATGCACCAGGTGCTGCTCCTTCTTTGCTGGTGGTCTCCACTGTGGTGCACTAAGATTGCAATCGAGATAATTATATCAGGAATATTAAACACGTAGCAGTACCTCTAAAAAGTGCTGTGTGCATCAAGTCTACAAGTAGTGATCCACTCCTTCCCCATTATACACAGGTGTTGTTCCCCTGTTGCTAGGATCATTAAGCATAAAGCACACAGTCACTGCATGTTTGTCCAGGGGCACTAAAAAGAGCCATGTGCATCCATTATAGATATATTGTCTGTATTTTCTCCGTTGCACACAGCAGAAGTAGCAGTTATCCACTATGGACTTTAACTTTTAAAAGTCTATGCCTTCAGTTAATAGTGAAAACCAAAGATAAGGTTTAACACTGATGTCTTTATCAAAACAGGATTGCCTTTGTATGTGACCGAAGATGTATCTGCTTCTTCTAAAACAGTCCCAACGGTGTTTACACAGCAGAGGCACCCCGGCCAGTGACTCGTGCTTGGGGAGAGAGCCACACAGCAGAGAGGCAGTGGGCGTGTACAGCCATCGGAGCTTGGTGACATCACAATTTCAGCTTCCAATTAGATTCCACTTTGGAGTACTGAATGAATCTTGTTAAATGATTGACGCGTTTCGAAACCACCGGTTCTCTTCCTCAGGATTAAGGGAATCGATATAGTTAACCCATCTACCTCCATCAGAGTGCATGTATACTGCTTTTTATATATTTTAGTTCAACTAGTGACAAGTGTATTCATCTGATTACCCGCAGCTAGTACGGGAGGATAGTCAGTAGCGCCCTTGTGAATCTTATTTTATTTGCTCATTTTGTTTTTATTCTAGGTTCTGTGTGTTAAGTGGACACAGTGTGAAAGTGCACCTACACATTGCACTTATACCAACATATGTTCCTCCTCATTTGTTTGGTTCTGTTTTAGTTTTTTGTACTTTGCACAAACAGGGCTGTGTCTCATGGGTAGCTGCCTTAACATTGGTGTCTGGGTCCTGCTCTGCTCCAATCTATTTTGAGGGCTGCTGACACATTGTGAGGTGAACTACAAGAGTTAGTGTCCATCCCGTTTGGGTTCAGCTTGTAAAGGCTGGATGGTTTTTATGCTTTTTTGACCAAAGTTGTGTCAACTAAGTACCCTATTTTAATTATATATACTATTTCTATTTATTTATTTACATTGACTTACTGCAGGACCAATCCTAAAAGAGAGTTTTGACCCTTTAATGAATCCTCCAACATGATTTAGGATAGGAAGCCAAATGGAAAACTCCATTTTCAGCAGAAACACTGATAAAAGTCTGACCACAAATAGAACCTAAAAAAAAGTGATGTGAATCTACTGTATATAATAATATACATCAATTGCTTGCATAAATATCACATAGATATAAATAGTAGCCTCATATATAGAGTGCTCTTACTTCAGAGGTGTACAATAGCAATTGGGGTCATCATGTCTTTATAGTTTAAAAAAGGAGTTAATGCTGAAATACAAATTCAAATCTGGCCATAAAATAATAACTACAGTATCTGACCTGAATTGATATTACCATGTGTATGAGGCTCATTCAGATGTCTGTTATTTTTCTCATTTAAGAGAAATAGCCTTAGTTTCATCAGTGATTTTATTCAGTTTCATCTGACATGGAGATCTGTATTACAAGCAAAATGTCCATCTCGTGGTAGATCGGCTCACTTGGCTGCACTTAGGGTAGACACAGGAACACTGTCTCTTAAAATTTTCCACTGGTTTATTAAAACTACTGCATAAACCAGTGTAACATTAGCAAAACAAACCCGGCCTTCCTGGACTAACAGGAAAACAAAAACATAATATATGGCACAGTCCTTGTTGCTACGGGCATCTGCCCGCTTCAGGAACAAACAACAAAAGGTTCAACGTCCCTTAACATGAAAACACAGCTCCAGAGCTTGCATCTCTAGGCCCACCCCACACTGAATGCTCTAGAAGGCTGGGTATTTTCCTCTGGACTTCTCCCACTCTACAGCTGTTCACCATTCAATCAACCTAGTACTAATCATGGCTGATTAACCCCTTTCAGTACTTGGTGTGCCGGAGCATTGGCTAGGTAGTTATCATTGAAGCTAACACCCTTAGTGAAACATACTTTCCCACCAGTACTTTGCCAGTGAATTTGTCACTGTCTTTACAAGTGATTTGAATAAAAGGAGAATTTACTCAGAATAAAAGTTACAATTAAAGGAGAATGATAAGGTATAAAAGGCATATATAGGAATCCCATGTATATGAGAGAGGGATAGTATTAGAGAAGGGTGCAATATTTAAATCAAAATTCTGGCTCACAGCCATGAAGTTTCCACGTATGCTCAGAATGAATAACTAAATAAAGTAAGACAAAACAATTTTGAATTCTCAAAGATAAATCTGGTGCAGTAGACCAGATGCCGATTTCTATGAGGACATTTTAAATATGGAACAACATTTTACAGAACATTTTCACGATATTTTAACATGACTTTGTAGCGGCACATAGCTAACATATCACAAGTAATATAATGCATTGGCAAATTATGGATTATAATAGCTGTATTGATTATTTTATATATCACATCAGTGTGTCATCTGAGTTTCATCCGAGTTTGGTCCGGGTTTTATCCGTTTTTCTCAGATGAGAAAGAAAAAAGATTCTCTACTTTCTCATATAAAGCAATCTTTGAAAAACAAAGTGCTGTCTGATTTTTTTCACAGAACCATAGACTTGCATTGCATGTCTCTGTGTTTTGCGCGGACCACGCAGTATGCAAAAACATTGGACATGTCAACGCCACAGACGTCT
>JARQOD010000002.1:238183255-238239172 GCA_033576555.1 Oophaga sylvatica
GTAGTGAAAAGTAATATATGCCAAAAAGTAACCTTTTTAAAAAAAATTATACATTGGTTGTCATCTCATAAAAAAAAAAAAAACGAATCAGAACATTTGAATTTTTTTTACCTATTAATTTCGGGGGTCGTTATGTCTCCTTTTGCAGGAAAAAATTTTTTTTTCTATGCTTTAAAGACAAAAAATTTTCCCCCTTTCAAAAATTTTTTTTTTTAAAAGGGGTTTAAAAAAACCCTTTTTTTGTGGGGAAATGAAAACGCAGATCATTATTAATTTGTTTTTTAAAAGATAATTTTTTTTATTTTTTCTTTTATTTTTTTTTAAAATTTTTTTGTTGTACCCCCTTTTTTTTTATTGGTCCCGGGGGCTTTCTTTTGATTTTTTCTCCGGGGTTTTAGGGTGGGTTTTTTTTTTTTTTGAACCGCTTTTACAAAAAAAGGGGGTGTATGTTCGAAACCATCGCCCGCTAAAATCGCCCTTTGGGGCAAGTTTGAATTTTTTTAAGGGAAAATAGTGAAGAGCCCCCGGGTTGAAAAGGGGATGAACTAAGTGGTTTGTTTTAAAAAATTTAAAGTAAACCCCCTCCCATGTCCCCTTTTTTTTAACCCCTCAAAATCCCCTCCTTAGTCCCCCGGGGCCCAAAAAACCCTTTAAAAATAACCCCATATTCCTGCCCATATACCCCCCCCTACTTCCTCCCCCATAGTCCCCCCGGGCCCTTTCCCCCAACATCCCCTTTTTCCCAGTCCCCCCCCGTTTTTCCCTTATAAAAATCCTCCATTTCCCCCGTCCCGGGCCCCTTACCGCATAAATATCCCCATCCCATGTCACGTCCCTATACCCCCCCAAAAATTTCTCCCTCCCCCAGAACCCGTTCCCTATACCCTCATAATTCCCCTCCCCAAAAAAAAGGCCAAAAACAGCACAATTCTCCATCCTTTTTAGTGTTATATCATACAATCCCCCCTCCCCCTCCCCTGCCCTTTTACCCCTTAACATCCCCATCCCCCCTTTCCCCTGCCCCTTTTAAACCCCCCCAATATCCTCCATCACTAAACCCTTGGGGGAATAAACCCCCCCTACATAAACCCCCACCCTTTTCAGTGCCCCTATCCCTCCAAAATCCCCGTCCCATAGTCCCCTGCCAAAACCCCCCAAAAACAAACCCCCCCTTTTCCTGCCCCCTCCCCTCCCCAAAAAACCCCCCTTCCTATTTTCCCCCCATTTCCCCAAAAAACCAACCCCCCCTAGTCCCCCCCCCTATAAACCCCTCAAATATCCTCCCTCACTAGCCCCGGGCCCCTATTTCCCCTCCTACATATCCACCCTAGTTCAGTGCCCTTACCCCACACATCCCCATTTTAGTCCCCTGCCATATAAACCCCACCAAAACCTCCTCCCCTAGCCCCCTGCCCATTCCCCCTAAAAAACTCCACCCCCCTTTTTCCCCCATATACCCCATACACTTTTTTCCCCTCCCCAAGGGCCAGGGCCCCAAAAACCCCCTCATGAAAACCTCCCCCATAGTCCAATCCCCTATACCCATTCATTTTTTTCCCCCTCCCTATTCCCCTGCCCCTAAACCCCTCATGCTATTCCCCCTCCCCTAGTCCATGCCCCTTCCCCCTCAACATCCCCATTCTAGCAGGCCCTATCCCAACACATCCCCCCCCCTAGTCCGTTTCCCTTTCCCCCCTTTTTTATTCTTCATCCCCAAACCCAAAAGCCTTCCCTTTTCCTTTTCCCCCAACCCAAAAACCCCAAATTTAAAATTTTCCCCCCCCCCTGCCCCCCCCCCTATGCAATCTCATTTCACCCCCCTTGTCCCTGCCCCTATACCCATTCTATCCCCCCCCCCATTTCCCCTCCCTATACCCCTTGTTTAATTTCCCCCTCCCCCTTTTTTGGCCCCCCTTTTCCTCACACATCCTCCATCCCTGTCCCTTCCCCTATCCCCCTCATAAAAACCCCCACCCCCGGTTCCCCCCTACCCTCCCCACTTTCCAACCCCTTTTTCCCCCCCCCATTCCCCCTCTTTTTTTTTCCCCCCCCCCATAGTTCCCCTCCCCTATCCCCCTTGTAATTTCCCCCATTCCCCTGCCCCTTCCCTAAAAACCTCCATCCCCTTTGTCCCTCCCAATACCCCTCATAAAAATCCTCCACCCCCTAGTCCCCTGCCCCTAAAACCAAAAATCTTCCATCCCATTTTCCCCCCCCCTTAAACCCCTCAAAAACCTTTTCCAACCCAGTCCCGGGCCCATTAACCCTCAAACCTCCTCCCTCCCCTAGTCCGGGGCCCCTATACCCCCTCTACTATCCCCCATCA
Organism: Oophaga sylvatica; assembly: GCA_033576555.1. Lineage (NCBI taxonomy): Eukaryota > Metazoa > Chordata > Amphibia > Anura > Dendrobatidae > Oophaga > Oophaga sylvatica. The sequence goes on from JARQOD010000002.1 coordinate 238,185,582, forward strand.
AAAAGGGCCGTGCCCTTCCCCTCACCAGGCCCCCATCCAATGCCCCCTCCCCAACCCCTCAACCCCCCATCCCCTGTCCCTGCCCCTTTCCCCTCAACGGGGCCCCCTCCCCTGCCCCCTGCCATTAACTGGCCCTTTTTGGGGCCCCTTTTTTTTTAAAAACCCCCCTTTTTAAAAAATTTTTTTGAATTGAAAAAAAAATTTTTTAAAACAAAAAAAAAAATTTAAAAATAAAAAAAAAAGGGCTTGTTTTCAAAATTTCCCGTTTTTTTAAAAAAAAAAAAACCCCCCCTAAAAAACGACTGGACGAAATGGGGTACCCTTTTTAAAAATTTTTTGGGGAAACTTTTGAGGCTCCCCCAAAAACCCCATTCCCGTAACTTTTAAATTTAGCCTAACTCTCCAGGTATTTTGGCCCCCCCCTAAGGCAAACTGCTCCAGTTGTCTCGTTTTGATGCTTGCCTTTTCCAGATGGCATGTTTCAGCTCTTTCTGAAGATTTTCAATAGGATTTAGGTCAGAGCTCATAGAAGGCCACTTCAGAATAGTCCAATGTTTTCGTCTTAGCCATTTTTAGGTGCTTTAGCTGTGTGTTTTGGGTCATTATCCTGTAGCAGGAGCCATTACCTGCGACTGAGACCAGCTTTCTGACACTGGGCAGCACATTTCTCTCTAGAATCCTTTGATAGTTTTGAGATTTCATTGTACCCTGCACAGATTCTAGATACCCCGTGCAGATGCAGCAAAGCAGCCCCAGAACATAACAGAGCCTCCTCTATGTTTCACAGTAGGGACAATGTTCTTCTCTTCATATGCTTCATTTTTCCATCTGTGAACATAGAGCTGATGTGCCATGACAAAAAGTTCAATTTTTGTCTCATCTGTCCATAGGACATTTTCCCAGAAGCTTTGTGGCTTGTCAACATGTAGTTTGGCAAATTCCAGTCTGGCTTTTCTATGTTATTTTCAACAATGGTGTACTCTTTGGTCGTCTACTATGAAGTACACTTTGGCTCATACAATGATGGATGGTGCGATCTGACACTGATGTTCCTTGAGCTTGAAGTTCATCTTTAATCTGTTTAGAAGTTTTACTGGACTCTTTTTTCATCTTTTGTATTATCCATCTCTTTGATTTGTCATCAATTTTCCTCCTACGGCCATGTCCAGGGAGGTTGAGGTTGACTACAGTCCCATGGAGCTTAAATTTCTGAATAATATGTGCAACTGTAGTCACAGGAACATCAAGCTTCTCGGAGATTGTCTTATAACTTTTACCTTTAACATGTTTGTCTGCAATTTTCTTTCTATTCTCATGAGACAACTCTTTCTTTGCTTCCTCTGGTCCATGTTGAGGGTGATACACATCATGTTACCAAACAGCACAGTGTCTATAGAGACAGTCTATACAGACCCACTCACTGATTCCAAGATTGTAGACACTTGTGATTCTAATTAGTGGACACACCTTGATTTAACATGTCCCTTATGTCATATTATTTTCAGGGGTACCATCATGTCCATTCAGGTCTATTTCATGAATTTTATTTTTTTAAAAATTCTGTGGAAGCATGGTTGGAAAGCAATGTCTGACTTTAATGTGTTCATTTTCATAGATTTTTGTTTTATTATTGCTTTTGTCAGATTCAAGTTATTTCTGTCACCATTGTGAGTTTTTCTGTTATTAAACGAGGGGTACGAACCATTTTAGCCACGTGTTTATACCCATCACACATCCTCCATCCTATAGTCCTGAGCCGGGGGCGCTGAGCAGGGAGTTCCTGGAGATGTGCTGTTATGTAACCTGGCAGTGCGGCTCTGTGTGTGGCCACTAATGATGTGATTTTCTACCCCGGTAACAATAGAGCCCAGCAGTAACAGAGGAGAGGGTGATTCATTTCTGTCATGTCCTCTCTGTTCCTTTCTGGGGAGGTCAGACAATGGCTGGAGCTTATGTTCTGGGATGCTAGATTTCTCCCACCTGGTTAGTGTCTGATGAGGTGCTGTGAAGTGGGAAAACTGTTACTCATAGCAACCAATAACAGCTCAGCTTTCATCTTTTAAACAGCTCTGGTGAAATGAAAGATGCTTAGTGATTGGTTGCTATGGGCAACACAGGCAGTGCAACCTGTTGTGGTGAAGAAGATGTGCCTATGAAATATATAAATTAGATATTTATTAGATATATATATATATATAGTAGATATTTATTATATGGGGCTTTGCGTGTGGAGTGAGTGTGGCTATGTGGAGTGGGCAGGTATATGTGGAGTGGGTGTGACTTGATACACACATGCACACGCACACACATACACTCATTTTACATATATAGATAAAGTCTTGGCAATTATTTACCAGTGTCATGGAAATATATATGTATTCCACGTATTCAATGTATATTCATATATATGCATTTACAGTTAGATAGATCTCACTTGCTAAAAATCCTGTGCTCACTAGGGTTGAGCATTCCGATACTGCAAATATCGGGTATCGGCCGATATTAGCTGTATCGGAATTCCGATTCCGAGTTCCGATATTTTCGTCATATCGGATACCGGAATCGGGATGTCACTGTCACTGTCAGTGTCCGTCTGTCGGGTCTGTCAGGAGTCAGCGGCACTTACCTGGCAGAAGATCTCCGGCGGTCACGTCCTGGACTGCTTCATGGCCGACATCCTCTTCTCCCCGGCGGTCACATGCAGTTTCTCGCGATAACTGCAGTGACTGCTGGGTATCCCGGCCGTAAAGCAGTCAGTCCGATGACGTCACCGCCGGGGAAGCAGGTAATCAGCTGTGCTGCGTTGCAATGACAGGCTCTGCCTGTCATTGCGATGTAGCAGAGCTGGATCGTCGTGGGACTGTCGTTATGGACTGCGTCGGACAGGTGGTATACTGTTGGTTTGTTTTTTTTCTTTTTTTACAGGAGATCGATGGCGTCGCAGGAATGAGAGTATAATAAAATTAATGAAAACTGTGTTGTCTCTTTATTTTCATTAAAATACTTTTTTCTTGCTGTGTCTTTTTTTTACACATTTAAAAACTTTGGGATTAATAATGGATCGGTGTCTTATTGACACCTCTCCATTATTAACCGGGCTTATTGTCACCGTGCAATCAACGGTGACATTAACCCCTTATTACCCCACTTGCCACCGCTACAGGGCAGTGGGAAGAGCCGGGTAAAGTGCCACAATTGGCACATCTTTTGATGCGCCAAATGTGGGGCTGCTGTAGCCTGGTATTATCAGGCTGTTGAGGGCCAAAATCCATGGGCCTTGACAGTCTTTTAATACCAGGCCGCAGCAGTCTGCATTTTACTTGGCTGGTTAACAAAAATAGGGGGACCCCTACGCCGTTTTTTTTTCGAGGGGATCCCCTATTTTTGTTAACCAGCCAAGCTAAGCAGACTGCTGTGGCCTGGTATTATCAGGCTTGCAAGGTCCATGGATATTGGATCCTTACCAGCCTGAAAAACCAGGCCTCAGCGGTCTGCTTCATCTGGCTGGTTAACAAAAATAGGGGGGACCCCACGCCAATTTTTTTCGAGGGGATCCTCTATTTTTGTTAATCAGCCAAGATATGCAGACTGCTGTGGCCTGGTATTATCAGGCTGGCAAGGTCCATGGATCTTGGCTCCTTAACAGCCTGAAAAACCAGGCCTCAGCGGTCTGCTTCATCTGGCTGGTTAACAAAAATAGGGGGGACCCCACGCCAATTTTTTTCGAGGGGATCCCCTATTTTTGTTAATCAGCCAAGATATGCAGACTGCTGTGGCCTGGTATTATCAGGCTGGCAAGGTCCATGGATCTTGGCTCCTTAACAGCCTGAAAATCCAGGCCTCAGCGGTCTGCTTCATCTGGCTGGTTAAAAAAAATAGGGGGGACCCCACGCCATTTTTTTCTAGAAGGGAACCCCTATTTTTGTTAACCAGTTCCCTCTGACGTCACTGATGGTGTCCCTGGCTGACCTGAAGTGAAAGTGGAAAGCAATCAATTAAGCTTTCCACTTCCTCTCCTGTCAGCCAGGAGAGGAACTCATTCATTTGGGGGTTTACTGTGAGGCTGCAGCATTAGCTGCGGTCCCTGCAGTAAACATTAACCCTTTCTGAAGGATTACACCGTGGGACCTGACTGTGCATCGGATTGGTAAGAATAATTTTGCTTTATTATTTTATTTTTATTACAGGAAATGGTTTTAGCAGGTAAATAAAATATTTTCAAAAACTGTGTGATTATTTCATTAAACTTCTTTTTTATTAAAGTGTGTGTGTTTGATTTTTCTTTCATACAATAGGATTAATAATTGATAGTTGTCTAATTGACAGCTCTCAATTATTAACCTGGCTTAAAGTGACCTTTCAATTGCAAGGTCATTTTAACCCCTTATTAACCCATTCGCCACCGCTACAGGGCAATGGGAATAGATGGGCAAAGTGCCAGAAAGGGCAAATCTAATTAGAGATTTGCCCTTTCTGGGGTGTCTGGGGGCAGATGTTAAATAGCCGGGGGGGGCCCAAAAAATGGTCCCTCTCTGGGCTATTATTATCTGCCCCCACTCACTGGCTTTGTCTGTCTGGTTGCGAAAATAGGGCGGGAGCCCACGCATTTTTTTTCAGCAATTTTACACCTCATATATATATATACATGTCATTGAATTTGTGACACATATATATATATATTTATATTTATAGTTCATACACTTCTACATAGTATAATAGCCGCTAATTCAATTGCCGGCTTTTGTGAAAATGCAGAACCCGACATGAAATGACACTTGGTGTACATAGGGTTAACCATGTCTTTTCATGTCGTTTGCTATCTGATTTGCACAAACAATTACATGAGTGGCTGTGTGCAAAATTTCACACCTGTAGGGGTTAATTAAAGGTGTAAATTCGTAGCAAAAAAGTCTGTTTTTTTTACAACGAATTTACACCTTTAATTAACCCCTACAGGTGTGAAATTTTGCACACAGCCACTCATGTAATTGTTTGTGCAAATCAGATAGCAAACGACATGAAAAGACATGGTTAACCCTATGTACACCAAGTGTAATTTCATGTCAGGTGCTTCTGTCTTTTCACAGAAGCCGACTTTACCCGGCAATTAAATCAGAGGATATTTTACTATGTAGAAGTGTATAAACTATACATATATGTATATATATATGTCACAATGACATGTATATATATATATATATGTATTCTATGTGTGTATATTTAGTGTTTACAAGGAAAGAAGAGGTTTTTTTAGTTGCGATATTTTGTTCCCATAGACTTACATGGGACTTCCGGTATCGGTATCGGGTATCGCCGATATTTTAATGGTATCGGCGATACCATTCCGATTCCGATACTTTTGGATATCGGAAAGTATCGCTCAACTCTAGTGCTCACACATATCTATGAAAAAGCTGATGCTAGCTATAATCAGTCGTTTAAGACGACCCTGGCCTACATAAATCAGGCTATTGCAAAAGATAGTTCATAGGGACTTTTTACCAAGGATACAGAAACAAGAACAGAGTGTTTGGAAAGATATCTATTGTTTTCTTTACTAGTCATGCAGGAAAGCTGGGGCAAAGAACAATAAACAATAAATCTGCAACTTCAGCCCTTTTATCATAATTATCATACTTACACTAAAACAGCCAATAATCTTGCAGCTTTTAATTGTATGTTAATTGACTAACCAGCCCCTTTTTGTAAACGTATAAAACCTTGAATGAATAATAAACTGTTATACTGACACTTCCGTTGTGGACAGTCCTCATTTCGTTCTGAGCGCTCAAAAAGACATTCAATCTAAAATTGGGAACAGAAGCAGCAAACACTGCAGGATAAATTTATCCTAATTAAATTTCCATAACAGCTGGCGCCTGCACGTGGGGCAGTGGACGAAACGCACGGGGACCTGCTGACTGGAGAGACAGAGGTGTTGGCCATGGCCTTGGCTCACGGGACGGAGACTGCGCAGCTCCATAAGTAAGGTAAGAAAATCTTGTCATCTTACCTGAAAGTCCCTTGTGTCCAGTCCAGGTCTTACACCTCTTGCCGGTCAGGTGTGGTCACCACCGCATTCCCAGGTAGTGTAAAAAGTCCACACCCTTATCCAAAACCCTGGGATATAAGTTGTTTGCTGCTGTGCTGTGTATGTGTTTCATGTTTTATGTGAACCGGGAGAAAAGTTGGAACGGTAACTGTGTTTTTGCTTGCTGATTTCTGGGAGCTGTATAGCAAAAAACCAAAATGCTGGATAAGTTCCCGCAGTAATCCTTCATACATGGGAGGGAGGTCATCCCAGTAAAATCCATGTGTGAGGGGCGGAGCTTTGATTGGATAAGTCCACGCAGTAATCCTTCACACACAGGAGGGAGGTCATCCCAGATCAATCCAGGTGTGAGGGGCAGGAGCTTTGATTGGATAAGTTCTCACAGTAATCGTCCACGCAAGGGGGGAGGTCATCCCAGTCAAATCAGACGTGGATGGTGAGAATTTTGATTAAGGCTATTACAGATTACTGTGACCGGCGCACCGGCCAGGGCGAACGGTTTTCAAAGTAATAGACCTGGAGCATTGCCGTGCTCAGTGCAATTGGTGAGTTATCAGTTACCAGAGCAGCTTGTATGTGTCACAGATCACAGATCATCTAAAAGAGGGATTCGTATTCTCCCGGGTGTCTGTCTCATTGTACGTGTCCCTGTCTGTATCAGGTACTGTCGCTTTAAATCTCATTCAGAGCAGAATGCGCTCTGTCACTATCTCATTCACTGCTGGCTGCAGCAGCGAGAAAACCCCTTTGACCCCCCCTCTGCTAATCACGTTGTCACATCTGTTTCCTGGTTTTGATTTTTTTTTTTTTTTAGCTAGTTTTTTGCTACAGGCTGTAGTGTGAAAATTCTCAGGCATTCAGACTGAACTGTATTAATTTTTTTTTCTATAGGGATAACCTTTTTTTTTATATACGTGATTTCGGTGCCTGTAGACAAATCAAGCAGAGATATAAGGGAGGGGGGAAGTGCCAGCAGCAGCAGACAGAAAAGACATTCTAGAGGGCGGTAGGATAAAGCCTACGCTACCAGACAAAAGTTTTAAAAAGTATTTTTCTTTTTGTTTTTATCATTTTACAATCAGTTTTCCACCTCTTTTCTGTTTTTAATTAGCTGTTTTAGTAACAAGGGTTTTTTCTTCTTGTCAACCTTGTTGTTTTTTAAAGTTTTACTATTAATACATTTTTTTCCCTCCCCTTTTTGATCAGCTTTTTGCTTTTAGAGTTTTTCACTAAACTGTGTAGGGTTTTCTTTTTAAATCTAACTTTTGTTTTTAAAGTTTTTCTTTTAAGTACATTTTTAAATAATTTTGGAGAGGTTTTTCTAATCAATTTATTTTAGAGTTTTATTCTCCAACCAGCAAGATCTACTAGCGTGCTTTAGATCAAGGTCAGAAACACAGATAAAGAAATTGCAGGCTGAGGGAGAACACACACAAACAGTTGCGCAGCGGCTTCACTCACCCCTCCCATCAGGCATTCAGCGAAGACAAGAATCTCAGTGTCCTTGCACACAGAACCAGAATGCAGCAGTTTTCAGATTTTTAATCACCTTTGTTGAATGGTTTTTTGGAATAGACACAGTACGTGATAATCGAAGGGCTAGGCATGTGAATAGAAGGTCAGAGTACATGAGAAGCAAATGGACAGGCAGACTTTACGCTGCACAATGAAATGTTTTTTTTTTTTTTGTTTTTTTGTTTTTGAAAGGCACAGGAAAGTTGTTCTTAGATTGCAGTCTGCTATAAAAGAGCAGTGGTAGTCTTGCATCGTGTAGAAAGTACAGCAAGTTATTTTGAACGGACCAGGAAGTGATTTTTATGTGAATAAGATTGAAAAGGTGTTAAAGAAGCATTGAAATCATCTGTGAGGAAATGATCACGGACATGTCACAAGAGCAGAATTTAGAGTCACACACATCACATGTCCATCATGTGGAGACACGGGACAGGTGTAGGCTGCTCTCATTGAATAAGGAGCCTTGTACAGGGAAAAACGCTCCCCGCCTCTCTCCACAGGGAGAAGGCATTTTTGTTTCAACGGTCCCCTCTCAAGAATCACAGGGGGGACACCCTCTCCTCTTTCTTCTCTCAGTCCCTTTCTCCTTCTTCTTCAGACTTTTCTCCTCTTTCCTCGCTGCCATCCCTCTCTATCCTTCTTTCCCTATCATTCCTTCTTTCCCCTCCCTCACATCTCTGACACATCCATTTTCTTCCTCTTCTTCACCCTCTCCTCCTTCATTTTCTCCTCTCTCCCCTCCACCTCTCTCCCCTCCATCTCTCCCCCCTCCTCTTTCCCTTTCTCTTCCCACACCACACCCACCTGCTCGTGCTCGCTCTCCTCCTTCCTCCTCCTCTCAGGCACATCCCACCGCTCCTCACTCACACCTCCCTTCTCTTCCTCTTTTTTCTACTTCGTTATCAACTGGGTCAACTCCCAATCAAAGCAATGTGGTGTCCCTGTATTCAGTGCCTCCAGCACAGGGCACCCTGTCTATCCCAAGCACAGTACAAACATTGCCAGTCATTATATCAGGAGAAGAAAGTGCAAATCTCCCTACACATAACGCTGCAGGTAGCCCCCAGACACAACAGCCCACAGCCGAGGCTTCACAGGGGGGAGGTGTAGCTACAGACACAAATGAGGAACCTCAGTGCCGAGCTGCCACCGCAGCTTCAGTACCCAGTGTATGCACCAAGCACACCATGTCACTCCTCATCTGATGAAGATGAAGATGCAACGTCACACATGCTGCCCAATACTAGGGAAGAAAACACACAAGCACTAATAGAGCAGGGACAGGTAGAGGCACCATCCTATGAGCCCTTCATCCCAAGCCAGATGATCAGTATGTTGCCAGACCCAGGGATACACCCCATGCCATTTTGCCAAAAAATGCAGCAGATCCAGCGAACGTATGCAGCAGCCTGGATTGATCTCTGGACCGTAATGGAAATAAAAGCAGGTGATGCATTCTGGCCAATTATGAGAGAACACTTCAAGCTTCCAGCAGAGTTAGATGCGTATGCCTGGGAGACAGGACCAAAGCGAATTGAGCAGCTCAGAGAATCGGCCAAAAGCAGACTGACAGGACAAAACTCTCAGCCTACATGACATGAGTCAAGACAAGACAGAGTCTGTGAAGTTCCATGACAGAGTGATGCAAGTGTTTCAAGATTTGGGCCTCATTACCCATGATCAGACATACAGACGGATGTTGGCACAGGCTTTTGTGCATGGACTGAGAGAACCAATCAGGAAACCACTGGTAGTAGCCAGGCCTGAGTACACGTCAATAGCAATGGATACCCTGCTCGCAGTAGCAAAAAGGATTGAGTCCCGCCGGGACAGAAGGGATGTCCAGTGTTACAACTGTGGCGAGTTTGGTCATTTCCGGAACCGGTGCAGAACACTGACTTCGCCCAGAAGAAGAAGAAACACAGAAAGCAGTGAAGAACCCCATCCATAGGACAGGAGCACACCAAGTCCACAGGGAACCCCACCAGTGGGACCAATATCCTGAGAGTGGATGGCGTAGTCAGATCTTTTCTTGTGGAACTCCGCAACCTCACCTATCTATCAGAATCTTCTGCGTCCTGTATGGGAATTGATGGTCAAGTCAGATATTTCCAGATTATGAAGCCCCTGAGCGTCTGGACTCAGCCTGAATACTCCATCATGTCCAGATTGTTGTGTCAAAGACCTGCACCCTCAACCTATTTGGAGTGGACCTACTGCAGAAGCTGAAAGCGACCAGAGTGTTCCAGGAAGATGGGACCATGACACTTTCTTCACCCCTGACCCAAGAAGAAACAGGAACCTCAAACAACCACACTGCAGACCTATCACAGGAGGTGCTGGACATGGTACCAGAAAAGCCACTCCATCACCCAGAGTCAAGATGTCTCTGACCAACTGAAGGTCTAAGTGAACTCGCCTAAGAAGACGGCCTGAGAACTTTGACATTGGCCAGGATATTCGACTCAAAAAGGACCCTACTCGCTTCATGGAATGGCAACACCACATCCGGCTCCAACGCCAGAGGTTCATCTTTTGCAAGCACCAGGAGGTGCCCCCTACAATCAACCAGTTCACACCCAGGCCCTAGACCGGCAAAAGGCCACTCAGCTCTTCAAACTTGTGCACAAATACTGACCTGAGACTGAGCTGGAGAAAAAGAAACAACTGATGGCCCGTGCTGAGAAAAAAAAAGCAGCCGGTTAAGGAGACGTCCAAACAAGAAGACCCCCTGTGACCAGAGCAGGTGCTAACACAGTGACTGCCTTGGTGGAGAACAAGAAAGCCAGCTGGTCGTCATCTCTCATGATGTGGATCCTAGTAGACGGCTTGTTTTCCCACCAGCTCTATGCCGGGAGATGGGAGTCCCCTGCCGCATACTGAAGGACAAGGCCAAACTGGGCTGCCTTGCCCATCGGAATCAATACCAGCTTTCCACAGTAAAGAAAAAGACTGTAAACCCCACTGAGTTCAGAATGGTGCAAGGCCTGGAGGCCGTGAAAGAGGCTACGGTATTTGAAACCCCAACAGTGCTGAACCCGCACACTCTGCTCTCAGAAGTCCCAGTCACCGCAACGGTATTCACGGTGATCAACCTGGCCAGTGCCTTCTTCAGTGTTCCCCTCCACCTGGATGACCTGCCTGCCTTCACGCACCAGTGCAGTGCATATGGACAGTGTTGTCTCAAGGTGCTCAGAACAAGCCCTTCAAGTTTCACCAAGACAATGTCCTCCATCCTCATCAACTGGATTGCAGAATATGCAGGAGTCACTCTTCTACAACACGTGGATGACCTTCTCTTTTGTGTGGTTGACATCGATACCTGCACAGTCCATTCCCTGTTCCTTGAGGAACAGCAACGCAAGGTCTGGAAGAACAAAGTCCAGCGGTGTCAGAAGCAAGTTATATCCCTGGGACACTGTATTGCTCACCAGACGGAACACCTGTCAAATGACTGGAAGACCACTGTGGAGAAGATGGCTCCCCCAACAACTCCGAAGATGCTGCAGGCCTTCCCTGGTCTAATATCGTATTGCAGAACCTGGATCCCTGATGCCTCAGTCCTAATGCAGCCTCTGTGCGCTTGCATCAACGCAACCCCGCTCCTCCTATCAGACGCAGCCTTCAACCCATTCAGGAGATTGGAAGAACTCCACAGTCTCAGCGCCAATACCAGGCCTACCTGACTACGAGAAGCCTTTCCGTCTACCTGATGGAAGAAAGAAGGTCATGCTACTGGAGTCCTGACATGGATTCACGGGGAAAACAGAGACTTTTAGGCTGCCTCTCAGCCCGCTTGGATCCAGTTGCAAGAGGAACACCCTCCTGCCTGATGGCAGTAACTGCAGCACACACCTTCCTGGACAAGACTGCTGACATCACTCTTGGACAGCCACTGGAAACTCTCACTCCACACCACATCTTGGCAATCTTCAATCAAGCTCAACCAACAATAATCTCCCCACCGCCAGGCATCTTTGTGGCGCCTCTATCGCCTTTGTCTCACAATGTCACCGTCTCCAGACCTACAGTCCTCATCCCGGCCACTCTACTCCCACTTCCAAGGGGGGATACAATATGGACTTTTCAGAACAAAAATTTACAGAATTTATCCTCTACTTGGATGGCTCCAGATTTGCAGATGATGAAGAAGTTTCCACACAGGAAGTGCAGTGACCAGCAATCAAGAAATCCTGTGGTCCAGAAGTCTGTCACCTAGCCTGTCAGCCCAAGAAGCAGAACTGATAGCGCTGACGAAGGCCTGCCAGATGGCAGAAGGCAAGACTACAAACATCTACACCGACTACAGGTGCTCGCATGGCATAGCACACGACTTTGGGCCCATCTGGGCTGCAAGGGACTTCATCACAGCAAACGGGACAACCATGAAGCATCATGGAGCCTTCAGGGACCTGCTGGGTGTACTCCAATTTCCAAAATGGTGGCAATTTGAAAAATCAAAGTGCATGGAAAACTGAGAACAGAAGAGGCGTGAGGCAATAACATGGCGGACATGGCAGCCAAAGAAGCGGCCATAGGAAGACAACATGGAGAAGTGGGAGAGGTCGTAGAGCCGGACGGCTACTACATGACGACTGAAGACAAGAAACCTGACAAAAAGACGTCCTGGGATCTGCTCAAGAAGTTGCAAGACCAAGCTCCAAAAGGAGAAGAAGAGCTGAATGCAAAAAAAGCAACACGTGAAGAAGGAAGGCTATCAACAATGGACTCCAAACCCTGCCTACCACAAAGTATGCACCCTATGGTGGTCCAATGGGCACATGGACCCACACCCACATATCAAAGACACAGATGAATGATCCGATTGGTGCTTACTGGTTCGCTTCAGGGATCTCCACCCTAACAGCCAAATTCACCAGCAGCTGTCTGACCTGCAGCAAATGCAAGCCTGGACGTGTGGAAGAAAGTCCCCCTCACCTCATCTGGCAAGATCACTCTACCAGCTTCAGAGGATCCAGATAGACCACATCCAGATATCGCCAAGTGAAGGATTCAAATACGCCTGTCACGCTGTATAGCAGATATATATATGTGATGTCAGTAATCTATATCAAAAGGGCAACATACTATATAACATGCGCATAGATATATGATAACATAGATTTACCTGACAGAATGTCCAGAGGGTCAAAACGGAATCCGTTATACGCTGTCTCCGGCTAGAGGGTGACCGGGGTCTAAGCTGACCCTAAACTGGGGTCCTAACTAATCCCTCTACCTGGAGGTACTGTTAAAGGTACAGAGGTCCAGGCCACCAGCGTAAACCCTGTCTCCTATCAATCCCTGCCAACTGTATTCTAGTCCTAAGAAGGACCCTGAATACCACCAAAGGGAATGAACAGGTAACGGTTAATGAACAGAAAGACAAACAACAAAGACAAGAAATAAAGTAAATAAAGTCTTACATACAACACTCACACACAGTAGGAACACCTAAGGTCTCAGAGATAAACTATAAGCTGTAAGAGTAAAAACAACTAAGGATCTCTTAGCTTAAGTATTCTCAGAACCGATCCAGTCTGCTAAACTACATGAATGCTTTTACCGGCGTCTAACACCCAGACTGGCAGAAATATAAAGGAAACTAATTAGAACATAATCAAAAGCAGCCGGGCGAGGCTGCACCTAGCCTTAGCAAAGAGCTAGGAAAAATTAACTCTCTCATTACCAAAAAACAAAGAAACAGCAGCTCAGCTGTGAGAAGTCAGAATGTGCAATCGCGACGATCTTCATGGCGATGCACCCATGACAGTACCCCCCCTTCTACGAGGGGCCTCCGGACCCTCATGACCAGGTCTGTCCGGGTGAGTTGTGTGAAAGGTCCGAACCAATCGATCTGCGTTAACATCAGACGCAGGGACCCACGTCCCCTCCTCAGGACAATACCCCCTCCACTGAACTAAGTACTGAAGGGATCGGCGACTGAGACGTGAGTCAATGATTTTCGACCTATGAATTTCCACGTTATCATTGACCACCACTGAAGGAGGTAGAGGTGACGGTATGACTGGTGCCACATACTTTTTAAGTAATGACTTGTGAAACACATTATGATTTTTAAACGTAGGAGGGAGGTCCAGACGAAATGCCACAGGATTAATTATGGAACTGATCCTGTACGGCCCGATGAATCTGGGACCCAACCTCCAGGAGGAAACTTTACGTTTTATATTCTTGGTAGACAACCAAACCAGATCGTTCACCTTCAGATCTAGACCAGAAACTCTCCTCCTATCAGCCATCCGTTTGTAACGGTTCCCCGTAACCTTCAGTCTTAAGCGATCTGGAACTATCAGTCTCCCTGGAAGTCCCACAGGGGCGTCCCCTGAGCCCCCAATACCTCCCCCTCAAGCTCAGAGCATACAGCTCCCTCCTGAGGAATAGGAACCGGATCATCCGTCTTCCCAGCCCTTGGGAAAGTACGAGATAAGGCATCAGGAAGCAACTTTATTGAGCAGTCATATGCGCGATAAGGAGGAAACTCTTTACACCCCTCCTCTGAGAACATCTCCCCAAAGTCCTCCAGAAAAGGAGACAAAGTCCTAGGCACAACCGCACCGATGACCGTGCTCATGCAGTTATTCTTGCAAAATTCACCCCACTGGCTTATCTTTCTGGATTGCCAATCAATCACTGGGTTATGTTTAGCCAACCAAGGAAGTCCCAACACAATAGGAGTAGGTAGACCCTCCAACACATAACAAGACAATTGCTCTTTATGTATTGCCCCTACTCGAAGATCTATGTTATGAACAGCTTGTACCAAGCTACCTTGACCAAGAGGTCTAGAATCAATAGAGAGTATAGGGACCGGTTTGGCCAATACACTCAGTTGCATACCATGCACCTGGGCAAACCGAGCGTCCACCAAATTAGCCCCGGACCCACTATCAAGAAAAACAGAAATCCTCTCAGTTCTAGTACCAATCACCACCTCCGCAGGCACGAGAAACTGAGAGGGATTTGGGGACGAAATACACACTCCCAGGTTAACTCCTTGGCTCAAAGAGGTCCGGGATGGACACCCCCCAACAAAATGTCCCTCTCTCCCGCAAAAGAAACACCTTCTAGTCTTGCGGCGCACCGCCGATTCTCTCCTACAAAAAGATGTCCCTCCCAACTGCATGGGTTCCTCAGAACAGACCAGGGGAACCTCAGTATAAGGGACTTTAGTAGTAGGTGGAGTCATCACGGGAGGCGGAGTTACCTCGCGTCTTCCCCGAAGTCGTCTATCAATGCGAATAGCGAGGGCCATAGCAGCCTCCAGTGATGGAGGAATCATACTGAGCCAATACATCTTTTAATTTGTCAGACAACCCTTGACAAAACTGGCTCCTAAGAGCTGGGTCATTCCACTGAGTATCTGTGGCCCATCTACGGAACTCAGAAGAATATTCCTCCGCTGGACGATTTCCTTGCCGTATTTTACGTAACCTTGTTTCAGCAAGGGAGACTCGATCCGGATCATCATATACCAGACCCAGGGCAGTAAAAAATCGATCCACTGACTGGAGATCTGGGGAGCCTGGAGGAATAGAGAACGCCCAAGATTGAGGGTCCCCTTGTAAGAGCGAGATAACAATTCCCACCCTCTGCTCTTCACTCCCAGATGACCGAGGCCGCAGCCGAAAGTACAATTTACATGCCTCCCGGAAAGTAAAAAATTTGTCCCGCCCACCAGTGAACCTGTCCGGGAGAGCAACCTTAGGTTCAGATCTGGTTTGCTCCGGGAGGGACAAAACCTTGGACTTAATGTCTGCAAATTCCATGGACAACCCCTGCAACTGCCGGGCCAGCTGGGCTACTGGATCCATGACAGCTGGGGAGAATCTTTAGTTTAGGCCGGTGAAAATGTCACGCTGTATAGCAGATATATATATGTGATGTCAGTAATCTATATCAAAAGGGCAACATACTATATAACATGCGCATAGATATATGATAACATAGATTTACCTGACAGAATGTCCAGAGGGTCAAAACGGAATCCGTTATACGCTGTCTCCGGCTAGAGGGTGACCGGGGTCTAAGCTGACCCTAAACTGGGGTCCTAACTAATCCCTCTACCTGGAGGTACTGTTAAAGGTACAGAGGTCCAGGCCACCAGCGTAAACCCTGTCTCCTATCAATCCCTGCCAACTGTATTCTAGTCCTAAGAAGGACCCTGAATACCACCAAAGGGAATGAACAGGTAACGGTTAATGAACAGAAAGACAAACAACAAAGACAAGAAATAAAGTAAATAAAGTCTTACATACAACACTCACACACAGTAGGAACACCTAAGGTCTCAGAGATAAACTATAAGCTGTAAGAGTAAAAACAACTAAGGATCTCTTAGCTTAAGTATTCTCAGAACCGATCCAGTCTGCTAAACTACATGAATGCTTTCACCGGCGTCTAACACCCAGACTGGCAGAAATATAAAGGAAACTAATTAGAACATAATCAAAAGCAGCCGGGCGAGGCTGCACCTAGCCTTAGCAAAGAGCTAGGAAAAATTAACTCTCTCATTACCAAAAAACAAAGAAACAGCAGCTCAGCTGTGAGAAGTCAGAATGTGCAATCGCGACGATCTTCATGGCGATGCACCCATGACAACGCCATTGTGGTCAAAGAAGTATTTTCAAGATGGACAGAAGCGTTCCCAGTCAGCAAAGACTACTGCAAAGCAGCTACTTTTGGAAAATAGTGTGCAGATACAGGGTTCCAGAAATGATAGAAAGTGATCAGGGACCCGCATTTACAGCAAATCTGACACAAGAGATCTGGTTAGCAGTAGGGTCAGATTCAGGCCTACACACTCCTTACCACCCCCAGAGCAGCAGGAAGGTAGAAAGACTGAATGGAACACTTAAGAATAGGATGCTGAAAATTGCCCAAGAGACACGAAAACCATGGCATGACACACTCCCAATTGCACTGTTTAGCGTAAGGCACACTCCCAGAGACCCAGAAAAGATGTCACCATGCAAAATTTTGTTTGGGTCTAGTCCCAAGTTAGGTGCATTCTTCCCTCAACAGCAGAATATGCAAAATGATATCTTGTTTGCTTATGTAATTGAATTGGTCAAAAACGAATGTCCATTCTCGAGTTTTTCTCTTTACTGCCAGATCCAGACTCAGTGTCCGGTACGCACTCCTTGAAAGCCAGGAGACTGGGTGTTGGTGAAAAAAGTTGGAGATGAGAACACTCGACCCCAGATTTGATGGTCCTGTCCAAGAGCCCCAGATGACACCAACCTCTGTGAAACTAGAGGGAAAGCCTGCTTGGATCCACGTATCGCATTGCAAGGAAGCTCCCGTACCAGGAGAGACACCTAAGCCATGAAGGATGTCGTGGATGCTCTGACTGACCAGACAGATGACCCACCTGATGAAGAATACACACGTTTTTCTGAACCTGCAGTTGAATAAAGAGACTATGATTGCAAACACATGAACCCCTGCTAGGGACAGTCCTCCTGACCGCCCATTTGCGAAAAGTCTGCATCGATGAGGGGTACATGTGTTAGGCATGTGCCAGCCCATCCCAGCACAAAAGAGTTGCAGCGCTTTGGGACAGGAGCAGGTTTTTAGGGCAAGTGGTATCTAAGGGGGGACTGTCATGGAAATATATATGTATTCCACGTATTCAATGTATATTCATACATATGCATTTACAGTTAGATAGATCACACTTGCTAAAAATCCTGTGCTCACA
Organism: Oophaga sylvatica; assembly: GCA_033576555.1. NCBI lineage: Eukaryota > Metazoa > Chordata > Amphibia > Anura > Dendrobatidae > Oophaga > Oophaga sylvatica. The sequence goes on from JARQOD010000002.1 coordinate 238,202,873, forward strand.
CATATCTATGAAAAAGCTGATGCTAGCTATAATCAGTCGTTTAAGACGACCCTGGCCTACATAAATCAGGCTATTGCAAAAGATAGTTCATAGGGACTTTTTACCAAGGATACAGAAACAAGAACAGAGTGTTCGGAAAGATATCTATTGTTTTCTTTACTAGTCATGCAGGAAAGCTGGGGCAAAGAACAATAACAATAAATCTGCAACTTCAGCCCTTTTATCATAATTATCATAATTATCATACTTACACTAAAACAGCCAATAATCTAGCAGCTTTTAATTGTATGTTAATTGACTAACCAGCCCCTTTTTGTAAACGTATAAAACCTTGAATGAATAATAAACTGGTGGTCTTGACGAACTGTTATACTGACACTTCCGTTGTGGACAGTCCTCATTTCGTTCTGAGCGCTCAAAAAGACATTCAATCTAAAATTGGGAACAGAAGCAGCAAACACTGAAGGATAGATTTATCCTAATTAAATTTCCATAACACCAGGAGCTGGAATCTCTTGCTTCATGTTTCTCTACTTGTCGCATTGAAGGGTCGGGTAATGTTTTCCGTGCAGTGTGGACTACTATTGTTGCTGAGCTGGTATTTCCTTTTTTCTTTTTTCAAGTCTTGCATAAAAACCTTCAGACATCTGGTAAAATGGGAAAGATGAAGAATTTCACCTTTCAGTATGACAATAACACAATGCATACCTCCTAATCAACAAAAAATGGCTTTGACAGAAGATCAAAGTTTTGGAATGGCCCATCGAGCACTCATACCAGAATCCAATTGGAAATCTGTGATGTGACTTGAAGATGGCTGTATACAGGAGACGCCCTCAGAATCTGACAAATTTGGAGCACTACTGCAAGGTAGAGTAGGGAAAGAATTTAAATTCTAGATGTGCTATGCTGATAGAATTCAATATTTTTAGGTAGAAGTATATCATAAATTCAAAGGGTATTTCAACAAGGTATTAATTTAAGGGTGTGCTTATTTATGTAACTAAATTATTTTAATTCTTTATTTTTCTTTTTCTACCCAAAAATGTTTCAGCTCATTTTTTAATTGATTTCTGCAGATTATGGGTAACATTAAAGTTGGAAAAAGTTCAGAAATGATTCTTTTTTATATGATTTCTTTTTACATGATCAAAAAACCTTATTTTTTGGATTACAAGACACACTTTTTTTCTCCCAAATTTTGGGTGAAAATGGGGATGCGTCTCGTAATCCGAATGTAGCCTCCCAGGGGCAGCTGCGGTGGAGCAGGGTTGCAGCAGGCAGGGTTGCTGCTGTAAGAAGCTCGTTGTGGTGGCAAGAGTAGGGCGATACTGCGGGCATTGAGCTGGGAGGAGGGGTTGTTTTGGCGGTGCAAAGCTACTGCAGGCTCTGCACTTGTAGAGAATGTCGGCGGAGTCTCCGCAGTGGACTTTGTTAAATGGATGTGTGCTGCTTGCAAAGATTGAGATCTTGGCTCCCAAGATCTCAATCTGCACAGGCTCCGCATCCGGCGTCCATTTTCCCAAAGTCCACTGCACTGAAAATGATGAGAAGTGCGGGAACTCCGACAGCATTTTCTGCTTGCCTCATCACACCCTCTCTACCCAGCCAGGGGCCTGCAGCATTGCCCCACTCCTGTCGCCACCAGCTTGCAACAGCAGCGACCCTGCCTCCTAGGCCCCTACCCTACAGCCGACCCGGGTAAGCGACTGTAAAAGCGGACTGTAAAATGCATTACATTTCAGTGGTATACAAGACTCCAAAAAAGCATTTAAAATTTGTCCAGATTTAATTAGTCACTCATATAGTATTTAGTGCTTTCTGTGACATTTCGGTTGTATACAAGACTCCAAAAAAGAGTTTAAAAATAATTGTTTTATTTCTATAGCACCAACATATTCGCAGCACTTTACATAATAGAGGGGACTTGTACAGACAATAGACATTACAGCATAACAATAAAACAGATCAAAGTAGATACCAAGAGGAATGAGGGCCCTGCTCGCAAGCTTACAATCTATGAGGAAAAAGGGGAGACACGAAAGGTAGATGGTAACAATTGCTTTCATTGTTCGGACCAGCCATACTGTTGAATCGGGTGTACATGTAATTCTGCATGAACCAGTTAACAGCCAAAGTATGCAACAGTACAGACACAGAGGGCTATAAAATGCATAAAGCGGGTGAGAACATAATACGAGGTACCTGATTATGGTAGAAAATTTTTTGAATGGGCCAACAGGGATAGTTAGGTTAATGCACTTAGGCGGTATGCCAGTCTAAACAAATGCGTTTTTAGAGCACGCTTAAAACTGTGGGGATTGGGGATTAATCGTATTAACCTGGGTAGTGCATTCCAAAGAATTGGCGCAGCACGTGAAAAGTCTTGGAGACGGGAGTGGGAGGTTTTGATTATTGGGGATGCTAACCTCAGGTCATTAGCAGAACAGAGGGCATGGGTAGTATGGTAGGCTGAGACAAGGAAGGAGATGTAGGGTGGTGCTGAGCCATGGAGTGTTTTGTGGGTAAGGGTAATAAGTTTGTACTGGATTCTGGAATGGATGGGTAACTAGTGTAAGGACTGGCACAAGGTAGAGGCATCAGTATAACGATTGGTAAGGAATACGATTCTGGCTGCAGCATTCAAGACAGATTGGAGGGGAGAGTTTGGTAAGAGGGAGACCGATTACTAGAGAGTTACAATAGTCCAGACGAGAATGAGTAAGAGAAACAGTAAGAGTTTTTGCAGAGTCGAAAGTAAGAAAAGGTCGAATTCTAGAGATGTTTTTGAGGTGGAGATAACAAGAGCGAGCCAGTGATTGGATGTGGGGAGTGAGTGAAAGCTTGGAATCAAGTATGACCCCAAGACAGCGGGCATGTTGCTGGGGAGTAATGGTGGAACCGCACATGGAGATGGCAATGTCGGGCATAGGTAAGTTAGTAGATGGAGGAAACACGAGGAGCTCCGTTTTTGACAGGTTCAGTTTCAGATAGAGGGAGGACATGATGTTAGAGACAGCGGTAAGACAATCACTGGTGTTTTCTAAAAAGGCTGGCGTGATATAAAGGAGAAGAAGTATATAATTGGGTGTCATCACCATAGAGATGGTACTGGAAACCAAATCTACTGATTGTTTGTCCAATAGGGGCAGTGTACAAAGAGAAGAGGAGGGGGCCTAGGACTGATCCTTGAGGAACCCCAACAGTAAGGGGAAGATGAGAGGAGGAGGAACCAGCAAAAGATACAGTGAAGGAACGGTCAGAGAGATAGGAGGAGAACCAGGAGAGAACGGTGTCCTTGAGGCTGATTGAGTGTAGCATAGTGAGGAGGAGCTGATGGTCAACAGTGTTGAATGCTGCGGAGAGATCAAGAGAATTAGCATGGAGTAGTGACCATTAGAATTAGCAGTCAGTAGATCATTAGAGACTTTAGTGAGGGCAGTTTCAGTAGAGTGTAAAGAGCGGAAACCAGATTGAAGAGGGTCGAGAAGAGAGTTAAGGCACTGTCACACTTAGCGATCGCACTAGCGAACACGACAACGACACGACCTGGCGAGATCGCTAGTGTGATCGCTATGTGGTTGCTAGTTAGCTTCCAAACACAAAGATCTCATCAGAGATCAGCGATCTGTATAATGACCTCTGCGGTCGTTGAGAAAACCTAGTCCCACCTGCGACGTAAAGTCGTTCATAAAGGGTGTCACACTCAGTGATTCAGGCTCACCAGCGGGACACCAACGACCAAAAAACGGCTCAGAACGTTCATAAGTAGTGTTGAGTGATACTGCTCGATATCTAAAAATATCGGATCGGAATGGTATCGCCGATATCACTAAATATCGGCGATATCCGATTCCGATACCGGAAGTCCCATGTAAGTCTATGGGAACAAAATATCGCAACTAAAAAAACACTTTCTTTCCTTGTAAACACAAAATATACACACTTAGAATACATATATATATATATAACATGTCATTGTGACATATATATATATATACATATATTTATAGTTTATTCACTTCTACATAGTAAAATAGCCTCTGATTCAATTGCCGGGTAAAGCCGGCATTTGTGAAAAGACAGAAGCACCCGAGGGTCCAGTCGCCACAGAGATGTTGCAAAGCAGCCAGCGGTGTGACAACTTACTCTCAGGTAAGGAGGAAACACCCCATTGACTCCAACCACTGCATTCAACAGTACACTATGCCAGCTGAGTGTAGGCGGACCCAATGGGATGGTCTAGCTCAGGCTGGTTAGAACAGGGTGTAGCTAGTTGGATGGGAGGGGTTGAGGCAGCCTTATGCTGCATGTCTTTGTAGTAAGAATTTTTTCCTTTCCTGCTTTCTTACTACGTCGCATACTCCACTCTGCTACATCACTCTGCACCATTGCTCTATCTCACATCTATCTGCCCTGGAAGGATACCGTTTTACCTGTACAAGACTTATCACCTAGCTGCACTACACCATCCCTGCCACAGGACCTGCACAGCAGCGCTGGTCACCCTGACCAGGTACTACAGGTGGCGTCACGACAAACTACACAAACATTCTATCATCCCCTGGAAATATCCCACATTCCAGTGAGCGACCAGGGCACGGACATAGCTGTGCTACCCGTCACATCCCCCATAGAAGTCGACGGGCTTGGTGCCGAGTACCCCCAAAACCTGTGGCTCTGTGCGACTCAACTTTGGCGTCACAAACAGGATTCAGAAGCTCGCTATAAGCGAGTCCTGTGTGCCTTAATTGAACTGTTTTTTTGCTTGAGAATTGCAAAAATCATCATAGACTGTATTTGCCATTTTTCCGTCATATCTGCGCCACGAGGCACAGGTGAAGAATAAGGGCGTGCTCTCGTGGGCGTACACTCACTCCGTGGCGCGAAAACGATGTCCGCACACTCTAAATGTTACTGCAATGTAAGATCGTGCCCCACAGCTCTGGAGTTCCGCCTCCTCATCCTCCTCAGTGGGTGGAAACGAACGCGAAGGTCCCGCCTCCCTACAAAAGATGTCGCCTCTCCTGATGCTAATGACACATTTGACTTGGCAGAGATGGCGAATGGACGTGAGCAGAAGTGGGAAGGGATGGAGGAGTCAGAGCTCTCCCCCCACGGAAGCGACCCGATCGCCACGGAGCCACCGTTTGGCACCCGGCCTGGAAACCCTCCTACGCTGGAAGAAACGGAGGATACCCTGAGAGACCTGGCCCGGCACCAGGAGGAAGTCGCCAGGATGGAAGCGAGCTGGCGGGCCCTAAACACAATTGGAGCGGCGCCAATCCCTCTTACCCCCTGAAGTGTCTGTACCGGAAGGTGAGGCACCCGTTCCAGTAGAGGAGGCCGTGCGGGCATCCCAGCCTTTGCAATCTGAACCGGTTGCCAGTATCTCAGTGGAGGCACCCGTTCCAGTACAGGAGGCCGTGCGGGCATCCCAGCCCTTGCAATCTGAACCGGTTGCCAGTATCTCAGTGGAGGCACCCGTTCCAGTAGAGGAGGCCGTGCGGGCATCCCAGCCCTTGCAATCTGAACCGGTTGCCAGTATCACAGTGGAGGCACCCGTTCCTGCAGAAAACGCCGCACCAGCACCCCAGATCCCGCTGTCTGCCCCGTCGCTGAGGCAGAAGAAGCGACACCCGTCCTCATGGAGGAGGCCGCGCAGGCACCAGAGCTCTACCTGCCTGTACCGGAGCCCCGACCGTCATCTGTTCCAGAGCCGGCTGCTTCCGCCACAGGTGAGCGCCGCCAGGACTGGCGGGCGCCAGGAGAGCTGCCGCAAACCGTACATCGTAAGCTGGCGTTTGATGGTGGAGACATGGAGATGCTGGTGGAGGAGAATTACAACCGGCGTCAGGAGGAAGAGTGGAGACGTCGGGAGCGGGAAGCAGAGCGACAAAGGGAGCAGCGAGAATCCCAAAAGCTTCGGCAACGTCACCTGGAGAAGGACCTGGCAGAGAAGGCACGTATGAGAAAGGATAAAGTACGGTGAGGGAGCCGCGGGTAAGGGTGCAGTACGGAACTTTAAGTTAAAAGGTGGTTGGGGCTTCATCCAGGAGCCTGGGACTTTATTTAGAAGTTTTTGTAACCCGGCGGGACGTGGAGGCTCACCTCCCAGAAGGACACCCGGGGAGGGACCTGTTGCCAGGAGACTTGGTGACTTACACCCGACACTGGGGTTACAATGGATGGTACGCCCTAAATGTTACCAGGTGCGACCCTACTCCCCAGAGTGTCAGGAAACTGACAGACCCTACGAGCCTTCAGCCTCCCCCAACCAGGCCTCTGCACAAGTGCCCACCCCACGCCGTAAATCTCCCCAGCCTCCCTCAGTGGTCTCCTCAGCAGCCCCAGCTATGGACATGATAATGATAGCTGGCCCGTACCCGGCGCCTGTTAGGCCCCCTGGGGTTCGTTCAGTCCGGGACATAGGGGTCCAGACCCGGAGGGAGATGAAAGATGTGGCCACACAGACCCAGATAGCGGGTCACGACTCACTGTACAGGCCACACGACGTCATCAGGTCTGGGTGGACCCTCCTGTCACAGATGTTTGGCAAGCTCCAGAACAGTACCAGGTGGTACTTGTAAGAGGCCAGCCAAAGAAGTTGTTAGGGTCTGCGGAACGCACCTAATAGATATAATAGAGAGGTGCTGTTCGCAGCCCGGGGTCCACTTGCAGGCGAAGTCCACTGCTAATAAGATGGCGAAAGTAGCGAACTCTGTTATCCCGCAGAGTCGCAAAAATAAATGCCGTAGCGCGTTGTGGCAGTAAGTGCGAACTCTGTTAATCCCAGAGCCGCTAACGGGATGCCACAGCGCTATATGGCGATAGGTGCGAACTCACTTAACTTCAGTGAGCCGCAAAGTAAAACGCTAGGGCGCTGTCTAGCGTCAAAAGCGAACCCTGTTACTCACAGAGCCGCTGAGAAAAAGTACCGTGTCCTGTCAGGCTCTCAGGTACACGGATAATTGCTAAGCGAGCATAATACGTGGTCACCCGCAATCTATGGCGTCTGAACGCCAGACCCTGAATACGGCAATCAAACTCCTCACCGGTTATGCCGGTAATCTAGGGCATCTAGGACACCGACCCTGACCAGCTAGCACACCAAACTCCTCACCGATTAAGTCGGTATTCTAGTGGCTTATTTCAGCCGGGTCCCTAACCACACACACGCATGACCACACTGGCGCATAGCATACAATGGTTGATATTAGCTCATGGCGGCCCAGCCATGCTACCCTTTTATAGTAACAGCCACAGGACCTTCCAGGAACAAGAACCAATGAGAAACCTGTTCCAGAAGACTCGTAGTAACAGGGCCTTCCTGGCGGGCCAATAGGAGCTGCTGCAGTACCTGAGCATGTGACCCCTGATCTCCAATGAGAGATCTCACTCTGGGCATGCTCAGAAGGGAAAATGCAGTACTTAGTCCCAAAGACGTCTGCTCCAGCATTGACTATAATAGCAGATCCAGGAAAGGCAGCAACAAGTCACTGCCCAGTAGTGGAGTGGGCAAGACACCTGGACCGACGCCTCTGCTGAGCAGGTCCACTGCGGCCGGAGATGAATGGGAGACCGCAGCGGGACGGGTTCGAGACTCCCCTTGTGCAGCAGCGGGAAATCGAAACCCTAACATTGCCCCCCCTTCTCTGGGCCTCGCTGCACTCAAAGGCAGCGATGAGCTGCGGAGCGTGAACATGCTCGGCAGGCTCCCAGGATCTATCCTCAGGCCCATAACCCCTCCAATCCACCAAATAAAATTTTTTGCCTCGTACCACCTTGCACCCAACAATGGCGTTCACCTCATGATCCGTAGATGAACCCGACGTCCCAGCAGATGACTCGGAAAACCGGGAAATGGCCACGGGTTTCAAGAGGGACACGTGAAAGGTGTCAGTGATACCAAGGCGAGGCGGAAGGGCTAGGCGGTAAACTACCGGGTTCACCTGCTCAAGAACTTTAAAGGGGACCAAAAAGCGAGGTGCCAACTTGGTGGACTCTACCCGTAGCCTGATGTTTCTGGCAGAAAGCCACACTAGGTCACCCGGAGCAAACGTAGGAGCGGGGCGCCGATGGGCATCGGCCGAAGACCTCATCCTCTCTTTGGAGGCCTGAATGGCATCCTGAGTGCGGTCCCAAATGTCCCGTGCCTCCACAGCCCAGTCTGCCACCCTGGAATCGGCGGAAGACACGGGCATAGGCACTGGTACCCGCGGATGCTGACCGTAGTTCAGGAGGAATGGGGTCTCTCCGGTGGAGTCAGCCACAGCATTATTTAGAGCAAACTCAGCCCACGGTAGCAAGGATGCCCAGTCATCCTGCCTGGCAGAGACAAAATGTCGCAAGTATGTGACCAAGGTCTGGTTGGCCCTCTCTACCAACCCATTCGTCTCTGGATGGTATGCAGAGGAGAGATTCAACTCAATGCTGAGTAAACGACACAGCTCTCTCCAGAACCGAGACGTAAACTGGGGACCTCGATCACTAACAATTTTGTCTGGCATACCGTGTAGGCGGAAAATATGCCTAATGAATAATGCTGCCAAGGCCCGTGCAGACGGTAACCGTGGTAACGGCACCAAGTGCACCATTTTGGAGAAGTGGTCGGTTATCACCCAGATGATGGTGCAGCCCCGAGACTTGGGTAAGCCAACCACAAAATCCATCCCGACCATCTCCCAGGGCCTGTCTGCCACCGGTAAAGGAAAGAGTAACCCAGCTGGCCATTGTCGAGGGGACTTATTCTTGGCGCAGGAGACGCATGCCTGAACGTATTCCCTGACGTCACGGACCATATGTGGCCACCAGTATGTCCTCGCCAGCAACTCAGTGTCCTCTTTGCCCCAAAATGTCCACCCACCCTGGACGAGTGTGCCCAAGAGAGAACCTCCGGTCACAAATTGATGGGCACAAAAGTCTTGCCCGGAGGCACAGACTCAAGCGAAACCGGGGCCACAGTTCTTAGGCTCTCTGTGGGGACAATCAGCCGAGGCTCCTCCTCCACCTCCTCAGAGGACACCACGGAGCGAGACAGAGCATCAGCACGAATGTTCTTCTCCCCTGAGAGAAAATGGAGGGTGAAATGGAATCGAGAGAAGAACAGGGACCATCTGGCCTGACGGGAATTTAGCCGCTGGGCGATCTGTAAATAGACCAAATTTTTGTGGTCAGTGAACACTTGGAAGGGAAAGCGAGCCCCCTCCAGGAGATGTCTCCACTCAGAAAAGGCCAACTTCATGGCTAGCAACTCCCTATCCCCAATGGAATAATTCCTCCTGCAGGTGTGAAGGTCTTGGAGAAGAAGAAGCAAGGATGTTTACGACCATGAGCATCCTTTTGAAAAAGGACTGCTCCAGCACCAACGGACGAGGCATCTACCTCCAATATAAAAGGCTTATCAACCTCGGGACGATGTAGGATAGGAGCGCTAGCAAAATGGGACTTGATTGAAGTAAAGGCCTTGGAGACCTCCTCTGACCACAATTTGGGATTGGCTCCTTTCTTGGTGAGGGCTACCACGGGAGCAACCAAAGTAGAGAAGTGGGGAATGAATTGGCGATAGTAATTAATGAACCCCATAAAGCGCTGCACCGCTTTAAGAGAGTGGGGTTCTTGCCAATCCATTACAGCCTGTAGTTTGGCAGGATCCATAGCCAATCCCTGAGTGGAGATGATATAGCCCAGGAATGGCAAAGACTCCTGCTCAAACACACACTTCTCCAACTTCGCATATAAGGAATTTGCCCGCAAGAGGTCGAAGACCCTGCAAACATCTCTCCGGTGGGTGTCCATATCTGGAGAAAAGATGAGAATGTCATCCAGATAGACTACCACAGAGGTGGTAAGCATGTCCCGGAAGATGTCATTTACGAAATCTTGGAAGACGGCTGGAGCATTACAGAGCCCGAAGGGCATCACAAGATATTCGTAATGTCCATCTCTGGTATTGAACGCCGTCTTCCATTCGTCCCCTCACGGATGCGGATCAGGTTATAGGCACCACGAAGATCCAGCTTAGTAAATACCCTTGCTCCCCGGAGCCTATCAAAGAGCTCAGATATTAGGGGCAAAGGATATTTGTTCTTAACGGTAATGGCGTTAAGACCCCTATAGTCTATACACGGTCGTAATTCTCCATTCTTCTTCTGCACAAAGAAAAATCCTGCCCCTGCTGGTGACACTGACTTCCTAATAAACCCTCTGGCCAGATTTTCCTGGATGTATTGTGACATGGCCTCCATCTCAGGAAGAGAGAGAGGATACACTCTTCCCCGAGGGGGCTCCGTTCAGGCAAGAGGTCTATAGGACAGTCATAAGGGCGATGAGGCGGCAGAGTCTCCGCTGCCTTTTTGGAGAATACGTCTGCGTATGACCGATAAACCTTGGGAAGGGAATCAAGATCTATGGGTATCTCCGTTGTGGAAACCTGAACGTCCTCTCTGAGACATTTGTCTCTGCAATGATCACCCCAACCCAGTATTCTCCCAGAGGACCACTCAATATGGGGAGAGTGGTGGCGAAGCCAGGGTAATCCCAACAAAACCTCATCTATTCCCTCAGGAAGGACAAAAAGGGATATATTCTCCTGATGTGAAGGAGACATAGACAGAGGTAGAGTGACAGTCTGGTGGGTGATTTGTGAGGGCAGGATTGCTCCATTCAACACTCTCACCGATATTGGCTCGGCGAGCGTCACCAGCGGTATGGAATGGCGAGAGGCAAAGGAGGAGGACATAAAATTCCCCTCTGCCCCAGAGTCCACACAAAGCTTGGCGGGAAGGGTGGATGAACCTAGAGAGATTAACCCTTTAAGGAGCATCTTCGGAGCAAAATCCCTCGCGTCTAATGACCCTGCACCCATGGTCACGGAACATGACCGTTTACTTATTCGCTGGGGACATCGGTTGGCATAATGTCCTGACTGCTGACCTACTCTAACAGACCACGGATACTCGAGTGGTCCGAGACTTAGATCCCACTCGAGTATTCTCCACGGTCTCTGGGGAGTCAGACGCCCGAGCGGGAAATTCCAGAGGTTTGGCAAAGGTGGGTGCCAGCCGAAACCTCTGCCTACACTGGGTCCGCTCTAACCTCCGCTCGTGAAAACGGAGGTCGATGCGGTAGATATAGAAATGAGTTTCTCCAGTGTGGCAGGAATCTCCCTGGTAGCCAAAGCGTCCTTTACATGGTCTGCCAGTCCTCTCCAGAACACTGGAATAAGAACTTTATCTGGCCACTCTAATTCAGAGGCCAAAGTCCGAAATTGGACTGAGAACTGGCTGACCATGGACAAGCCCTGTGACATTGTCAGTAGTTGGAGTGCCGTATCGTGCGTGACCTGAGGTCCTAAAAAGACCTTTTTCAGAGCCTCCAAAAACCGAGGAGCACTCCGCACCACACGATCGTCACGCTCCCACAGCGGTGTTGCCCACTCCAACGCTCTGCCCGAGAGTAGAGACAGTACAAAACCCACTTGTGCCCGGTCCGTGGGGAAACGTGCAGCCAGAAGCTCGAGCTGTATAGAGCACTGACTCACGAATCCCCGACATTGCTTGCTGTCACCGACAAACTTGTCAGGAAGCGGGAGTGGGATAATGTAGGGACAGAGGTAGCAGAGGACAAACTGGCTGCAGCCACGCTAGCAGCCTGAACAGCGACTGCGGTAATATCCACAGCTGAGGTTGTGCGCTCAAGAGCCGCCAACCTTCCCTCCAGCTGCTGGATATACTGCCTTAGACGCTGGTCATCCGCCATTTTACTAGCCAGACCCTGGCGCTAATATTATGTTAGGGTCTGCGGAACGCACCTAATAGATATAATAGAGAGGTGCGTTCGCAGCCCGGGGTCCACCGTGCAGGCGAAGCCTGCTGCTAATAAGATGGCGAAAGTAGCGAACTCTGTTATCCCGCAGAGTCGCAAAAATAAACGCCGTAGCGCGTTGTGGCAGTAAGTGCGAACTCTGTTAATCCCAGAGCCGCTAACGGGATGCCACAGCGCTATATGGCGATAGGTGCAACTCACTTAACTTCAGTGAGCCGCAAAGTAAAACGCTAGGGCGCTGTCTAGCGTCAAAAGCGAACCCTGTTACGTCACAGAGCCGCTGAGAAAAAGTACCGTGTCCTGTCAGGCTCTCAGGTACACGGATAATTGCTAAGCGAGCATAATACGTGGTCATGCGCTAATGTCCTCGCGGGAGTCACCCGCAATCTATGGCGTCTGAACGCCAGACCCTGAATACGCAATCAAACTCCTCACCGGTTATGCCGGTAATCTAGGGCATCTAGGACACCGACCCTGACCAGCTAGCACACCAAACTCCTCACCGATTAAGTCAGTATTCTAGTGGCTTATTTCAGCCGGGTCCCTAACCACACACCTGACGCATAGCATACAATGGTTGATATTAGCGCATGGCGGCCCAGCCATGCTACCCTTTTATAGCAACAGCCACAGGACCTTCCAGGAACAAGGACCAATGAGAAACCTGTTCCAGAAGACTCGTAGTAACAGGGCCTTCCTGGCGGGCCAATAGGAGCTGCTGCAGTACCTGAGCATGTGACCCCTGATCTCCAATGAGAGATCTCACTCTGGGCATGCTCAGAAGGGAAAATGCAGTACTTAGTCCCAAAGACGTCTGCTCCAGCATTGACTATAATAGCAGATCCAGGAACGGCAGCAACAAGTCACTGCCCAGTAGTGGAGTGGGCAAGAAGCCTGGACTGACGCCTCTGCTGAGCAGGCTCCACTGCGGCCGGAGATGAATGGGAGACCGCAGCGGGATGGGTTCGAGACTTCCCCTTGTGCAGCAGCGGGAAATCGAACCCTAACAGAAGTCTAAATAACCCGGACAGGGTCTCTGTATGTAAATAGTTAAATTATTGATGTACCCGACGGGTGAATGTTCATAAAAAGAACTTTATTGTTGCCTTAATATACCCAGGTTGGGTAATGTTTGATGTACCCGGACGGGTGAATGTTAAGAAGAACAAGTTTATTGTTGCCTTAATATACCCAGGTTGGGTAATGGTGTTTCACTGTAATGAAAATGTTGAACTTTGAAGCCATGAACTGTACTGGCTCACAAACTTTTCTGTAAATAGTTGGCACTTCGGTGCTCCATCTTGGTTTTACAAAAAACTTTACTGTGCACTATTTTCAACTACCTCAGAAACTAAAAACCCGTTTGGTGTGGCCGAAAGTGAGGTCTGCTCAAGGAAAGTCTTGCAGCCCACCCAAGACCACAGTTGGAGGTTTGGAGCGGGTCCTCCACAAGCACAAGTAAAGGACACTTAATCTTTGAACCACTGTCCATAATCTTTGAAAATTCTTGGAGAACAGGAGAAGTCCCAGAAGACTGGAGAAGAGCAAATGTTGTTCCTATCTTCAAAAAGGGGAAGAAGGTGGACCCAGGGAACTACAGGCCGGTGAGTCTGACTTCTATACCAGGAAAGATCTTTGAACAAATTATTAAAGAACATGTATGCAAGTACCTGGATAAGAATGAAGTGATTAAACAGAGTCAGCATGGGTTTGTAACTAATAAGTCATGTCAGACTAACTTAATTTCCTTCTATGACAGAATCACTGACTGGGTGGATCAGGGAAATGCTGTAGATATAGTATATCTTGACTTCAGCAAAGCATTTGACAAAGTATCTCACACAATCCTTATTGAAAAAATGACTAAAGGGTATGCCACACTAAACAACATCGCTAACGGGATCGCTAAAAAAGTCACTATTTAGCGATCCCGTTAGCGATGTTGTTGTGTGCGGCATCTGTCAGCGACGAGCTCCCTGCTGAGATCCTGCTGTGATCTCGCTCGTCGCTGGAATTGTTCCGGACCCTATTTTATCGTCGGCGCTCCCGCTGGGTAAGTATTATCGCTGAGTGTGGCACCTTTTCTTAGCGATTTAGCGGTACTTTTGTACCGCTAAAGTCGTTAAGGGAGATCGCTAACCGCGATAGCGTCCTTAACGACATCGCTAAATGTGGCCGACACTAGCGATATTGTAAACGATCCCGCTAGCGATCTCATTAGTATGCGACGCTAACGAGATCGTTAGCGGGATCGTGTAGTGTGGCAGTACCTTAAGTATGGAATGGACAAGGCAACTGTTAGGTGGATTCATAACTGGCTTAGTGATCGGACCCAAAGAGTGGTTGTAAATGGCTGCACATCCAGTTGGAAGAATGTCTCAAGTGGGGTACCACAAGGCTCTGTTTTGGGCCCTGTATTGTTCAACATCTTTATCAATGATTTAGATGAAGGAATTGAGGGTAAACTGATCAAATTTGCTGATGACACAAAGCTAGGAGGGGTAGCTAATACTAGAGAAGAGAGAGAGAGGATTCAAAAAGATATACATAAACTGGAGCAGTGGGCAGCAACTAACAGAATGGATTTTAACAGGGAAAAATGCAAAGTACTACATCTGGGCAATAAAAATGAAAAAAGCATATACAAAATGGGAGGAATAGGGCTAAGTAACAGCACATGTGAAAAAGACTTGGGTATACTAATTGATCACAGACTTAACATGAGTCAACAGTGTGATGCAGCAGCAAAAAAGGCAAATGCAATTCTAGGATGTATCAACAGAAGCATATGAGTCTAGATCACGTGAGGTCATTATTGCCCTCTACTCCTCTTTGGTCAGACCTCATCTGGAATACTGTGTCCAGTTTTGGGCACCACATTTTAAAAAAGACATCAACAAACTGGAGCAAGTTCAGAGAAGAGCCACCAGAATGGTGACCGGTCTGCAAACCATGTCCTATGAGGAACGGTTGCAGGATTTGGGAATGTTTAGCTTGCAAAAAAGAAGACTGAGAGGAGACTTAATAGCTGTCTACAAATATCTCAAGGGCTGTCACATTGTAGAAGGATCATCTTTATTCTCATTTGCACAAGGAAAGACTAGAAGCAATGGGATGAAACTGAATGGGAGGAGACACAGATTAGATATTAGAAAAAACTTTTTGACAGTTAGGGTGATCAATGAGTGGAACAGGCTGCCACAAGAGGTGGTGAGTTCTACTTCAATGGAAGTCTTCAAACAGAGGCTGGATAGACATCTGTCTGGGATGATTTAGAGAATCCTGCTTTGAGCAGGGGGTTGGACCAGAAGGCCCAGGAGGTCCCTTCCAACTCTACCATTCTATGATTCTATGATTCTATGACACTGTGAAGTTACCCCGGTGGGGGTAGTCCTAAGAAGTCTCCACGAACTTCGGCACTAATGCTATTTGCACTTTTGTTGAATATGTATTTATTAACACACATGTATAACACATATCAAGGGTATGAACAGTAACAAAACATGTCACATAATATAAGCCATTTGCACTTTTGTAATGTTATTATTAAAAATTTTATTATGCAACGTTTAACTTGAAGTGTTTCCTGCTTTCTTACTACGTCGCATAGTCCACTCTGCTACATCACTTTGCACCATTGCTCTATCTCACATCTATCTGCCCTGGAAGGATAGCGTGTTACCTGTAGAAGACTTTTCACCTACCTGCACTACACCATCCCTTCCAGAGGACCTGCACAGCAGCGCTGGACACCCTGACCAGGTACTACAGGTGGCGTCACGACAAACTACACGAACATTCTATCATCCCCTGGAAATATCCCACATTCCAGTGATCGCCCAGGTCACGGACCGAGCTGTGCTACTCGTGACATCCCCCATAGAAGTCGACGTGATCGGTGCCGAGTACCCCAAAACCCCTGTCTCTGTGTGACTCAACTTCCCTCACTGTGCTGGCACTTTACATTTACAAATGCCTCTGGGTTTTTTTTTTGGGGGGGTGGGGAACATTCAGACTTTTGCTATGGGGCCCCATGATTTATATGTACGCCCCTGCTGCTGAGGCATGGTATTTAAGGCTGTTAAGGAGCCAACATACATGGACCTTGCCAGCAGCGTCGGACTGGAGTACCTTGGGCCCACCAGAGAAAATATATTCTTGCGGCCCAACATCATACTTCCCAACCTTTGAATAAGGGAAAGAGGGACAAAGGCTGTGGCACGCTGTGCATGCTGCAGAAAATTTTAGGCCATGCCACGTTGCACCACAGACTGTCCAGGAGTTGGTGGATGCTTTAGTCCAGGTGTGGGAGGAGATCCCTCACGAGACCATCCGTCGCGCTCATCAGGAGCATGGCCAGAAGTTGTAGGGAGGTCATACAGCATACCTCCCAAATTTGTAAGACAGGAAAGAGGATTAAAGGCTGCGGCGCGTGTTGCGCGCCGCTGAAAATTTTAGGCCACGCCCCGACAACACCCATTTCACAGCTAATCACACCCATATCCTCGCCCCAAGCGTAACCATTTAGCACTGCTGATCACACTGACTGGTAATGAGGGCAAGTGGCTGGTACTGAGGAAAAGAAAGAAAGAGCAGCGAGAGAGAAAGAACAAACAGAGAAAGAAAGAGAGGAAAGAAAGAAAAGAGAGAAAGAACAGAGAGAAAAAAGAACAGAGAGCGAGAAGGAAAGAACAGAGAGCGAGAAAGAAAGACTAGAGAGAGAGCCATAGGCGTAGCTAAGGTTTTGGTTTAGTGGGGGCAAAACTTCTGAGTGGGCCCATCATCAGAGAACCTCAGCAAATGACCGCGCTGTTGGCCAAAATAATCTATATATAAAAAGACCAATATTGATATTACCGCCATATGGTCTGTGTTAAATAATACCAGTCCTACAGAACATATAGATTACAGCACAGGTACAGATAATGACTTACCGCTGATGTTCTTTCTAATGGAATTGTTCACTTTTCATGTCTTTTCCATCTGGCCCACACCGACATGACGACTTCTCCAGCCAGGACTCGACTGCACCCCCATTAAAAAAAAATAAAAAAAAAAACTCACCTCCCGGCTCCTGTGCTGCTCACTGTTCTCCCTCTCAGCGTCTGACAGCGGGCGCCGGCAGGTGATGTTATTGCGCCCGCTGTAATACGCTGAGAGGGGGATTATGGAGAGAAGGAGCGCTCGCTCCTTCTCTCTCCATGCGGTCAGCTTTATCGGCTGGATGCCGATACAGCTGACCCTCCGATGACGGGTGGGGGGCCCACTGCTGGCACCGGGCCCCCCCAACGCCTGTTCAGGCCCCATAGCTTCCGGGCGGCAGAGCAGGGAGAGCGATTCTCCCTGCTCTGCCGCAGAATGTAACTGTATCGTAGCTCCGGGTGGGCCCCCTCAGAACACGGGCCCCGGGGCCACTGCCCCGCGACCTATCCTTTCAAATCAGGGCCCACCACGCAGGAGCGGGGCCCACCGTAGGTTTCTCCGGTGTCCCGGTGCCTCAGTCCGACCCTGCTTGCCAGCCTGATAATACCAGGCCACAGCAGTCTGCATATCTTGGCTGGTTAACAAAAATAGGGGATCCCCTCGATAAAAATTTGGCGTGGGGTCCCCCCTATTTTTGTTAACCAGCCAGATGAAGCAGACTGCTGAGGCCTGGTTTTTCAGGCTGGTAAGGATCCAATATCCATGGACCTTGCCAGCCTGATAATACCAGGCCACAGCAGTCTGCTTAGCTTGGCTGGTTAACAAAAATAGAGGATCCCCTCGAAAAAAAAACGGCGTAGGGGTCCCCCTATTTTTGTTAACCAGCCAAGTAAAATGCAGACTGCTGCGGCCTGGTATTAAAAGACTGTCAAGGCCCATGGATTTTGGCCCTCAACAGCCTGATAATACCAGGCTACAGCAGCCCCACATTTGGCGCATCAAAAGATGTGCCAATTGTGGCACTTTACCCGGCTCTTCCCACTGCCCTGTAGCGGTGGCAAGTGGGGTAATAAGGGGTTAATGTCACCGTTGATTGCACGGTGAGAATAAGCCCGGTTAATAATGGAGAGGTGTCAATAAGACACCAATCCATTATTAATCCCAAAGTTTTTAAATGTATAAAAAAAAGACACAGCAAGAAAAAAGTATTTTAATGAAATAAAAGAGACAACACAGTTTTCATTTCTTTTATTATACTCTCATTCCTGCGACGCCATCGATCTCCTGTAAAAAAAGAAAAAAAACAAACCAACAGTATACCACCTGTCCGACGCAGTCCATAGTAACGACAGTCCCACGACGATCCAGCTCTGCTACATCGCAATGACAGGCAGAGCCTGTCATCTCGACGCAGCACAGCTGATTACCTGCTTCCCCGGCGGTGACGTCATCGGACTGACTGCTTTACGGCCGGGATTACCCAGCAGTCACTGCAGTTATCGCGAGAAACTGCATGTGACCGCCGGGGAAAGATGATGGCGGCCATCAAGCAGTCCAGCCCGTGACCGCCGGAGATCTTCTGCCAGGTAAGTGCCGCTGACTCCTGACAGACCCGACCGACGGACACTGACAGTGACAGTGACAAATCCGATTCCGGTATCCGATAAGACGAAAATATCGGAACTAAGTATCGAAAGTCCGATAGAGCTAATATCGTCCGATACCCGATACTTGCGGTATCGTATCGCTCAACTCTATTCATAAGCAATCAATGACATCTCAGCAGGGGCCATATCGCTGCTACATGTCACACACAGCTGCGTCACTATTGAGATCGCTACTGCGTCATAAAATCGATGACTCTTTAGCGATCTCGTTAGTGATCTCGCCTTAGTGTGACAGTACCTTTATCTGAGAGATAGCGGATAAGACGGGTATGGACCAGGCATTCCAGGAGTTTAGAGATGAAGGGAAGATTAGAGACAGGTCTATAGCTAGCTGCACAATTTTGGTCGAGGAATGTTTTTTTAAGTAATGGATGTATGATGGCATGCTTAAATGAGGAGGGAAAGATATCGGAAGAGAGAGAGAGGTTGAATATTTTTGTTAGGTGAGAGGTGACAGGAGGGGAAAGGGACTGGAGGAGATGTGACGGAATGGGGTCACTGATGCAAGTGGTAGGGCGGGAAGATGCAAGGAGCCTGATTACTTCTTCTTCTGTGACTAGTTCGAAATCAGAGAGTGAGCTAGATGCAGTGGGGGAGGGAGGTCAGTGCATGGTATGAGGGTATTGGGAGATAATTTTCTGTCTGATGTGGTCAATTTTTTCTTTGAAATAATTGGCCAGATCGTCAGCAAGGAGATCTGTGGTTGGAGCCTGCACTTTTGGGTTCAGTAGGGAGTGAAAAGTATCAAAGAGACGTTTGGGGTTATTGGATAGTGAGGTGATGAGGTTGTTGAAAAAGGTTTGTTTGGAAAGGTGAAGGGCAGAGTTATACGTTTTAAGCATAAACTTGTAATGGATGAAATCTTCGGGTAGATTAGATTTTCTCCAGACGTTCGGCGCACCTGGAGCACCGTTACAGAAAACGTGTTTGCAGCATGTGCCACGGTTGTCGCCGTCTGTGTCGTATTGTTCTATGTATAAGAGGTGCAATTTCATCCAGGGCACTTTGCAGGGTTTTGTTGTAATGCTTCAGTGCAGAATCTGGACATGAGAAGGAGGAGATAGGGGCCAACGATGACTGCAAGTTCTTCAGAAGTTTCTGGGTGTTAATGGCCTGTATGTTTCTATATGTGTGGAAAGTCGGGGTGACCTGAGCGGGATGGCAGTTCTTGATAGAGAATGAAAGAAGGTTGTGGTCAGAGAGCGGTAGAGGGGAGTTTGTGAAATCAACCACTGAGCAAAGGCAGGAGAAAACCAAGTCGAGGGAGTTTCCGTCTTCGTGCGTAGGGGAGTTAGTATGCTGCAAGAGGCTGAAAGAGGAGGTTAGAGATAATAGGTGAGAAGCAAATGGGGAGAGGGGAAGAGCAATGGGGATGTTGATATCACCCATGATGAGGGTGGGGATGTCACAGGAGAGAAAATGTGGAAGCCAGGTGGCAAATTGATCCAGGAACTGATGACAAGGGCCGGGAGGACGATACACTGCCGCCACTTGCATGGAGAAGGGGATGCAGAGTCTGACAGCATGGACCTCAAAAGAAGGGAAGACAAGTGAAGGTACTTGAGGAGTATCCTGAAAAGTACATTTGGGTGATAAGAGCAGACCAATGTCTCCACCTGCTCTGTTGTCGATCTTGGGGTATGAGAGAAGTGTAGTCCACCATATGAGAGAGCAGCAGCAGTGGTGTCTGACTGCTGGATCCAGGTTTCAGTAAAAGCCAGAAGGTTAAAAGAATTTGAAAGGAAGAAGTTATGGATGAAGGGGAGTTTATTACACACTAAGCGAGAATTCCAAAGGGCACATTTAAGAGACAGAAGGCATGCAGGGAATATTAATAAGATTAGAGGGGTTTCTGAGTGTAGCAGTTGGAAGGTTTGACTTGCTATAACATGGGGGCTGGGGTTTGGAGCGATATCTCCTGCGACTAAAAGAATGAGAATAGAAAGAGTGAGCAGATGGTTAAGTGATTTGTGAGAGTGTCTTGTGTGTTGGATGGTTGGACTGAGTAGATTTGTGCTGTTTAGCAGTGTGAAAAGAGCGTGAGTGCTATACATAGGAGAGGAAAGGACAGAGGGCCGATATGGATAAACATTATTATTATTATGGATGGAGTGTAAAGAGTTAAGGCAAGGGCGGTGGATGTGAGTGAATGCAGCAGCCAGGATATAAATTATACAAATGAATATGGTGAATATGTGTTGTAATTCAAATGTAGAGGGAATAGAGTTTGTCTTACCTGTCTCCTTCCCTGTCTTACTGCCATGTTTAACTGCGGCATACTTTGATTACATGTACATATATGCTACCCCTGCATAAATGCTTCCCCAAACTATGTCTCAATATATAGGAGGCTAGTTCTAAGAACTTTTTTTTTTCCTCTCTCACTCGTTAGCAATCAGTCAAACTAAGTTGAGACAGCAGAACACAATAAATGTAGTGAGCAGATAACCAAGTGTCCAGGCCTACACGGATCATAAACCACTTTGAAAAGTTACTTGACCTCATATCATAAGAGGACAAGCAGAGTAAGTATAAATAACTATATACCATTATATATGCTGCTAAGATGAATAACATAGATGGGACACATGCAGGATTCACTGAAGCAGCTTGCAATAGTTAAATACCATTATATATGCTGCTAAGATGAATAACATAGATGTGACACATGCAGGATTCACTGAAGTAGCTTGCAATAGTTAAATACCTGTATGAAGAGAATAGAGATGCGTGTTAGAATCACCCATGTTTAACTACGGCATACTTTGATACATGTACTTCGATTACATGTACATACAGTATATGCTACCCCTGCATGCCACATAAAACAATTAGTCATCCATATAGTATTTGGTGCTTTCTGTGACATTTTTCTGGTATTTAAATCTAAAAAAAAAGTGTTTAAAAAATTGTCTGGATTCATTTTCTTTATAGTTTTCAACAATTTTTGGGATAATAATCGGAGCAAGCGGTCATATGTTTTACGTTGGTTCGGGTAATTCTGTCGTCAAACGAAGGCAATGAATTAGAATCTTGAAACGTTTTAAACACATAACAAGGTCAAATTTTTCTATTCTATCACCATCTATACCCAAGTTCCTCCAAATATTGGCGATTTACCTTATAAGCTCCTGCAAGGTTAACAATCCAAAAAAAAGCCTCAGTTTCTTTTTCATCTGTGGGTTTGATGATTCTGTTGCAGATGAACTTGTCCTTTATAATGTCTACTAGATGGAGGCCCAATGCTATTGCATCGGGAGGGTGGTAATGTCACGAGGGGGCAGGCTTTGCAGCGTTGAGAATCTCTCCCCCCATGTGCTCACCCACCTATCCACTCTCTCTTTAAAACTGCGCATGCGCACTCCTGTACAGAGCTGGCGGCGGTCAGTGAGTCATTCGGTCTGATCCTGTTGGTGGCATGTTCGTGACGGCATTCTGCTGGTGGTACCGCGCAAGAGGCTGCATATGGCATATACAGTGTGTGGGGCGTTTTGCATATACAGAGTGTGTTTGTGGTGCGTACAGCGTATGCAGAGTGTGTGTGTGGTGGTGCGCACGGCGTATACAGTATGTGTGTGTGGTGCATACGGCGTATACAGGGTGTGTGAGGTGGTGTGTACGGCGTGTACAGAATGTTTGTGTGTGTGGTGGTGCATACGGCGTATACAGTGTGTGGTGCGTATGGCGTATACAGTGTATGTGTGTGGTGCGTATGGCATATACAGTGTGTGTGGTGCATAAGGCGTATACAGTGTGTGTGGTGCGTAAGGCGTATACAGTGTGTGTGTGGTGCGTACGGCGTAAGCAGTGTGTGCATGTGGTGCGTACAGCGTATACAGTATGTGTGTGTATGGCGTATACAGTGTGTGTGTGTGTGGTGCTTACGGCGTATACAGTGTGTGTTTGGTGCATGCAGCGTATACAGTGTATGTGTGGTGGTGGATATGGCGTAAACAGTGTGTGTGTGTCATGCGTATGGCATATACAGAGTGCATGTGTGTGGTGTGTAAGGCGTATACAGTGTGTGTGGTACATACGGTGTATACAGTGTGTGTGATGCGTACAGTGTATACTGTGTGTGTGTGGGGTGCATACAGCATATACAGTGTATGTGTGTGTGTGGTGCGTATGGTATATACAGTGTGTGTGTGGTGTGTACGGCGTATACAGCGTGTGTGTGGTGCATATGGTGTAAACAGTGTGTGTGTTGTGCATATGGCATATACAGTGTGTGTGTGGTGTGTAAGGCGTATACAGTGTGTGTGGTGCATACGGCATATACAGTGTGTGTGTGGTGCATACGGCGTATACAGTGTGTGGTGCGTACGGCATATACAGTGTGTGTGTTCGTGTGTGGTGCATACGGCGTATACAGTGTGTGTGTTGCATACGGCGTATACAGTGTGTGTACGTGTGAGTCTGAAAACGGTGGAGGCCGCATCAGTGTGAGAGAGACCGGACCAGCACTGATCATCTGGTTTTCTTCTTCCAAGATACAGTATACCCTCCTTGAAATTCATAGGTCAAAATTTTATCTCTATTCAAGGAAATATATACCCTGCCTGGGTCTCCTCCTAACTACAGGCATATATAGCCCTTACCTAAATCTCTCTCATATAGCAGTCGGACTGATGAAGAGGAAAACATTGGACTATTCTGAAGTGCCCTTCTATGAGCCCTGACCTAAATCCTATTGAGAATCTTTGGAAAGAGCTGAAACATGCCATCTGGAAATGGCAACCATCAAACAAGAGACAACTGGAGCAGTTTGCTCTTGAGGAGTGGGCCAAAATACCTGTCGAGAGGTGCAGAAATCTCATTGACAGTTACAGGAATCGTTTGATTGCAGTGATTGCCTCAAAAGGTTGTGCAACAAAATATTAAGTTAAGGGTACCTGTTGTGAATGAGCAGAGGCTCCCTCTGGTGGTTACAGACAGTACTGAACCTTCCAGAGAGGAATGGCAATCTGGGATCACGGACTGGACTGATATAAGTGAGGTTCCCTCCCATGATGGTCGCCGGTGATCAATTGTTCTGGTCTCAATTGTGGTTCCTGGTTCTTTTGGAAGTTTGCTGGTGTCTTGCCTGCATATGCTGCTTTCAGATAAGATATTTTCTGCTTTTCTTTTTGTGCTTACTATTTGCATTGTTTTCTGCACATTTGTGGAGGACAGCCAGGTCCCCTCCTGGGGCCTGAGCTCCTCACAGTATGTCTGTAGCCACTGTTGTTTTTTCATTTGCTTTTTCCTGCTTTTTCAGCGGCTGCAGCTTGGTTTTGTTCACACTGAGATCTGATTTAGTGGGTGGCGAGATCGTGTGATCTCAGTATTTTTGTAATCAGAATTGTTGGATTTTTGTAGGGTTTTCTGGGTTGCAGAAAGTAATCTCTCCTGTCCTTTCCTATTTAGTCAGCTTGTTTGGGGGCTGCCTTTTCGTTTGGGGCTCTACTCCGGGGCAGTTAGCTTTCCTGTTTCTATCTTTAGGTGTAGCTAGCTCTCAGGCTGTGACGAGGCGTCTAGGATCAACGTACGAACGCTCCACGGCTACCTCTAGTTGTGTGGTTAGTTCAGGTTTCTGTAACCCATTAGTTACCAACATCTCAGGTGTTCGGCTGCCCTGCTGTTGTTCCTGTCCTCCTCAGCTACCGTACATAACAGGTACCATCATTTCTGTACAGGCGTATTTAATGAGTTTTATTTTTTTTAAATTCTGTGGAAGCATGGTTGAAAAGCAATGTCTAACTTTCATTTGTACATTTTCATAGATTTTTGATTTATTATTACTTTTGTCAGATTCAAGTTATTTCTGTCACTATTGTGGGTTTTTCTGTCATTAAACGAGGGGTACTAACAATTTTGACCACGTGTGTATGTGTGGAGCCAGACTCTTGTCCTGATCTCCTACTTTGTAGCCAAAATACAGCTTGAAGGCTTTCCATTTCATGGTAGTGAAGATTCGCCTTGCTAAACATTAGCCCACTCCCTGATTTTCAGCAGTGTATGATATATGATGTCAGGCAAGGTTTCGTTTTTTGCGAACCCCAAATCGAATTTCAGTGTTCAAATTCACATGTAACTGTAAATTCTAGGACATTCAACTCAAACTCGATCCTCTGCAGATGAATCAGCTCATCTTTACTCTCATCATTGCCCTTTAGTACTAAATATCTTTACATTATGGGGTGCCCTGTTGTTTTTATATTTTTAAAGGATTAATCCCATTTTGATACCTGGTATAATGTGTGTTATACCAGGTATGCAGGCTATTAGTTTATTTAAAATAGTCATATTCAGACATTAAAGAACAGATTATATGTATTGCTCTTGTTTTCTAACAAACACATAATTTTTCTTTGAAGTTGTCAATCAAATCATTTTTTATATTCTATACTTTATCAGAACATACCTGTTTTCCATAGTGTCAAGCCAATCACTCCATCTTCATTTCTTCACAATATATCCTTTGCAAAAAGGCAGCAAGTCACAGGGGGCTTTAAGTGCATTAGGACACATGCAGGCATACTTTATTATTTAAAGAATTTGAAAATACTTCTACCAGTATGTCAAAATAATAATAGCAAAACCACTCTGCAAGCATTCATGACACATTATCACTGCTCTGAGTACTTCCACTCAAGACATACAATACCCAGTTATTTATCCCTAAGGCCTAATTACATGTAAACATGGCTGCAATTCAGCTAAGTCATGGACTCCTAAAAAAGCACTATTATAAATTAAAATCCATTTTTCAGTAATTTTCTGATGGTCCTTCCTGACAGTAAATATAGAATAAAAATATAAACAAATTATTCCAGCATTATTTGCATAACAATAAATATTGTTTGTTAAAATAACTTCCAGAATTAAATTAGTGCAAGGAAAGAGGTTAGACTGCAATCCCTCAATTTTCATGTATTCTGCATTTACCTTTGATACACAAGAACTTGCTTGTCTGACTCTATTGTGCTATTATAAAATATAATATTCCTTAATACATGGGGGATCATGTATCAAAACTGTCTAAGATCAAATCAGATTTCAGCTTTTATCAACTAAAAGCTGTACTTTTTTCATTTTGATGCGTGAAGTCCATTATTCAAATAATTCTGATTATCACAATTATTGCTTCTTTCAAGTGACTGAATAAATAATGCACCTATATATAATTCTTTTTTTTGTCAAATAGAAATGCTTATAAAATAATAGTCATTGTCTTTTTATTGTCGTATTTCATCTTTATTTTACTTTATCTAGGAATCTGCTTTGCATTTCAAGACATTTCCACTCACCTTGAGTTCCTGGTTCAAAAAGAAACAATAAAGTTTAATCTTTTTGCTTGACAATGATGTATAGGTTTCCTGCAATGTGCTTTTTACAAGTTGTTATTTTCTTATTTGTACTGTATTTTTCAGAGAGATTCTTCTTTATACTGAATATCAATTACACCAGAATTTAATGAGATTACATTAATTAAGTTTGGATGCATGATGGTTCTAAGTGATTTATTTTTAAGAAGAAAAGAAATGTTTATGTAAAGTCAAATCATTTTATTTTATACAAACTACTGTTTTCACTTAAATGTGCAATTCTGTCTCAGACTACCCAATCAGCACAAGGGCACAAGGGATCTACATAGAAAAGATTGTTTCCAACCTATTTTTCAAAACATCAGGTTTCATCTAAACACCCATCTAAAGCAAATAGTACAAATCACATTAACATATCTTTTTCTTTCTCCCTTGTGTCAATGGAGAAGGTTTATTTGTAAATCACCAGATGTTTACATTTAATACATCTTTACAAATTATATTCCATTATTTGTCCAGAAATTATTATATTTTCATTATTTTTCTTACTGATTGCTCGCCAGTAATTTAGTCAGTGTAGATTTTATTTCAATAAAACAACTATTTAATTGATAAAGTCACAAAAATGTTGAATTCAGTACTACCAAGCAATTAGCATTAATGCACACTACTGTGCTAGGTTTCATTACAACCTTCATCTACTCATCAGTGTACGGCCTCCTTCACACTTCCTGGTGATTTTAGTACTGGAAAAACCACTACTGGTGAGATCCATGGTCCGTGTGCCATCTGTGTGTACATGTGACATGTGATATTCGTGTGTTGTGAATGGGTTTGAGATGAGTTCTGAGCAGAGGCTCCCTCTGGTGGTTACTAGCGGTGCTAGTCTGTCCAGTGAAGATTGTGAGGACTGGGAATCAGGTGTTACTGACTGGTCTTATATAAGGGAGTCACCTTCCCATCAGGGTTGCCGGTGATCAATTGTTCTGGTCTTAATCCTTTATTCCAGTTTCCCTTGTAGCCTGCTGTGTCGTGTCTTTATCTCCTGCTATCAGATAAGACATTTTCTTCTTTTGTGTTTGTGCTATATTTTTGCATTTTGTCCTGCACTTCTGTGGGGGCCTTCAGGGTCCCCTCCGGGGGCTTCTGCCCTCTCAGTTTTGTTCAGCCACTGATGTTTGTACTTTTGCTTTTTCCAGTTTTTTCAGTGGCTGCTGTTTTGATTTTGTTACACCAGAGAACTAATTTAGGTGGAAGAGGTCGTGTGATCTCAGGTGTTTTTGAAATTAGTAGAGTTGGTGCTTTTCAGGGTTTTCTGGGATTGCAGTAAGTGCCCTTCCTATCCTTTTCTATTTAGTTAGTTTGGGCCCCAGCGTTTGCTCATACTATTTTCTTTCTGTGTCAGTATTTCATCTTATCTAACCGCCATTACATGTTTGGGGGCTTTCTATTATCTTTGGGGTTCTGCTCCGGGGCAGATAGCTTTCCTATATCTATCTTTAGGTGTAGTTAGTTTCTCAGGCTGTGACGAGGCGTCTAGGACCAACGTAGGAACGCTCCACGGCTGCCTCTAGTTGTGGTGGTTAGTCAGGGTACTGCAATCTCATAGATTCCAACTGCTCTGGTGTATTGCCTTTTTTACCTGCACTCCTCAGCTACCGAAACATAACAGTATCACCGGCCTAAAAATTGAAAATTGTATGGTACTCACAGAAGGGAAAAAATATTGTC
The DNA here is from genome assembly GCA_033576555.1 of Oophaga sylvatica. Classification (NCBI taxonomy): domain Eukaryota; kingdom Metazoa; phylum Chordata; class Amphibia; order Anura; family Dendrobatidae; genus Oophaga; species Oophaga sylvatica. The sequence continues at coordinate 238,230,330 of JARQOD010000002.1, forward strand.
AGAGTTGTCAGAGATATTTTTCTGTTTGTTGCATTTTTTTTTTTTCCCTCTGTATCTCTGGGTGCTGGGGAGGATCTTTTCTCTCAATGGAGTTTGCACAGTTGTCTGGCCGTGTGGATCAGCTTGCCACTGAGGTTCGGAGTATTGCTATCTATCTTGCTGGGTTGCCTGTTGTGGAACCTAGGATTCCCATGCCAGATTTGTTTTTAGGGGATCGAGCTAAGTTTCAGAATTTCAAAAATAATTGTAAATTGTTTTTTGCCTTAAAATCTAAGTCCTCAGGGAACGCAGCGCAGCAGGTTCAAATTATCATCTCTCTCCTGCGCGGCGATCCTCAGGATTGGGCTTTTTCCCTGATACCTGGGGATCCTGTTTTGAGTGATGTTGATGCATTTTTTCAGGCCTTGGGGTTATTGTACGATGAGCCTAATGTCACTGATCAAGCTGAGAAAGCCTTGTTGGCATTAAATCAGGGGCTTGATGACACTGAGTTATACTGTCAGAGATTCCGTAGGTGGGCAGTCCTGACCAAATGGAATGACGACGCTTTGGCAGCCCTTTTCCAGAAGGGTCTGTCAGATAATGTAAAGGATGTTATGGTGGGATTCCCTGTCCCCTCTGGTCTCAATGATTCTATGTCATTGGCGATTCAAATTGACAGACGTTTGCGTGAGCGGAGAGGTATGCGTGTAATGGTTTTGCCTTGTGAACCAGCTTCTGAACCCATGCAGTGTGATAGAGTGGTGTCTGGGGCACAGCGTCATGAGTTTCGAAAGCGCAATGGGTTATGTTTCTACTGTGGTGATGCCTCTCATGCTATTTCAGTCTGCCCTAAGCGGGGAAGACGTTTTGCACGCTCAGTTGTCTTGGGTAGTGTTCAGACTAAGTTTTTATTAACTGTCACTCTGATATGCTCTCTGTCCTCATTTTCTGCTCAGGCTTTCGTTGATTCTGGAGCAGCTATTAACCTGATGGATTATGATTTTGCTAAACGTTGTGGATTTCCCTTGATACCCCTACAGAAGTCTATTCCCCTACTGGGGATCGATTCTACCCTTTGGCTGAGAATAAACCCCAGTTTTCTACTCAGGTGATAATGAGGGTTGAACCTGATCACCAGGAGTGCTGCAAATTTTTGGTTCTGTATAATCTGCATGACATTATCGTGCTGGGTTTTCCTTGGTTACAGTCTCATAATCCTGTTTTGGATTGGAAATCTGTGTCTGTAACCAGTTGGGGCTGCCAATGTGTTAATACCAACACTCCTGTTTTTTCTGCCTACCCCCAGGCTCAGGATGTTCCTGACTTTTTGATTGATTTTTCTGATGTGTTTAGCGAAAGTAAATCTGCATCCTTGCCTCCCCATAGGAGCTATGACTGCGCTATTGAATTAGTGCCGGGTAGTAAATTCCCTAAAGGTCGCCTTTTTAACTTGTCTGTACCTGAACATGACGCTATGGGGTCTTATATCAAGGAATCATTGGAGAAGGGTCATATCAGACCATCCTCTTCACCCTTAGGTGCCGGTTTTTTCTTTGTGGCCAAAAAGGATGGTTCATTAAGGCCGTGTATTGATTATCGTCTCTTGAACAATATTACTGTGAAATATCAATACCGTTACCCTTGATTTCTGACCTGTTTTCCAGGGTGAAAAACGCTACTTGGTTTACCAAGCTTGACCTCAGGGGGGCGTATAACCTTATTCGCATTAAGCACGGGGATGAATGGAAGACGGCATTCAATACCCCTGAAGGGCATTTTGAGTACCTGGTGATGCCCTTTGGGCTCACTAATGCTCCTTCCGTCTTCCAGTCCTTCATGAATGACATTTTCAGGGATTTTGTGGACAAATTTCTGATTGTTTATTTGGATGATATCTTGATTTTTTCTAATGACTGGGACTCTCATGTGAAACATGTTCGAACTGTATTCCAGATTTTGAGAGAGAATGCTCTGTATGTGAAGGGATCAAAGTGTCTTTTTGGCGTACAGAGGATCTCATTTCTGGGATTCATTTTGTCCCCATCTGTTATTGAAATGGACCGGTCAAGGTTCAGGCGATCTGTGATTGGGTCCAACCTACTTCATTAAAGGCTCTTCAGAGATTTTTGGGTTTTGCCAATTTTTATCGTAAATTTATTGGTAATTTCTCGGTTATTGTTAAACCATTAACTGATTTGACCAGAAAGGGTTCTGATGTGGTGAATTGGCCTCCTGAGGCAGTCTCTGCATTTCAGGAACTTAAGCAGAGATTCACTTCTGCTCCTGTTCTACGGCAGCCTGATGTTTCTCTGCCATTTCAGGTGGAGGTTGATGCCTCTGAAATTGGGGCAGGTGCCGTTTTGTCCCAAAAAGATCCAGAGACCTCTAAAAGTAACCCTTGTGCCTTTTTCTCTCGAAAATTTTCTCCTACTGAACGTAATTATGACGTGGGTAATCGGGAGTTATTGGCCATGAAGTGGGCTTTTGAAGAGTGGAGACATTGGCTGGAGGGAGCCAAACATCAGGTGGTGGTCCTTACGGACCATAAGAATCTGGTTTATCTGGAATCTGCCAAGCGACTCAATCCTAGACAGGCCAGGTGGGCCTTGTTTTTCACACGTTTTAATTTTGTGGTTTCCTTTCTTCCTGGCACTAAGAATGTTAAGGCGGATGCCCTCTCGAGGAGTTTCCTTGCGGACTCCTGATATATCTGATCCTTCTGTTTATTTTGAAGAGGTGTAGTTCTTTCCGCCATTCGCCAATTTGAGACTTGCTCTGGAGGGGTGTCAGGAGGATAGGCCCGAGTGCTGCCTGTTGGAAAATGTTGTCCCGGACCAGTGGAAAAAGGTGTGATGTCTGAGATTCATTGTTCCACGTTGGCGGGGATCCGGAATTTTGGTACCAGAGACTTTGGTTAGTCAGTCCTTTTGGTGTTAACTTGTCTCGTGATGTCAGGGAATTTGTGCAGTCTGCGGACTTGCTCTCGCTCCAGCCTTGCTCTCGCTCTAGTGGTTTGTTGATGCCATTGCCTGTGCCCAAGAACTAGTGGACCATATCTTATGGATTTCATTTCCGACCTTCCTGTTTACCAGGAATGACACCATCTGGGTAATTTGTGATAGGTTTTCTAAAATGAACATTCTTGTGCCATTACCTAAGTTGCCTTCCTCCTCTGAATTGGTGCCGTTGTTCCTTCAGCACGTGGTTCGTTTACACGGCTTCCTGGGAACATTGTGTTCTGACAGAGGGTCAGTTTGTTTCCAGATTTTGGAGGCTTTTTGTTCTAAACTGGGTGTTCAATTTCTTTCTCCTCGTGCATTTCATCTCAGACCAATGGTCAAACTGAAGAACAACCAGACTTGGAGACTTATCTAAGATGCTTTGTGTCTGCTGATCAGATGACTGGGTCTCTTTTTTGCTTTGCTGAGTTTTGCTCTTAATATATGGGCTTAGCTCTGCTACTTTGATTTTCAGTTTTCTGTATCTGGGTTTTCACCCTCGATTTTCTTCGACAGACGGAGGTTCTGTTTGTCCAGGTAGTGACTCTGTTTGGAGCGTATGCAACTGATTTGGACAGGTAGTGGAGAGGTTGTCCACTCTCTCAGGAGTGGGCCAGCGGTTTGCTAACCGGCATAGGACTGATGGTCCTCAGTTTATAGTGGGGGACTGGTCGGCAGATAGCTTTCCTATATCTATCTTTAGGTGTAGTTAGTTTCTCAGGCTGTGACGAGGCGTCTAGGACCAACGTAGGAACGACTCACGGCTGCCTCTAGTTGTGGTGGTTAGTCAGGGTACTGCAATCTCATAGATTCCAACTGCTCTGGTGTATTGCCTTTTTTACCTGCACTCCTCAGCTACCGAAACATAACATTCGTGTGTCTGTGTGCTGTGCGTATCAGTGTGCTGTCAGTGTGACACATATGGAATAAAATTCAGCATAGAAATTAAAGAATGTCATGTATTAAAGATGTAAAAATATAGAGATAGATAGCAATGAGGAACATGATAGATAGATATATAGATAGATAGAAGGATAGATGGATATATAGATAGATAGCAATATGCCAGTGTGCTATATAATCAGTGCTTTGTGTATTTTTTTTAGATAGATGAAGGCCTAATGTGAATCTGGTGTACTACTTTACTGCTGATGTACCATTTTGAAAATAGGAGGGGTAGTCTCAGTCTGTGAATTGAGATCTAAGATTCAAGTGATATACTGACATTGCTGTACATGAGTACAACAGTGTATGAGACAAGTGATCAAAATAAAAATTATACATGTCCCACAGTGAGACTAAGTAAAAAGTGCAGAATAGTTAAATAAAACATGTAAAAATGGGCAGCACGGTGGCTCAGTGAATAGCACTGCAGCCTTGCAGCGCTTGGTCCTGGGTTCAAATCCCACCAAGGACAACATCTGCAAGGAGTTTGTATGTTCTCCCCATGTTTGCGTGGGTTTCCTCCGGTACTTCGGTTTCCTCCCACACTCCAAAAACATACAGATAGGGAATCTAGATTGTGAGCCCCTTTGGGGACAGCGACGATGATGTGTGCAAACTGTAAAGCTCTGCGGAATATGTTATATAAAAATAAAGATTAAAAAAATATAAATAAGATAAAAAGGTAAAAAAACACAAAAGTGCACAAAATCACTAAAAACCGTTTCGTCACTCAAAATGCAGGTTGTGATAAAACAAAAATAAACAAAAATTACACATAATGATATGTGTGCAAACTGTAAAGCTCTGCGGATATGTTACTAAAATAAAGATTAAAAAAATTAATAAAGATTAAAAGGTAAAAAACACAAAAAAGTGCACAAAAATCACTAAAAACCGTTTCGTCACTCAAAATGCAGCGTTTGTGATAAAACAAAAATAAACAAAAAATGTCACATAATTGATATCCGCGAGTTTGGAGCTATCCGATCTATTAAACTGGCATGCTATTTATTCCATTTGGTGAACGTCGTAGAAATAAGCAAAAAATGTCACTTTTTCATCAAACTGACTCACACAAAGTGAATAAAAAGCTATCAAAAGGGCATATGAAAAAAAAATGGTATAAATGAAAACACTAAACCGTCTCGCCATAAAGAAGCCCTAACATGGTGTGGAAGACACAGCATTGTATCTTAATTAATCAGAGGACTATTTTGAGCAAGCCAGAAAGAATAGACTTATCTATGTTGATTTTTCAATATATGTCATTCTTTCTGGTTGGTCAAGAAAATGGACTTTTGCTTGTGTAAGCCTGTAATATTGACTTGTAAGTTGAAATTTGATATAACATTTATGCCATTGTATTGGCATTCAAAGCATAGGAGGAAAATCTATGCAAATAGATTATTTAATCAAGCAATGCGACTTGGCCATCACCAATCTTCCCCTTATCTGTGATGCTAGATTGGAGGACACTTGTTAATTAATTATAAAAAGAGTTTACATGTCTCTATATATAGAGACAGAGAGACAGATAGAGATTCAGCCAAGACATCCAAACATCCAGGGACTCTACAGGACTGCAGCCCAGACATAATGGCTCCATCACAAGAGACACAGATTTATTATTCTACAAGATGTCAACCTAGGTGACCTCGGCCCCGGTTGGAAGAATACAGATCTGCTCCATTGACCATCGCTGAACCATGGATACATTTGTGAAACCCAGGTTGGGACCATCCGGTCACCTGGAACCTATGGATACAGTTGTTAAACCCAGGTCGGGACCATTCGGTTACCTGGAACCTATGGATTCATTTGGAGAAACCAGGTTGGTACCATCCGGTCACCTGGAACCATGGATATGTACGGAGAAGCCAGGTTGTGACCCTTGGGTCAACTGGCATTATACCTCAATGAACTGTCATCTTCCTAAGCTTGTCGTTATCTTTTCTCTGTATGGATGCCACAGGTGGGGTAATCGACCCTGGAAGATGAAGCCAGGTTGTAACCCTCCGATCAACTGGCCTTGCACCTGAATGGAACTGTCATCTTCCAATTCTTCTCAGAATAAAAAAAACTATTTTTTATAAAAAAGCATTTTTACTGTGTGATAGCGAAACCTAAAAAAAATATAAATCTGGTATCGCTGTAATCGGACCAACCTGAAGAATAAATCCGCCTCATCACTCATACCGAACAGTGAACAGCTCAAAAATAAGAACTACTCTTGTACTGCTGTATATTTGTTCATTCTACCTCCCAAAAATTGGAATAAGGCTCAGCTCAAATTAATCAAGCAGTCTCCGCTGAGCGCTTACGTGGGGTTTCAAAGTAAATTCCCCAAAACCACGATTCAGACAAGGCATGGACGGAACCACTCACTTATGAGGCAGATGGAGTCATTTTGAATTGGACTGTTTTCCCTCAGTGTCTTATCATTTTAGGCTTCATTTTAGCGCACAAGTGTGGGTGACCACAGATCTTTATGCGCCTAAAAGGATTAATACTCCTGGAGCAGACAGCAGATGCCAGCAGTGCGAAGTGTCTCCATCTGCCTCATAGTGGGTGGTTCCTCATGGTGAGTGGTTCCGTTTCTCAAGCATGTATATATATACATGCTTGAGAAAGTTATTGACTATGGCCAGAAAAGAAATTTGCAGGGGCAAGTGTGGAATCAGTGCTGGAATCCTGCTAATATTTATCCTGGAAAAAGCACTCACCTGGGATTCAAAAGGGATGGAGAAAAATATCAAATTGCAACTGTTCAATGTTGCTCTGTGTCTGTTGGGAACCCTAAAGGTCCATGTCACATGCTGCAGAATTTGGAGGACAATGAGGAGGACGAGCATGTAAAAGTGGAGGAGGATATAGACTTGGCAGTTCCAACAGGCAAGACAGACAGTGAGAATTAAAATGATAATAGTAACTACAATGCTGGCGATGACAACCTACCAATGGGTTTACGATAATGAAGCCAAGGGGCCCTTAGTCATGTTGCATCTAACCTTCACATATCCTTCAATACTTTTGGGAGGACAGGTGCATTGTTAACATGAAGAAAAAAGTGACTACTGGATAGCCATGCTTTTAGATCTTCGCTATAAAAACAAAGTGGAGAAATTTTTTCAAACATTCCAAAAGGGAGTCCATATTATCTTACTACCAGAATAAGCTCTGCTTTGTGAAGCTTGCACCCACATGGCTGACCAGCAAGTGTCTCTGCAATTCACACATGAAATGGCCAATTTATGTGTGCCTGGAAGCCACGTTAAGGTACCCCTCATTTTCCAGGTCCTAACTAATGCCAATCCTCGCTTAGAAAAGTCTATCTGTATGGGAACATATGAATCCTCTTTCTAGACTGAAATTTACATCTCTGTGGAGGGGTAGAAGCCCTGGTATAATTAAAATGCCTGTGACTAGCAGGTTGAGTGCACAGGCAGAAAGTAAATAAATACATATCAAAAAACTGACCGGCACATCCAAAAATAGACCTAATGTGAACAGGTGCTAAACCTAGAGTCACCAACTCATGCACACGCAAGAAAAAGGAAGCACACTGTAGCGCTATAGCTTGCAAAACGAGATATGAAAAATGAATTGCCTCATGTTAGAAATATGAAAATTTTAGAAGGCTTAGCATTAAATTTGGGATTTTATGTGTACCTGGAAGTCACTTAAGACACCTTCATTTTCCATTCCTAAGTCTTCCACTTCCCCCCCCGCTTAGAAAAGTCTATCTGTTGGGAACATTTGAATCCTCTTCTCTGACTTCTACAAACTGTTTTTGTTTGGTAGCTGAGGAGAGCAGAAACCCCCAAACCAATACACCGAGAGTTGGAATCTATTGGATTGCGTTACCTGAACAACCACCAAAAATTCGCACCGTGAGCACCTACGTTGGTCCTAGACGCCTGTCACAGCCTAAGAGTTTAATTACCATAAAGATAGAAGAGGAAAGCTATTACCCGGAGAGTCCCCAAAAAAACAAGAACCCCAAACAGTAATTTTAGACAAGAGGAAATACGCACAGACAGATTTTGGGAAAGTGGGGCCCAACTGCCCGAAAAAAAGGAATAGAAAGGATACTCCCCCTGCAATCCAAAAAAACCCTTAAAAAAAAAGCCAAAAGTTATGATTGCAAAAAAACCCTGACCCAACTAGACCCTACCACCTCAAAACGTTTTGGGTTTAACAAAACTAAGCCGCAGCCACTGAAAAAACAAAAGGCAAATTGAACAAATAACAGTGGCTCGAGCACATATGAGGGAGCCATGCCCCAGGGGGGAACTGGTAAACCTCAATCACAAAATGCAGGGGGGAATTAGCAAAAGGTAAGGACAAATACAAATAACAAAAAAAATTTTTCTAAGAAGCAGAGAAGAAAAGGAAAGGTTACAAACAAAGGCTTCAAGTGAACAAGGAACCCAGTTAAGACAACAGAACATTTCCCGGAACCCTGATGGGGGGGAACCTCCCCCTTTTAAGCCGTCTGTGGGGCTCCCGTTGCCAATCTTATTGAATGGTTCAGTTCGTTTGAACCACAGAGGGGCTTTGCTAGAATTTATTTCAAAAAATTCCAAAAAAGTACCCCCCCCTTGAGGAGGGGCCACCCCAAAACCCCCCCTTTGTTCAACCGGTCGGTCAGGGAGGGGGTTGGTGTAGCACGGATCGTCTCCTAGCTGGATGTCCCAAGCAACCCCAAGAATTTTTCCTCCCGATAAAAAAACTTCCCCTTAACCAAATATGGGGTTTCCCTCTAGAAAAAAGAGAAACAATATTTTTTCAAACCCATATCAGTTTTGCCCCCAACCAAAAAAAAGGGGCAGGAGGCGCACCTAGGACCCTGGCTCGACAAACCTTTAATAAGGGGACTTTGGAACACATTATGGTCTTAAATGTCCCTGGGAAAAA
>JARQOD010000002.1:238239272-238281011 GCA_033576555.1 Oophaga sylvatica
GAGGGTTTGCCCACATCAAAGCCTTATTGGTAAGCAACATGATTATAGTAAGCACTTTGGATCGTTCAGTGGGAAATTGTGAAGCATGTGCAGAGAAAAATAAATTGCATTGATTAATAAATCCCCTGAATTTCTCACGTTCACCGCCAAAACGAAAAGGAGGTAATTTGGGGATCCCAGAACTCGGGGTTATGGCAGGAGCCTGGGCTCGTTCCTCTAGAGCCTCAATCCTGGCTCGCAATTCCTGGGTAGTCTGTCCAAACACTTGCAAATTATGATTAGTGAGGTCCTGTAGGCTTGCAAAACGGGTTTTTAAAGTCTGTACATCTGAAAGGATTGTATCAGTCACTCCGCAAAGTTCCTTTATGCGGGCCTCCATTTTCCAGATCTTTTAAGGCAGAAGTGCTGGAAGGAGAAGAGGAAAGGAAAAAAAAAAAAAACAATAGTGTTTACCTGTGGTAACACTCCAGAGTAAAATTTTAAGGGAATGCGCTCACCTGGAATGGTTGTGAGAAGTCACAACCACTGTCATCACATAAGGTATTAAACGGACATCTGATATCCACAGTCACAGCAGACACGGCTTTCCCAGATCCAGCAGACACTAAACATTGGCTCCTGAATCTTGCCATGTATAGTGTACAGTTCCTATAGCGTCTTGTGCTTGGGTGCGAGGAAAACACAGGAGACACAGGTTGATATGAAATGACTTGTATTACTTCATACAAGCATGCTGAAAAGTTCACACAGTTTGCAGGAACAGCGACAGGAGACACAGCAGGCCAGAGTAACTTCAAGCACTACAATAAATCTCCAAAGCAGGTTCAGGATCTCTTCTCTGTACCGTAATTCCTCTGCAAACATGGATTCACCAAACAGCAGGTTTCCAGAGTCCAAAAGTGTTCCAAGGTTCCTCAGTAGGGAATAGCTGGAGTACAAGTCCAAGGTTTCCAGAAGTCAGGTCACAGACTGACTGAGGCTTGATTCAGGAGCACTGATTGTTCAGCTGAGGCTGCTTAAGAAGCAAGAGGGAAGAATCAGGGCGGGAACATGAAAACTGGAAACTCCATATTAACTGAGGGCAAGAGCTGCAGAAAGACAGAAAGCAAAATGGCCGACGGAAAACTGAGTTTCAAGGAACATGTCAACAGAGACAAAGAACCTTACACTTCCATCTCCACGAGCCTAAAAGGCAACATTTCGAGTGCAAGCAGATGAAAAATGTGTGAATTTAGTACTGTGGCCTGTGGGGCGTTGGCTGCATATTTCCGCTTGCGTTCCAATGACTGGGGTATGGACAACTGAAGGCTGCGCTGGGACGAGGACGTGGACGTGCTTGATGATGGTGGTAGTTGAGTATGTGCAACTACAGGTGTAGGGCAGGAGGCATCTACGCAGGAACCATGAACAAGGGATTGGCTTCCACACACAACAGCAGAAGAAGCAGTGGTGTCACCTGCAGACACTGTTCCTGTACTCTGGGGTTCGGCCCACAAAGTTGGGTGCTTTGCTGCCATGTGCCTAATCATGCTGGTGGTGGTCAGGCAGGTAATTTTGCTACCCCTGCTGATACTAGCATGGCAGGTGGTGCAAATAGCCTGTTTGGGGTTATCTGCAAAGTCTTTAATAAACAACCAGACTCGGGAAGACCTTTCAGTTGTACTGCCAACTTCCGTCATGTTGGTGTTACGAGGAACGGTTGCCCGCCTTCTGTCTGTGGCCACCACAGTTCTTGCCTATTGTGGTGCTACTCCTCCCTCCCCCTGTGTGCTGCTGTCCTCGCTCTGCTTGTCCTCCTGCCAGGTTGGGTCAGTTACTATATCATTCACCACCTCCTCTTCCACTTCCACACCCTGGTCCTCCTCCTGACTTTCTGGCAATTGTGTCTCATCATCGGCCACCTGTTGTAATAAGTACCCACCGTCACCTTCGTGTGAACGTGGCTGCTCAAATATTTGGGCATCGCTACATGCGATCTCATCTTCCCCTGCTTCAAGTGGACCGGGCGAGAGGCCCGAATCTATAAATGGAAAAGTGAACAGCTCTTCGGAGTGTCCAAGTGTGAGATCAGTCTTCTGCGGGCACTCGGCATGGCGGGAGGATTGAGGATCAGGGTGAGGAATATGCGGTTAAGACTCACGGCTACTCCGACTTGATCGTGTGGAAGACAGGTTGCTGGCAAAGTGACTGGAAGCATTTTCCGTTCTCCAACCAACAACCTTTTGACACTGCTCTGGTTTCAATAGTGCTGCTCCCCTAGGAAATCAGACAGGAAGGTCATGCGAGAAGATGTGGGTGTTTGTTGTTCTCAATTTCAGCTTGACCACGGCCTCGCCTCTGCATGCACCATCACCATCACGTCAACTTCCCCGTCTCTTACCATGCGCCTTGCCCATTTAAATGGACTACATTATTTTCCAGATTCACTACAAATGGCTGAATTGGGAGCGATCTCATATGTGATCCGTGTGCAGGAAAAACACACTTTAAAATATCTGGACTGTACGTAAAAAAATTTTTTTTTTAGGAAACTGGTGTCAATAACTAAGGTAAGACACAGCAGAAATAGTTGAATGGAGGCCTTAAATGCCACAATTGGTAGCCCACAGATAGATGGGGTGTCTGATAGAGATACCACACTGTTCAATATGTGGACTGTATTGTTTGTTTTTTACTGCAAAATAGTGTATAGGACTAGGGTAACAGGCAGCCAAAACAGTTGAATGGAGGCCTGAAATGCAACAATTTGTAGCCCATAGACAGATGAGGCATCTGAAGGAGATACCACACTGTTCAACATGTGGCCTGAATTTTTTGTTTTTTAACTCAAAAGAGTGTATAGAACTAGGATAACAGACAGCAAAAACATGTGAATGAAGGTCTCAAATGCCACAATTTCTAGCCCACAGATAGATGAGGCGTCTGAAGGAGATACCACACTGTTCAATATGTGGCTTGTGTTTTGTTTTTTAATGCAAAATAGTGTATAGAACAAGGGTAAACAGCCAAAATAGTTGAATGTAGGCCTGAAAATGCAAAAATGTGTAGCCCACAGATAGAGGAGGCATCAGACAGAGATACCGCACTGTTCTATATGTAGCCTGTATTTTTTGTTTATTACCACAAAATTGTGTATAGAACTAAGGTAACAGACAGCCAAAACAGTTGAATGGTGGTCTCAAATGCCACAATTTCTAGCCCACAGATAGAGGAGGCGTCAGACAGAGATAACGCACTGTTCAATATGTAGCTTGTATTTTTTGTTTATTACCACAAAATAGTGTACAGAACTAGGGTAACAGGCAGCCAAAACAGTTGAATGGAGGCCTTAAATGCAACAATTTGTAGCCCACAGATAGATGAAGCATCTGAAGGAGATAACGCATTGTTCAATATGTGGCCTGTATTATTTGTTATTTTACCGCAAAATTGTGTATAGAACTAGGGTAACAGACAACCAAAACAGTTGAATGGAGGTCGTCTCAAATGCCACAATTTGTAGCCCACAGATAGATGAGGCGTCTGTCAGAGATAACACACTGTTCAATATGTGGCCTATATTTTTTGTTTTTTAACACAAAATAGTGTATAGAACTAGGGTCACACACAGCAAGAACAGTTGAATGGAGGCCTGAAATGTCACAATTTGTAGCCAACAGATAGATGAGGCATTTGACAGAGATACCACACTGTTCAATATGTGGCCTGAATTTTTTGTTTTTTAACTCAAAAGAGTGTATAGAACTAGACAGCAAAAACATGTGAATGGAGGTCTCAAATGCCACAATTTTTAGCCCACAGATAGATGAGGTGTCTGAAGGAGATACCACACTGTTCAAAATGTGGCTTGTATTTTTGTTTTTTAATCTAAAATAGTGTATAGGACTAGGGTAACAGACAGTCAAAACAGTTGAATGTAGGCCTGAAATGCAAAAATGTGTAGCCCACAGATAGAGGAGGCGTCAGACGGAGATACCACACTGTTCAATATGTGGCCTGTATTTTTGCTTTTTAACGCAAAATAGTGTGTAGAACTAGGGTCACAGACAGCCAAACCAGTTGAATGGTGGTCTGAAATGCCACAATTTGTAGCCCACATATAGATGAGGAGTCTGATGGAGATACCACACTGTTCAATATGTGGCCTGTATTTTTGTTTTTGAACGCAAAATAGTGTGTAGAACTAGGATCACACACAGCCAAAACAGTTGAATAGAGGCCTGAAATGCCATAATTTGTAGCCCATAGATAGATGAGGCATCTGATGGATATAGCCCACTTTCAAATATCTGGCCTGTATTTTTAGTTTTTTTTGCCCAGCTAAATTTTGTCAACAAGTAGTCAAAGACACAGCAAAAAAAATTCTATGGAGGCCTGAAATGGCACAATTTTTAACGCAACGATATGTGATCCGTGTGGCGGACAAAACCCAGTGTAAAATATCTGCCCTGTAGCTAAATATTTTTTTTGCCAGCTAACTAGTTTTTGGGCAGCAAAATGGTGTCAAGAAATTATATAAGACACTCCCAAAAAATTTTACAGTACCACAAAAATGTCAGAATTTTCTGTGCACTTAGATGTGATAACTGGGATGGGCAAGCCCGTTTAAAATAGCGGGATTTTCATGCTGTACTATGAAAAGTATCTGGCTGTATTCTGCAGTGTCAACAAGCAAATGGAGAAAAAAGGAGGCTTTGGATTGCTTTGGGATAAAATAATCAGGATTAAGATGCAAAAAATTTTTTTCCTGGCCACTGATCCCTAGGGCTGTGTATATACGGGCAATATATGTAATAGGCAGCAGCAGCAGACAGTAATGGAATGGACCCTCTTGATGTATGCAATGAAGTATGGAAAGGAAGCAATGAGAACTGTTTCTTTTATAACTCAGCTGGGACACCGCTGAGGAAACTTGAAAAATTGCAGCGTTTATACCGTCATCGTCCCCAGAACTAACAGAGTTTAAGTCCGAGAAATCAAGATCTCTTGCAGCAGATCTCTCTGGAGCCTGAGGCTTGGACATGACAGAACTCCTCTCGCAACACTCACAGTGAATGACTGCTGCAGTAGTCTTACGAGAACGGCTGGGGCAGTTTATAATGAAGTGCCCTGACTTACCACAGTAGAAACATAGATTTTCCTTTATACGATGTTCTTTGCGTGCATCACTAACCCGTCTTTGTAAAGAGTCCACCTGCATGGGTTCAGGTTCTGGTTCCCTTGTGATCCTACTCAAAGGTTCCTTAGCTGAGGAGGGAGGTAGTAAAAGGTTAGTGCGATTATTTTCGAACCATCTCTCTTGTCTGCGTTCAGTCAGACGAGCATCAATACGGATACAATAGTTAATAAAGTCACCTAACGCAGTGGGAGGGTCGGCACGAGCAAGTTCATCCTTAATCAGTGGAGACAACCCTTTCCGAAAAATAGATTTTTTAGCGGAAGTGTCCCAAGTGGTATCAAGAGCCCATCTCCTGAAATCCAGGGCATATTCGGCTACTGAACGCTTACCTTGGCGCAAAGTTAACATGGCTGCTTCAGCTGTTGCACCTCGATTGGGGTCATCAAACACCTGCCCCATGGCTGAAATAAAAGCATCAAGGTGATTCAAACAATCATCCTCAGTCTAATCAGAGGGTTTGCCCACATCAAAGCCTTATTGGTAAGCAACATGATTATAGTAAGCACTTTGGATCGTTCAGTGGGAAATTGTGAAGCATGTGCAGAGAAAAATAAATTGCATTGATTAATAAATCCCCTGAATTTCTCACGTTCACCGCCAAAACGAAAAGGAGGTAATTTGGGGATCCCAGAACTCGGGGTTATGGCAGGAGCCTGGGCTCGTTCCTCTAGAGCCTCAATCCTGGCTCGCAATTCCTGGGTAGTCTGTCCAAACACTTGCAAATTATGATTAGTGAGGTCCTGTAGGCTTGCAAAACGGGTTTTTAAAGTCTGTACATCTGAAAGGATTGTATCAGTCACTCCGCAAAGTTCCTTTATGCGGGCCTCCATTTTCCAGATCTTTTAAGGCAGAAGTGCTGGAAGGAGAAGAGGAAAGGAAAAAAAAAAAAAAACAATAGTGTTTACCTGTGGTAACACTCCAGAGTAAAATTTTAAGGGAATGCGCTCACCTGGAATGGTTGTGAGAAGTCACAACCACTGTCATCACATAAGGTATTAAACGGACATCTGATATCCACAGTCACAGCAGACACGGCTTTCCCAGATCCAGCAGACACTAAACATTGGCTCCTGAATCTTGCCATGTATAGTGTACAGTTCCTATAGCGTCTTGTGCTTGGGTGCGAGGAAAACACAGGAGACACAGGTTGATATGAAATGACTTGTATTACTTCATACAAGCATGCTGAAAAGTTCACACAGTTTGCAGGAACAGCGACAGGAGACACAGCAGGCCAGAGTAACTTCAAGCACTACAATAAATCTCCAAAGCAGGTTCAGGATCTCTTCTCTGTACCGTAATTCCTCTGCAAACATGGATTCACCAAACAGCAGGTTTCCAGAGTCCAAAAGTGTTCCAAGGTTCCTCAGTAGGGAATAGCTGGAGTACAAGTCCAAGGTTTCCAGAAGTCAGGTCACAGACTGACTGAGGCTTGATTCAGGAGCACTGATTGTTCAGCTGAGGCTGCTTAAGAAGCAAGAGGGAAGAATCAGGGCGGGAACATGAAAACTGGAAACTCCATATTAACTGAGGGCAAGAGCTGCAGAAAGACAGAAAGCAAAATGGCCGACGGAAAACTGAGTTTCAAGGAACATGTCAACAGAGACAAAGAACCTTACACTTCCATCTCCACGAGCCTAAAAGGCAACATTTCGAGTGCAAGCAGATGAAAAATGTGTGAATTTAGTACTGTGGCCTGTGGGGCGTTGGCTGCATATTTCCGCTTGCGTTCCAATGACTGGGGTATGGACAACTGAAGGCTGCGCTGGGACGAGGACGTGGACGTGCTTGATGATGGTGGTAGTTGAGTATGTGCAACTACAGGTGTAGGGCAGGAGGCATCTACGCAGGAACCATGAACAAGGGATTGGCTTCCACACACAACAGCAGAAGAAGCAGTGGTGTCACCTGCAGACACTGTTCCTGTACTCTGGGGTTCGGCCCACAAAGTTGGGTGCTTTGCTGCCATGTGCCTAATCATGCTGGTGGTGGTCAGGCAGGTAATTTTGCTACCCCTGCTGATACTAGCATGGCAGGTGGTGCAAATAGCCTGTTTGGGGTTATCTGCAAAGTCTTTAATAAACAACCAGACTCGGGAAGACCTTTCAGTTGTACTGCCAACTTCCGTCATGTTGGTGTTACGAGGAACGGTTGCCCGCCTTCTGTCTGTGGCCACCACAGTTCTTGCCTATTGTGGTGCTACTCCTCCCTCCCCCTGTGTGCTGCTGTCCTCGCTCTGCTTGTCCTCCTGCCAGGTTGGGTCAGTTACTATATCATTCACCACCTCCTCTTCCACTTCCACACCCTGGTCCTCCTCCTGACTTTCTGGCAATTGTGTCTCATCATCGGCCACCTGTTGTAATAAGTACCCACCGTCACCTTCGTGTGAACGTGGCTGCTCAAATATTTGGGCATCGCTACATGCGATCTCATCTTCCCCTGCTTCAAGTGGACCGGGCGAGAGGCCCGAATCTATAAATGGAAAAGTGAACAGCTCTTCGGAGTGTCCAAGTGTGAGATCAGTCTTCTGCGGGCACTCGGCATGGCGGGAGGATGGAGGATCAGGGTGAGGAATATGCGGTTAAGACTCACGGCTACTCCGACTTGATCGTGTGGAAGACAGGTTGCTGGCAAAGTGACTGGAAGCATTTTCCGTTCTCCAACCAACAACCTTTTGACACTGCTCTGGTTTCAATAGTGCTGCTCCCCTAGGAAATCAGACAGGAAGGTCATGCGAGAAGATGTGGGTGTTTGTTGTTCTCAATTTCAGCTTGACCACGGCCTCGCCTCTGCATGCACCATCACCATCACGTCAACTTCCCGTCTCTTACCATGCGCCTTGCCCATTTAAATGGACTACATTATTTTCCAGATTCACTACAAATGGCTGAATTGGGAGCGATCTCATATGTGATCCGTGTGCAGGAAAAACACACTTTAAAATATCTGGACTGTACGTAAAAAAATTTTTTTTTTAGGAAACTGGTGTCAATAACTAAGGTAAGACACAGCAGAAATAGTTGAATGGAGGCCTTAAATGCCACAATTGGTAGCCCACAGATAGATGGGGTGTCTGATAGAGATACCACACTGTTCAATATGTGGACTGTATTGTTTGTTTTTTACTGCAAAATAGTGTATAGGACTAGGGTAACAGGCAGCCAAAACAGTTGAATGGAGGCCTGAAATGCAACAATTTGTAGCCCATAGACAGATGAGGCATCTGAAGGAGATACCACACTGTTCAACATGTGGCCTGAATTTTTTGTTTTTTAACTCAAAAGAGTGTATAGAACTAGGATAACAGACAGCAAAAACATGTGAATGAAGGTCTCAAATGCCACAATTTCTAGCCCACAGATAGATGAGGCGTCTGAAGGAGATACCACACTGTTCAATATGTGGCTTGTGTTTTGTTTTTTAATGCAAAATAGTGTATAGAACAAGGGTAAACAGCCAAAATAGTTGAATGTAGGCCTGAAAATGCAAAAATGTGTAGCCCACAGATAGAGGAGGCATCAGACAGAGATACCGCACTGTTCTATATGTAGCCTGTATTTTTTGTTTATTACCACAAAATTGTGTATAGAACTAAGGTAACAGACAGCCAAAACAGTTGAATGGTGGTCTCAAATGCCACAATTTCTAGCCCACAGATAGAGGAGGCGTCAGACAGAGATAACGCACTGTTCAATATGTAGCTTGTATTTTTTGTTTATTACCACAAAATAGTGTACAGAACTAGGGTAACAGGCAGCCAAAACAGTTGAATGGAGGCCTTAAATGCAACAATTTGTAGCCCACAGATAGATGAAGCATCTGAAGGAGATAACGCATTGTTCAATATGTGGCCTGTATTAT
This sequence comes from Oophaga sylvatica, assembly GCA_033576555.1. Lineage (NCBI taxonomy): Eukaryota > Metazoa > Chordata > Amphibia > Anura > Dendrobatidae > Oophaga > Oophaga sylvatica. Next base: position 238,248,313 of record JARQOD010000002.1, read on the forward strand.
TTGTTATTTTACCGCAAAATTGTGTATAGAACTAGGGTAACAGACAACCAAAACAGTTGAATGGAGGTCGTCTCAAATGCCACAATTTGTAGCCCACAGATAGATGAGGCGTCTGTCAGAGATAACACACTGTTCAATATGTGGCCTATATTTTTTGTTTTTTAACACAAAATAGTGTATAGAACTAGGGTCACACACAGAAAGAACAGTTGAATGGAGGCCTGAAATTTCACAATTTGTAGCCCACAGATAGATGAGGCATTTGACAGAGATACCACACTGTTCAATATGTGGCCTGAATTTTTTGTTTTTTAACTCAAAAGAGTGTATAGAACTAGACAGCAAAAACATGTGAATGGAGGTCTCAAATGCCACAATTTTTAGCCCACAGATAGATGAGGTGTCTGAAGGAGATACCACACTGTTCAAAATGTGGCTTGTATTTTTGTTTTTTAATCTAAAATAGTGTATAGGACTAGGGTAACAGACAGTCAAAACAGTTGAATGTAGGCCTGAAATGCAAAAATGTGTAGCCCACAGATGGAGGAGGCGTCAGACGGAGATACCACACTGTTCAATATGTGGCCTGTATTTTTGCTTTTTAACGCAAAATAGTGTGTAGAACTAGGGTCACAGACAGCCAAACCAGTTGAATGGTGGTCTGAAATGCCACAATTTGTAGCCCACATATAGATGAGGAGTCTGATGGAGATACCACACTGTTCAATATGTGGCCTGTATTTTTATTTTTGAACGCAAAATAGTGTGTAGAACTAGGATCACACACAGCCAAAACAGTTGAATAGAGGCCTGAAATGCCATAATTTGTAGCCCATAGATAGATGAGGCATCTGATGGATATAGCCCACTTTCAAATATCTGGCCTGTATTTTTTGTTTTTTTTGCCCAGCTAAATTTTGTCAACAAGTAGTCAAAGACACAGCAAAAAAAATTCTATGGAGGCCTGAAATGGCACAATTTTTAACGCAACGATATGTGATCCGTGTGGCGGACAAAACCCAGTGTAAAATATCTGCCCTGTAGCTAAATATTTTTTTGCCAGCTAACTAGTTTTTGGGCAGCAAAATGGTGTCAAGAAATTATATAAGACACTCCCAAAAAATTTTACAGTACCACAAAAATGTCAGAATTTTCTGTGCACTTAGATGTGATAACTGGGATGGGCAAGCCCGTTTAAAATAGCGGGATTTTCATGCTGTACTATGAAAAGTATCTGGCTGTATTCTGCAGTGTCAACAAGCAAATGGAGAAGAAAAAGAGGCTGGATTGCTTTGGGATAAAAATCGTTAAGTGCAAAATTTTTGGGCTGTCCTAGGGTGTGTATATAGGTTCAATATATGTAATAGGCAGCAGCAGCTTCAGGCACTGATCCTGGGCTATGTATACGTAATATATGTAAAGGCAGCAGCAGAGACAGTAAGGAATGGACCTCTTGTGTATGCAATGAAGTATACATACAATGCATTTGCTACTGATGATCTATATAACCCAATCGTGCAGTGTGCTTGCTTTATTATATTGCACATACACTCTGCCTACCTAGCACTGCAATCTAACCTGTAATCAGCTTAGAGGACTGTGATTTAGCTGGATTGTGTATTTATTATGGATATACCACATACTTATAACCCCCAATTGGACCTTCTTAGTACAGTCTCCCACACTAGCTGTTCGGAGCAGGACTGTGATGTGCACGGGCTGCCAGGTCCTTATAGACCTGATGACGCTGTGGGCAGCCAATCACTGTAATGACACACCAAAATGGCTGCGCATTCAGAGTGTGTGGCAAACAATCCTTGCATTTGATTGGCTCTTGAAGAGCGCCAAACATGCAGGGATGGACATAGAATTCCGCGAGCAATCCGGATATGCATTGGGCTCGCGAGTACCGCAGTACAGCGATCTCGGCGGTTATCCGGCTTACGAGTATGCGCGCTATCACTAAGCTGTATCTCTTATTGCAATTTATGGATTTGATGGCTAGCTTTGGGGAAATTTCTTCTGCCCTTGAGGTTTTCATTGAAATACATTTCACTGCAATGTATGACTCCAAATTGTTTGGAATTGGTTTATACTGGAATAATCGAATTGTTTGGAAAAAAATGTAGTACCTAGAAATTCTAATTTCAAAAGGTTTTATCTTCTCAACTATAACTTGGCGATTGATAGGAGCAACGATTGTTCTCAAACTATTGCTGATTTCTTCCCTTTGGCATTGTATTAAAACAGCCTAAATTGCTACAGACATGTATCAATACATCTGTGTTTTTAGAGGTCATCATGTCCACTTTTGAAGAACATTTATCAAGGCATGTAGGGTGCTATTACTCTCTTAATTTCCATCGAAGCAGTTATGGTGGTGTTTAATTTTCAATGATGCTGCACACATGGGTTGGGCTAGTTTTTGTGAAATAAATAATGACACGGGTAATTATGTATTAGTTGTTCATCGAGTTGTATTTAACAAATTTTAAAGAATCAAAGACCTGTGATATTTCTATTCTGTCTCGATTACATAATGCAAGAACAAGGGGTATACTGCTTTTTCTCATGACTGACATTTAATTTCCCTTTGCATAGCTTTTTTTGTAATAAAATCGATGCATAAACAGTCTCGCCATGTACTTGGTACAAAGCTCTCATGGATTCCATTAACCTATAATTGGTCTTTTGGTTTTATTGTGGTGTCATTCATTTTTGGGAAAAGTGTTTTAACTTTACTATTCCAAACCTGACGGGCTTAAGAAATGGGGCATACATAGCACAAAGTGATTAAATACACCATCAGAAACACACATCTTGGCACATCCTTCAACCTGAACTATCTAAACAAAGTATATCAGTTTTTCTGAACCATTACTTTTTTTTTTGCCAGTTGCCTTTTCTATTTAGTTTTGCATTTTGTGAGACAATCTTACTAAGAGACCTGAGAAAAGGAAGTTGTTATTAAATTTTACGTAAAAGTAGTTGTCACTATTGAATTTGGGGTAAAACAGGTCATAAGTTAAATATACCTTAATAGAAATATTGAGAGATGTGAATGTATAATGCATGACATGGTGGATATTGCAAAAATCAGGGAAACATCTCCAAGAATCATGAAAAACAAGAGCAGAAAAAAAGGTCTAAACTGCTGCGCTTCCAATCAGATGTAAAAACAACTCACAAACTCTCACAAAAAATATCAATGACACTCTGTGAGTGAAATTAACGCCACTCACATTTGTTATCAAGCATCCAATCCTGGCCAGTTTTGCCTCAACGTGTCCACTTCCACACCTCCCTGAGCTCTCCACATCAGTTCTCCACTCCTCCTCAGCTGGATGAAGATGCCAATACAGGACATCAATGACATATCCACAGACTTGATGATAATCACTCTCTTGGATAAGTGAGATTCATTTACCATTAAAACAAAGATAATAAAATACATACAAAAATTCATTTTAAGGCAGTTGATGCTAATTGTTTTCTAAACTTTGAAAGTGATCACTTAAAAAAAAAGGAAACCGAACATGCATTTTAACCAGATGATATGGATGAGGAGAAATTGCACTGATGATAAAGATGTGGATTGTCAAATGAATAAAATAGGAAGTAAATTAAAAGAAAAGGGATACCCACTACTGATCATAAAAGGTGCAAAAAAGAAGGCAAAATGAATCAAGCCAGAAGTACCAATATTATTATTATTATTATTATAGATTTTTATAGCGCCATTTATTCCATGGCGCTTTACATGTGAAGAGGGGCAAATATAGACAAGTACAGTAAACATGAGCAATACAAGGCACACACAAGTACAGAAGGAGAGAGGACCCTGCCCGCAAGGGCTCACAGTCTACAGGGATGGGTGAGGATACACTAGGAGAGGGAAGAGCTGATCGTGCGGTGGTTCAGTAGACTGATGATCACTGCAGGTTGTAGGCTTGTCGGAAGAGGTGGTCTTCAGGTTCTTTTTGAAGGTTTCCATGGTAGGCGCGAGTCTGATGTGTTGGGGTAGAGAGTTCCAGAGTATGGGAGAGGCACGGGAGAAGCTTTGTATGCGGTTGTGGGAAGAAGAGATAAGAGGGGAGTAGAGGAGGAGATCTTGAGAGGATCGAAGGTTGCGTGTGGGTATGTACCGGGAGACCATGTCACAGATGTATGGAGGAGACAGATTGTGGATGGCTTTGTAGGTCATGGTTAGGGTTTTGAACTGGAGCCTCTGAACGATAGGAAGCCAATGAAGGGCTTGGCAGAGAGATCAGTAGGGATCAGGATCACGATGTAAAGAAACATAGAAATAGTAGCCTCTGTTATAATTCGTTAACCGAGGAGGATAATAAAGAAATAGGCTAGGCAACCAGACACCCAGAGATGTTGGTAACTTAGCGGATTGCAGACCCCTAAACTGACAACACAACTAGAATTAGCCGTGAGGCGTACCTACGATGCCCTAGACGCCTCGACACAGCCAAAGAGTTAACTAAGCCTAAAGAAAGAAAGAAAGGGGAAAGCTAAACTGCCCCGGAGTAGAGCCCCAAAGAAATAGATAGCCCCCAAACATATATTGCCGGTGAGACAGATGAAGTACAAAACACAGGCAGAAAATAGAGTAAGCAAATGCTGGGGCCCAAACTGTCTGGATAGAACAGGACAGGAAAGGATACTGTCTGCAATCCCGCAAAAAACCCAAAGAAAAATTCCAACACGTCTGATATGCAAAATATTGAGGCCACACGACCTCTCCCCCACTAAATCTGAACTCTGGTGTGAACTGGACCAAAACAACAGATACTGAAATAACAGGGGACTAGAAATACAGAAAAGACTGACATAATCTGTGACAAGGAAAACAGAGTCCAGCACAGGTCCCAGCAGGGAACCCGGCTGAACTCACACTAGCAAGGCAGAGAACAAAGAAAAGCCAAAAGGGAAAAAAAACCCCACAGATTAAAACAGATAACTTATCTGAAAGATGCAGGACAAAGCAGGGAACAAGCAGACTTCCAGAAGGCTCAGGAAGAAAACCAAATCACCGGCAACAACTAAAGGCACTGTCACACTTAGCGATCGCACCAGCGATCACGACAACGACACGACCTGGCGTAATCGCTGGTGCGATCGCTATGTGATCGCTAGTTAGATTCCAAACACAACTCATCAGCGATCTGTATAACGACCTCTGCGGTTGTTGGGAAAACCTAGTCCCACCTGCGACGCTGGTGAAGTCGTTCATAAAGGGTGTCACACTCAGCGATTCAGGCTCACCAGCGGGACACCAACGACCAAAAAACGGCTCAGAACGTTCATAAGTGATCAACGACATCTCAGCAGGGGCCACATCGCTGCTACATGTCACACACAGCTAAGTCGCTAATGAGATCGCTACTGCGTCATAAAATCGGTGACGCATTAGCAATCTCGTTAGCGATCTCGTTTAGTGTGACAGTACCTTAAGGGATGGGAGCTCACTTTAATCTCTCCAGTCTGTAACACCTGACCTTCAATCATCTTCTTCAGGTGATTGACTTCTGTCAGCCAAACCAGCTCCATTACCAGCAGCAACCACCAGAGGGAGCCCAAACTCAGAAGCCAGATCAAAAGTGTTCACAACAAGCCTCCTTTCTACCATAAACTAAAGGAAAGGAAAAAGAAGAAATAAGGGTAGTAGCTGGTTAATTACAGTATAAAGTGGGTATATAAATGTGGTACAAAAAAAAGTGACGTGAGACTTGTAAGTGTATCACACATCAAAAGAAAACCTTTTACAGCAACACTGTGGGATATATCTTTGAAAGAAAACAATTCCTTAATAGAGATGGGCAGACCCGTGGATGCTCTGGTCTACTGGGTCCCAGGTCCGGTCGGGTTCATCGGCTATAAATTGTGATAACCTTAGTGACGTCAGAGCTCTTTCCAGCAGCTGGATTCACATGCTACTGTCAAAGTGTTCCGGCTGGTGTGCTGAGCGGTCGCATTTCTCATGTCACCCTCAACACACCGTCTGGATGTAGCAGAGTTGGGGATTGTCGTGGGACATTGGATCACTTTATGGCGGACACCTTTGGATTAATCGATTTCTTAAAGGTAAAAAATGGGTAGAAGAAGGTCGGGGAGTGTTTTGTACGAATAGGATTTTTCTCCATGCATGTGTTTATTACTTTTCACTACATTACTACCCCTGGCCTTGATGTGGGCTGAAAATACAAACCTGACATTGACCTCAAAATATTACCCCGCTTACCAATGCACCAGGGCAAGTGGGAAGAGCTGAGACTAATCACAAGAGTTGGCACATCTAATGGTTATGCCATTTCTGTGGCAGCTGAGGTGGAAGAGATGGTGGGAGACTATTTTTTTATGCAAATGACTTAAAGTAACAGAGAATTAAAAAAAATAAACAAAAATAAGAAAAATAGAAGTATTGGAGTGAAGGAGGAGGTGGAGATGGAAGTGGCGGTGTAGGTGGAAGAGGTTGAGGAGGAGGTAGCCAACACTATTCTATTGTTGTTTTTGTTTTATTTAAATTTGTGGACCCACAAAAATGAAACAAATGCCAAATAGAGTGTAACCATGGCGGGTGCGGCTGGCATAGTTGTCTAGTCAGCCAAAGGTACGGACAAGTCCTGTCTGATCCACGTGTTAGCTACCACATGTTGGCAGTGGACAGGTGGATGCGTCTGTCTGTGATCACACCACCTGCGGTGCTAAAGACATGCTCTGACACTACACCTGCTGCAGGGCAGGCCAGGACTTCCAAGATATACAGGGCAAGCTCTGGCCATGTGTCCAATTTGGACAACCAAGAGTAAAATGGGGAGACCCATAAGTTAGTATGTGTACACGTACTCTTCAACCATGTTGTGGAAATGCTGCCTCCTGCTGATACGGGTAGAATCACATGATGGTGTCAGATGTTGTGGGATGCTCATGAAGTTTTTCCAAATTGCGGCCACATTAACCCTGCCTTTTGAAGTGGTGATGGTGCCCCAACTGTGTTAGCGACTTCATCCTGCGCCTCTGATTTGTTCTTCCACTGAGCTCGTGCTGTCAGCAGTTTCTGTACCACCGTGTGTTTTCATTCATGCATTTTGCAATCCCAAAAAGTGACAGAAGTAATGATGGTACATTGTCCTTGTAGCAGGGATCCAGTAGGGTGGCCACCCAGTAATCTGCTCTGGTAGCAATAGGGCAACTAGGCTGTCATTGTGAAGGTATTGTAGCATGTATTGGCTCATGTGTGCCAGGCTACCCAGAGACAAAGATAAGCTGTTTTCAGTGGGATGTGTATCATCTGGGCCCTCTGTATCACCCCAGCTACACTTCAGTGATGCCCGTGAGCTGCTCTGAGCACCACCCTGCTGTGAACACATTTCCTCCTCCTCCTCCAAACTGTCCCCTGGTGGGATACTTGTGTACCTGGCCGCTGTTGGTACAAGAACCCACTCTCCGAGCCATTGTGGATGACAGGCCTGATAATGGTGAAAATGGTCCTTAATCCTCCTGATTCTCTTCCTCCTGTGCCACTACCTCATGAATCATTTTCTGAAGTGTTGTTTCCAGCAGGCATACAAGTGGTACAGTCATGCTGATGATTGCATCAGCACTGGCCATGCTGCTGGAAGATTCAAAGCAACGCAACACAGCACACACGTCCCGCATGGAGGCTCGTTTATTGGTGGTGAAATGGGGTCATTATTTCCGGCTGATGCTCACACATCCTCTCCAGCATATGCAGGGTGGAGTTCTCCCTTGTTGGTACGTCGCATATGAGGCAATGAGCAGGAAGACAGAAATTAAGGTGCAGCGCAGACAGGCACTCAGCAGAAGGGTAACAATGCCGAAAGTGCACTCACACTGCTTGCACTTTCACCAGCATGTCAGACATATCTTAGTAACTTTTGTGGAAGCACTGCACCATCAAATAAAGCACATGTGCCAGGCAAGGGATGTGCACAAACCAGCTAGGCCCGTAGCTGGTACCAGATTTCGACCGTTATCACACACCACCAGGCTGGGCTTGAGGTTCAGCGGCAACAACCACTCATCTGTCTGTTCTTTGATTCCTGTCTACAGCTCCTGTTTGTTGTGGGATCTGTCCCCCAAACAGATCAGTTTCAGAACAGCCTACTGTCATTTGCCTCTGGCAGTGCTGAAGTTGAAAGTGGAGGTCTTACTATGAATGGATGAGGAGGTGGTGGTGGAAGTGAAGTAGGAGGAAGAGGCAACCTGGATAGATTAACATCCAGCAATTCTCGGTGGTGATAGGTCATGCGCTACAACACCTTCCGTCTCTGGCCGAGCTGCCACTACATTTACCCAGTGGGCAGTTAGGGAGAGGTAATGTCCCTGGCCCTGCTTATTTGTCCACGTATCAATGGTTATGTGGACTTTGCTACTGATGGCATTGTCCAGTGGACACCCTATTTGAACTGCCACATGTGTGTGCATCTGTTGGCGCCGCTACATAGATGATATTTTTTGTTTATGGGCAGGCCCCCATGACACTTTAGTCACCTTCACTGAGTTTCTAAATTGAATTTCACACTGAACTGCAGTCAAACCCAGATATCATTTCTTGACACCCTCATTATTAGGGAATCCAACGGGTGTCTTACTACCGACATTTTCTCTAAACCGACAGACTCCAATAGTCTACTACACTATGGTAGTTGTCATCCATCTGCCATAAAACACAGTTTGCCCCGCTCCCAATTTAAACGCGGGACACGAATAGTTTCCAATTCCAATCTTCTACCTGGCCGTTTGGATGAGATGTCCAATAAATTTACAGCTAGACATTACGTCAAAAGCCTTCTCGATAGAGAGAAAAAAAATGGCCCTTGACCCAACCCTCCACTAAACTGCCAAACCAAAACTCGAACGGGTTCCCTTTATCCATACTCACCATCCCGTCATGTCGAAAATCTACAATGTGATTCGTAGACATTGGCCTATGCTTACCCACTCATATCCCCAGATTGAAGCCTTTAAGGCACCTCCTCTAATACACAAAAGAAGACCTAACAACATTAGAAGCAGAGTAGTTAAAGCTGACATAGGCAGCTTTTCTAAAGTACCTAGACAAACCTTCCTCCACACAGAGAAAAGCGGCACATTCCCTTGTTTGGGATGTGCGTGCTGCTCCAAAGTCATTAAATCCAGTGAAATCATCCATCCCCACTCCGGAAAACACTATAATATTAAGGGATTCTTCACATGCAAATCAAATAATGTCATTTACTTGATCAAAAGCCCATGTTGCTTACTCTATGCCAGTGAAATGACACAGCATATTTGAGATCGCATTGAGAGCCATAAATCTACAATAAGGTGTAAAAAAACATGGCTCCCTCTCCCCTACCACTTCATTTCGCAAATCACTCTGTCTCTCAACTACGTTTCCAGGTCATAAAACAGATTGATATACCCAGACGGGGTGCCAACCATATTAAATTACTTAGAGAAAGAGAATCCTACTGGATTTACACCTACAAACCCTGTCCCCTAGGGGCCTCAATACAGAACTCGATTTGGTTTTCAGATAATTAATTGGGGGTGAATGGTCTCCTGCTCTTTTGTGGCTTTTGTATTCTTTTTGGTTATGTATTCTTTATGCAAGAAAAATTGACACAGTATACTTTTATTTCTGGTAGTTACGTGTGCAAAATGCTGACGGATGCATCTTATCTAACCTCTCTTTTCCATTCATTAATCTAGCTTGTTTTTCAGGCACTAAGACCTTCACTTTTTCCATACCCAATCAGGGTAAGTACCTATTTTTCTTATTTTTATTTTCATTTTATTTTCATTATTTTTGTAGTTTTTACTTTTATTTATATATTTTTTTATTCTTTACTCTTATTTTTTCACCCTTATTTTATGCTTTTTTTTTTTTTTCCGCCATTTTTTTTCTATTTTTATCATTTTTTTCATTTTTTATCTACATATTCAATTTACTTTTGTAGTTATACGTTTTTATTTTTATTTTCATTTTTATTAAAAAATCTTTCATTTTATCATTTTTACATTTTTTCTCTTGTTCATTTTTTGCATATATTTTCCTTTTTTCATTTTCAAGCTCTTAGCTTTTTTTTTCCTTTTTTTCAATTAATCTCCCTCTATTTTTATTTTAATTTATTTAATTTATTTTTCTCGTTCATTTTATTTTTTAGTTTTCATTTTTATTTTTCTCTTGAAAACTTCCCCTTATTTATCCATCCGTACTTTGTTCTTATTTTTATTTATCATTCATTTTCATCCTTTTTTCCGCTATTATTTCTCATCCTCAACTGTCTCAGCCTTATTTATACCTATATCTCTCTTCTACTTTCTCCTCTTCCTCTCTTCTCTGCCCTTTTTTCCCCATCCCATATTATCCTCCCTCTTTTCTCTGACTCTTTATCCTCTATTTTTTCTCTCCTATTTTCCCTTTGCCTCTCATTCCCTCTGCCTCTCTATTCCCCATCTTCATTCCCACAGCGCACACTACCATGTAACCTGAGCGCCAGTGCTACTGCGCAGGCGCCTATTCTAGTATACTTTTTCTCTCATTAGCGCTACAGCGCATGCACCCGCGGTGCCTGCATTGACGCCTGCACTTTTACATCGCCCCCACATCGCTTCTGCGCATGCGCCCGCAGCGCGTCCCATCATTCAGCACGTTCATCTGTGCACGCGCCCGTGCTCCAAGCCTCCCTCTCACTGAACACACTGCGCATGCGCCGCCTCCCACCCTCATCTCCATTTCCAGTCCCGGGGCTACATTAACCCACTGACCACCAATGTCTCCACACATCACCACAGACGTCTCCTTTCCTCTGGAATTCCAGGTATGCTCCTCAACGCAGCCTCCATGCTTATACTTTTGTCCATATACCTTATCATGCACTACTTTGTTTCTGCAGCCATTTCCATGACCTTTGTCCTCCTCTATGCCCAGACGGACTCTCCTATAATTCCGTAGGTATGCCTAATTTTCTTCATATGGGCACTGGCTGAGATGCTGCCATCGCTACTTACCTTCATGCTTCCATGTCTGTATTCTTATACAAAATTGTTTTTCGCCACTGCCCCTTCATTTTACAGCCCCAATTGTGATCTCTGATCACTCCGCTATGGCCTCTTCTTTTTAATCCATTTTTTCTACTTAAGGTCAGTTCCTATGTTTACACTGCCGCTTTATTACATTGTCTCCATATTTGGTTTTAGTATTGTGTCATCCATCCTTCGTTCTGATATTGTGTCCCTAGCCTGCATCTTAATGCGATACCCTATATTCTTTTGATATACAGGCAACTATGTATATCTTTGCTCTGCACATTCTTTGTATATATTGTATATATGTAACCTTACCCCCCAGACCCCAGTCCAGAGCCTCTCATCTAGCCAAATCAGATCTCTCCTACTTTGCACTGACGAGGACCAACAGTCCGAAACACCGTGTCTGCAAATGGAGATTCTGATTTGGCTTTTATCCTAAGTCATATTACAAGACTCGTTAAAGGGTTGATTGTGACTTGTAGGATCGCTACTTCCAATAGGTGGCGCTATAGAGTACAAGTCCTCTTTGTTTGAAGAGGCAATTTGCATATTAAAATTTCCCAGAGGAGCATTGCACGGCGAATAAGCCTCCTTACCTCGACACGCCAGAGCTGGTATGTCACTCTCCACAAGGAGTAACCTTACCCCCCAGTCCCCAGTCCAGAGCCTCTCATCTAGCCAAATCAGATCTCTCCTACTTTGCACTGACGAGGACCAACAGTCCGAAACACCGTGTCTGCAAATGGAGATTCTGATTTGGCTTTTATCCTAAGTCATATTACAAGACTCGTTAAAGGGTTGATTGTGACTTGTAGGATCGCTACTTCCAATAGGTGGCGCTATAGAGTACAAGTCCTCTTTGTTTGAAGAGGCAATTTGCATATATATTTTGTGGAATTTTCACTCCTGTACAGCATTTTTACTGTGTGACTTTTGTAACTAATTCTCTGTATGTCTATCTTTCACAGTGTGGTTTGATAAAGACCCATAATTGGGTTGAAACGTTACCTTGACACTTTATTATTGCTGTGGTGACCTCAATAAATTCATCTATGCTATGCATTTCAAAAATCATTTTCTGAGTGCGGCTGTTTCTTCATCTATATGACTTTAACTGGACGAGCTCCAGGTTCAGCCAGCTCCTATCCTACTCTATACGGAGTGCACGCCATTATCTATAAACATGTGTGTGCAAGGCATGGATGGCCCACCTGGAAAAGTAGTAGTGGCTGGGAACAACATACTGTGGAATGGCCACTGCCATCAGTTTTTTGTTATGAAGAGATAAAGACAAAAAAACAGCTACCGTAAGCAATTTTTTTTAGAAAAACAAGTGAAAAAATATTAAACTAAATATCATTTACTTGAATGCTCTAAAACAAGAAAAACAATAGCATTAGGCCTACGTGTTTGGAAATTTGCCTGCACTGGTGAGCTGATGTGAACTTTGTTTTTCTTTTACAAATCAGTTTTTTTAAATTGTCTGTCTCCAATAGCCACAATAGCAGCATTTCAAATGAAATTAGTAATGCTGTCATTCAGGACCCTGGCTAGGGGGGTATTTCCTCTTTCTCTCAATGATTTGGGAAATGGAAAGCTGAACACTTGCATGGACATGTAGTGATGCTTGATGACACTGGTGGTGGTGCTGTCACATTCTCACTTTGCAGGGAGGTAGATGACCCTCTTGATCATGAGAAAGAGGCCGAAACCATAGCAGAAGAGGGAGCAGGAGGAGGCTCGGATCCAGGGGCGCACCTATAATGAGGCAACTTGAGCTTGTTGCCTCAGGCGGCACCACCTGCTGGGCGGCAATGGGAGCGCTCAGTGCAAGAGACCTGATGCACAAAATCCTGAGCATTGCTCCTGTGCAGAGCTCAGTGCCGCCTCCAGCACTGGCTCCTCCTCCATCTTCTCTCCCCCTCACCCTCTGGCTGATCAGGACATCGGCAGTGAGTGACAAAGCAGGAGGAACTCGGAGCCAGAAAAGGCCAGAAATCTCCTCAGTGTGTGACAATTACAGTGGCCAGTAGGTGGCAGTATCACAAATTGATGCTGCCCCCTCCTAGCTCCAGATGTAGGGCTGCTCTCTCCACTGCAGGAAGGACCCCCAGCCCCCACTGTTGTGAATGTTTTGGAAATTAATTCTGAGCAGAAGCTCCCTCTGGTGGTTACAAACAGTACTGAACCATTCAATGAGGATTGGCAATCAGGATTCACAGACTGGCTTGATATAAGGGAGGTTCCCTCCCATCATGGTTGCCGGTGATCAATTGTTCTTGTCTCAACTGTGGTTCCTGGTTCACTTGGAAGCTTGCTGAGTCTTGCCTCTTTTTCTGCTTTCAGATAAGATATTTTCTGTTTTTGTTTTTGTGCTTACCATTTGCATATTTCTCTGAATTTCTGTGAGGTTAGCCAGGTTTCCCTCTCCCCGGGAGGCTTGGGCTCCTCTCAGTTCCTCTCGAGCCATTGTTATTTGTTCATTTGCCTTTTTCAGTTTTTTCAGTGGCTACGGCTTAGTTTTGTTACACCAGAGAACTGAGTTAGGTGGTAGAGGTCGTGTGATCTCAGGTGTTTTTGCAATCAGTAGCGTTGGCATTTTTTAGGGGTTTTTTTTTGGAATTCAGTGAGTATCCTTTCTATCCTTTTCTGTCTAGGCAGATTGGGCCCCAGCGTTTGCTCATACTATTTTCTGTCTGTGTCTGTATTTCCTCTTGTCTATCCGCCATTACATGTTTGGGGGCTTCCTATGTTTTTTGGGGATCTGCTCCGGGGCAGATAGCTTTCCTCTTTCAATCTTTAGGTGTAGTTAATCTCTCAGACTGTGACGAGGTGTCTAGGACCAACGTAGGAACGCTCCACGGCTGCCTTTAGTTGTGGTGGTTAGTCAGGGTACTGCAATCCAATAGATTCCAACCTCTCTGGTGTATTGCCACTTTTGCCTGCTCTCCTCAGCTACCAAAACATAACAGTATCACCGGCCTAACTGAAAATTGTATGGCACTCACAGAAGGGAAAAATAGTGTGGAAAGAAAAAAGTTATCAGAGTTGTCAGAGATTTTTTTTTTTCTGTTTCTTGCAATTTTTCCCTCTTTTTCTCTGGGTGCTGAGGAGGATTTTTTTTTCTCTCATTGGAGCTTGCACAGCTGTCTGGCCGTGTGGATCAGCTTGCCACTGAGGTTTGGAGTATTGCTGTCTATCTTTCTGGGTTGCCGGTTGTGGAACCTAGGATTCCCATGCCAGATTTGTTTTTGGGAGATCGGGCCAAAATTCTGAATTTCAAAAATAACTGTAAGTTGTTTTTTGCCTTAAAACCTAAGTCCTCAGGGAACGCAGCACAGCAGGTTCAAATTGTCATCTCTCTCCTGCGCGGCGATCCTCAGGATTGGGCTTTTTCCCTGACACCTGGGGACCCTGTTTTGAGTGATGTTGATGCATGTTTTCTGGCTCTGGGGTTATTGTTTGATGAGCCTAATGTCACTGATCAAGCTGAAAGAACCTTGTTGGCATTAAATCAGGGGCTTCAGGTCGCTGAATTGTACTGTCAGAAATTCCGGAAATGGGCAGTCCTAACCAAATGGAATGATGATGCTTTGGCAGCCCTTTTTCGGAAGGGTCTGTCAGAGAATGTAAAAGATGTTATGGTGGGTTTCCCTGCTCCCTCTGGTCTCAATGATTCTATGTCATTAGCGATTCAAATTGACAGACGTTTGCGTGAGCGTAGAGGTATGGGTGGAATAGTGTTGCCTTGTGAGCCAGCTTCTGAACCCATGCAGTGTGATAGAGTGGCTTCTGGGGCACAGCGTCATGAGTTTCGAAAACGCAATGGGTTATGTTTCTACTGTGGTGACGCCTCTCATGCTATTTCAGTCTGCCCTAAGCGGGGAAGACGTTTTGCACGCTCAGTTGTCTTGGGTAGTGTTCAGACTAAATTTCTGTTGACTGTTACCCTGATTTGCTCCCTGTCCACATTTTCTGCTCAGGCTTTTGTTGATTTGGGAGCAGCTATTAACCTGATGGATTTTGATTTTGCCAAACGTTGTGGGTTTCCCTTGATACCCCTACGGAAGTCTATTCCCCTACTGGGGATTGTTTCTACCCTTTGGCTGAGAATAAACCCCAGTTTTCTACTCAGGTGATAATGAGGGTTGAACCTGATCATCAGGAGAGTTGCAAATTTTTGGTACTGTATAATCTGCATGACATTATTGTACTAGGTTTCCCTTGGTTACAGTCTCATAATCCTGTTTTGGATTGGAAATCTGTGTCTGTAACCAGTTGGGGCTGCCAATGTGTTAATGCCAAACACTCCTGTTTTTTCTGCCTCTCCCCAGTCTCAGGATGTTCCTGATTTTTTTACTGATTTTTCTGATGTGTTTAGCGAAAGTAAATCTGCATCCTTGCCCCCCCATAGGAGCTATGACTGCGCTATTGAATTAGTGCCTGGTAGTAAATTCCCTAAAGGTCGCCTTTTTAACTTGTCTGTACCTGAACATGACGCTATGCGGTCTTATATCAAGGAGTCATTGGAGAAGGGTCATATCAGACCATCCTCTTCACCCTTGGGTGCCGGTTTTTTCTTTGTGGCCAAAAAGGATGGTTCATTAAGGCCGTGTATTGATTATCGTCTCTTGAACAAGATCACTGTGAAATATCAATATCCGTTACCCTTGATTTCTGACCTTTTTTCCAAGGTGAAAAGTGTTACTTGGTTTACCAAGCTTGACCTCAGGGGAGCGTATAACCTTATTCGCATTAAGCACGGGGATGAATGGAAGACGGCGTTTAATACCCCAGAGGGGCATTTTAAGTACCTAGTGATGCCCTTTGGGCTCACTAATGCTCTTTCCGTCTTCCAGTCCTTCATGAATGACATTTTCAGGGATTTTGTGGATACATTTCTGATTGTTTATTTGGATGATATCTTGATTTTTACCAATGACTGGGACTCTCCTGTGAAACATGTTCGGACTGTGTTCCAGATTTTGAGAGAGAATGCTCTGTATGTGAAGGGATCAAAGTGTCTTTTTGGCGTACAGAGGATCTCATTTCTGGGATTCATTTTGTCTCCATCTGTTATTGAAATGGACCCGGTCAAGGTTCAGGCCATCTGTGATTGGGTCCAACCTACTTCATTAACCCCTTACTGCCATCGGACGTACTATCCCGTCCATGATACCTGGGCCCGTATGACCGGGGACGGGATAGTACGTCTCGTGCGATCGGACGCGCTCCCGGGGGAGCGCGCCGATCGCGCCGGGTGTCAGCTGATTGTCACAGCTGACACCCATGACTGTGTGTCAGGAGTGGTCACGGACCGCTCCCGGCACATTAACCCCTTGCACACCGCGATCAAACATGATCGCGGTGTACTGGGGGCACAGGGAGGATCGCGCAGGGTGGGGGCTCCCTGCGCGCCCCCTGAGACCCTCAGAGCAGCGCGATGTGATCGCGCTGTTCTGAGGGCTTCCTCCCTCCCAGGACCCGGATCCAAGATGGCGCGGGGTCCTGGAGGGAGGTGGCTACCTCAGTGCCTGCCGAGAGCAGGCACTGAGAAGCCTGCTTCACTGCCTGAGCGATCGCTGGTGTGACAGAGTGCTGTGCACACTGTCACACCAGCGATCTGATAAAATACAGTGATGTCCCACCCTGGGACAAAGTAAAAAAGTTAAAAAATTAAAAATAAACATGTTTTAAAAAAAAATCCAAAATAAATAAAAAAAATATATATATATTCCCCAATAAATTCATTCTTCCTGTAAATAAAAAAAAAAAGCAATAAAAGTACACATATTTGGTATCGCCGCGTCCGTAACGACCCCCCCTATAAAATTGTCCCACTAGTTAACCCCTTTAGTGAACCCCTTAAAAAAAAAAAAAAAACGAAGCAAAAAATCAATGCTTTATCATCATACCGCCGAACAAAAAGTGGAATAACACGCGATCAAAAAGACCGATATAAAAAAACATGGTACTGCTGAAAACGTCATCTTGTCCCGCAAAAATCGAGCTGTCATACAGCATCATCAGCGAAAAAATAAAAAAGTTATAGCTCGCAGAATAAAGCGATGCAAAAATAATTATTTTTTATATAAAATTGTTTTTATTCTATAAAAGCGCCAAAACATGAAAAAATGATATAAATGAGGTATCGCCATAATCGTACTGACCCGAAGAATAAAACTGCTTTATCAATTTTACCACATGCGGAACGGTATAAACGCCTCCCCCAAAAGAAATTCATGAATTGCTGATTTTTGTTCATTCTAACCTCCCAAAAATCGAAATAAAAAGCGATCAAAAAATGTCACGTGCTCAATAATGGTATCAATAAAAACGTCAACTCGTCCCGCAAAAAATAAGACCTCACATGACTCTGTGGGCCAAAATATGCAAAAATTATAGCTCTCAAAATGTGATGATGCAAAAACTATTTTTGCAATAAAAAGCGTCTTTTAGCGTGACAGCTGCCAATCATAAAAACCCGCTATAAATAGTAAATCAAACCCCCCTTTATCACCCCCTTAGTAAGGGAAAAATAATAAAATTAAAAAAAAGTATTTATTTCCATTTTCCCATTAGGGTTAGGGTTAGGGTTGCGGCTAAAGTTAGGGTTAGGGTTGGCGCTAACGTTAGGATTAGGGTTAGGGTTGGGATTAGGGGTGTGTTAGGGTTAGGTTTGTGGTTAGGGTTGGGACTAGGGTTAGGGGTGTTTTTGGGGTTAGGGTTGGAGTTAGAATTGGGGGGTTTCCGCTGTTTAGGCACATCATGGGCTCTCCAAATGTGACATGGCGTCTGATCTCAATTCCAGCCAATTCTGCGTTGAAAAAGTCAAACGGTGCTCCTTCACTTCTCAGCTCTGCCATGCATCCAAACAGTAGTTTACCCCACATATGGGGTATCAGCGTACTCTGGACCCCAAGAGTTATTGTGCAATTTGTCCTATTTCTTCTGTTATCCTTGGGAAAATAAAAAACTGGGGGCGAAAATATCATTTTTGTACAAAAAAAATAATTTTTTTTGTTTTTACGGCTGTACATTATAAACTTCTGTGAAGCACTTGGGGCTTCATAGCGCTCACCACACATCTAGATAAGTTCCTTGTGGGGTCTATTTTCCAAAATGGGGTCACTAGTTGGGGATTTCCACTGTTTAGGCGCATCAGGGGCTCTCCAAATGCGACATGACGCCCCAGACCATTCCATCAAAGTCTGCAATCCAAAACGTCACTACTTCCCTTCCGAGCCCCAACGTGTACCCATACAGTAGTTTTCTCTCACATATTGGATATCAGCGTACTCAGGACAAATTGGACAACAACTTTTGGGGTCCAATTTCTCCTGTTACCCTTGTGAAAATAAAAATATTGGGGCAAAAAAATCATTTTTGCAAAAAAAAAAAGGATTTTTTATTTTTACGGCTGTGCGTTATAAACTTCTGTGAAGCACTTCGGGGTTCAAAGTGCTCACCACACATCTAGACAAGTTCCTTGTGGGGTCTATTTTCCAAAATGGGGTCACTTGTGGGGGGTTTCCACTGTTAGGCGCATCAGGGGCTCTCCAAATGCGACATGACGCCCCCAGACCATTCCATCAAAGTCTGAAATCCAAAACGTCACTACTTCCCTTCCGAGCCCTGACGTGCGCCCATACAGTAGTTTTCTCCCACATATTGGGTATCAGCATACTCAGGACAAATTGGACAACAACTTTTGGGGTCCAATTTCTCCTGTTACCCTTGTGAAAATAAAATATTGGGGGCGAAAAAAATCATTTTTGTAAAAAAAAAAAAGATTTTTTATTTTTACGGCTGTACGTTATAAACTTCTGTGAAGCACTTCGGGGCTCAAAGTGCTCACTACACATCTAGATAAGTTCCTTGATGGGTCTAGTTTCCAAAATGGTGTCATTTATGGGGGTTTCCACTGTTTAGGCAGATCAGGAGCTCTCAAAACACGACATGGCGTCCAGCCAATTCTGCGTTGAAAAAGTCAGACGGCGCTCCTTCCCTTCGAAACTCTGCCATGCACCCAAACAGTGGTTTACCCCCACATATGGGGTATCAGCGCACTCAGGACAAATTGCACAATAACTTTTGGAGTCTTGTTACCCTTGGAAAAATAAAAATTGGGGTGAAAAGATCATTTTTGTGGAAAAAATATGATTTTTAAATTTTACGGCTCTACGTTATAAACTTGTGTGAAGCACTTGGGGGTTCAAATTGCTCACCAAGATTTAGAAAAGTTCCTTGAGGGGTCTAGTTTCCCAAATGGGGTCATTTGTGGGGGGTTTCCACTGTTTAGGCACATCAGGGGCTCTCCAAATGCAACATGCATTCAATCTCAATTCCAGCCAATTTTGGTTGGAAAAAGTCAAATGGTGCTCCTTTGATTCCGAGCTCTGCCATGCGCCCAAACAGTGGTTCCCCCCACATACGGGGTATCAGCGTACTCAGGACAAATTGGACAACAACTTATGTGGTCCAATTTCTCCTGTTACCCTTGGGAAAATAAAAAATTAGTGACTAAAAGATAATTTTTGTGGGAAAAAAATAGGATTTTTTATTTTCATGCCGGGCATTATAAACTTGTGTGAAGCACTTGGGGGTTCAAAGTGCTCACCAAATATCTAGATAAGTTCCTTAGGGGGTCTAGTTTCCAAAATGGGGTCACTTGTGGGGGGTTTCCACTGTTTAGGCTCATCTGGGGCACTGCAAACGGAACATGACCCCATCAACGTCTGCATTCCAAAACGTTACTACTTCCTTTCCAAGCCCTGCCGTGCACCCAAACAGTTCCCCCCCCACATATGGGGTATCAGCGTACTCAGGACAAATTGGACAACAACTTTTCGGGTCCAATTTCCTTGGGAAAATTCAAAAATTTGGGACTAAAAAATCATTTTTGTGGAAAATTGTTTTTTTTTTTTTCACACCCAGGCATTATAAGCTTTTGTGAAACACTTGGGGGTTCAAAGTGCTCACAACAGATCTAGATAAGTACCTTAGGGGGTCTAGTTTCCAAAATGGTGTCACTTGTGGGGGTTTCCACTGTTTAGGCGCATCAGGGGCTCTCCAAACACGACATGGCGTCCAATCTCAATTCCCGCCAATTTTAGTTTGAAAAAGTCAAACGGCACTCCTTCCCTTACGAGCTCTGCCGTGTGCCCAAACAGTGGTTTTCCCCCACATATTGGGTATTGGCGTACTCAGGAGAAATTGCATAACAACCTTATCTGTCCATTTTCTCCTTTTACCCTTGTGAAAATAAAAAAAGTTTGTAAAAGATCATTTTTGTGGCTAAAAATTTAAATATTCATTTTTTCCTTCCACGTTGCTTTAGTTCCTGTGAAGCACCTGAAGGGTTAATAATCTTCTTGAATGTGGTTTTGAGTACCTTGAGGGGTGCAGTTTTTAGAATGGTGTCACTTTTGGGTATTTTCTGCTATATAGACCCCTCAAAGTGACTTCAAATGTGAGGTGGTCCCTAAAAAAAATGGCTTTGTAAATTTTGTTGTAAAAATGAGAAATCGCTGGTCAACTTTTAACCCTTATAACTTCCTAAGAAAAAAAAATTTTGGTTCCAAAAATTGTGCTGATGTAAAGTAGACATGTGGGAAATGTTATTTCTTAACTATTTTGTGTGATATATTTCTCTGTTTTAAGGGAATAAAAATTCAAAGTTTGAAAATTGCAAAATTTTAAAAATTTTCGCCATATTTGCGTTTTTTTCAAAAATAAACGCAAGTTATATCAAAGAAATTTTACTTCTAGCGTGAAGTACAATATGTCACGAGAAAACAATCTCAGAATCACGAAGATCCGTTGAAGCGTTCCAGAGTTATAACCTCATAAAGAGACAGTGGTCAGAATTGTAAAAATTGGCCTGGTCATTAACGTGCAAACCACCCTTGGGGTGAAGGGGTTAAAGGCTCTTCAGAGATTCTAGGGTTTTGCCAATTTTTATCGTAAATTTATTGGTAATTTCTCTGTTATTGTTAAACCATTGACTGATTTGACCAAAAAGGGTTCTGATGTGGTGAACTGGCCTCCTGAGGCAGTCTCTGCGTTTCAGGAACTTAAGCAGAGATTCACTTCTGCTCCTGTTCTACGGCAGCCTGATGTTTTCTGCCATTTCAGGTGGAGGTTGATGCCTCTGAAATTGGGGCAGGTGCCGTTTTGTCCCAAAGAGATCCTGAGACCTCTAAAAGTAACCCTTGTGCCTTTTTCTCTCGAAAATTTTCTCCAACTGAACGTAATTATGACGTGGGTAATCGGGAGTTATTGGCCATGAAGTGGGCTTTTGAAGAGTGGAGACATTGGCTTGAGGGAGCCAAACATCAGGTGGTGGTCCTCACGGACCATAAGAATCTGGTTTATCTGGAATCAGCCAAGTGACTTAATCCTAGACAGGCCAGGTGGGCCTTGTTTTTCACACGTTTTAATTTTGTGGTTTCCTTTCTTCCTGGCACTAAGAATGTTAAGGCGGATGCCCTCTTGAGGAGTTTCCTTGTGGACTCTCCTGAGTTATCTGATCCTGCTGTTATTTTGAAAGAGGGTGTAGTTCTTTCCGCCATCTCGCCCAATTTGAGACTGGCTCTGGAAGGGTGTCAGGGGGATAAACCCGAGCGCTGCCCTATTGGGAAATTGTTTGTCCCAGACCGGTGGAAAAAGAGTGTGATGTCTGAGATTCATTGTTCCGCGTTGGCCGGTCATCCCGGAATTTTTGGTACCAGAGACTTGGTTAGTCTGTCCTTTTGGTGGCCTACTTTGTCTCGTGACGTCAGGGAATTTGTGCCGTCCTGTGGGACTTGCTCTCGCTCCAAGCCTTGCTCTCGCTCTAGTGGTTTGTTGATGCCATTGCCTGTGCCCAAGAGACCATGGACCCATATCTCTATGGATTTTATTTCCGACCTCCCTGTTTCTCAGAGAATGACCGTTATCTGGGTGATTTGTGATAGGTTTTCCAAGATTATACATCTTGTGCCATTACCTAAATTGCCTTCCTCCTCTGAATTGGTGCCTTTGTTCCTTCAGCACGTGGTTCGGTTACACGGCATTCCTGAGAACATTGTGTCTGACAGAGGAGTCCAGTTTGTTTCCAGATTTTGGAGGACTTCTTGTTCTAAACTTGGTGTTCAATTGTCTTTCTCCTCTGCTTTTCATCCTCAGACCAATGGACAAACCGAGAGAACAAACCAGACATTGGAGACTTATCTGAGATGCATTGTGTCTGCTGATCAAGATGACTGTGTC
Source organism: Oophaga sylvatica (assembly GCA_033576555.1). Lineage (NCBI taxonomy): Eukaryota > Metazoa > Chordata > Amphibia > Anura > Dendrobatidae > Oophaga > Oophaga sylvatica. The sequence goes on from JARQOD010000002.1 coordinate 238,270,615, forward strand.
TCTTTTTTGCCTTTGGCTGAGTTTGCTCTTAATAATAGGGCTAGCTCTGCCACTTTGATGTCTCCATTTTTCTGCAATTTTGGGTTTCACCCTCGATTTTCTTCGGGACAGACGGAGGCTTCTGTCTGTCCGGGTGTTGACTCTGTTGTAGAGCGTATGCAGTAGATTTGGGACCAGGTAGTGGAGAGGTTGTCCCTCTCTCAGGAGAAGGCCCAGCGGTTTGCCAACCGGCATAGGACTGATGATGCTCGGTTTAAAGTGGGGGACTTCGTCTGGTTGTCCTCAAGAAATATCCCTATGAGAGTTGCATCTCCTAAATTTAAGCCTAGGTTCATTGGACCATATAAGATCATGGAGATTCTTAATCCTGTTTCCTTTAGTTTACTTCTTCCAGGGACATTTAAGATCCATAATGTGTTCCACAAGTCCTTATTGAAGAGGTTTGTCGAGCCAGTGGTTCCTATGGCTGCGCCTCCTGACCCTGTTTTGGTTGAGGGCAATCTGGAGTATGTGGTTGAGAAAATATTGGATTCTCGTTTTTCTAGACGGAAACTCCAGTATTTGGTTAAGTGGAGAGTTTATGATCAGGAGGACAATTCTTGGGTGTTTGCTTCGGACATCCATGCTAGGAGACTGATCCGTGCGTATCACCGAGCTCATCCTGACCGACCTGGTTGCACAAATGAGGGTTCGGTGACCCCTCCTCAAGGGGGGGGTACTGTTGTGAATGTTTTGTAAATGAATTCTGAGCAGAAGCTCCCTCTGGTGGTTACAAACAGTACTGAACCATTCAATGAAGATTGGCAATCAGGAGTCACAGACTGGCTTGATATAAGGGAGGTTCCCTCCCATCATGGTTGCCGGTGATCAATTGTTCTTGTCTTAACTGTGGTTCCTGGTTCACTTGGAAGCTTGCTGAGTCTTTCCTCTTCTTCTGCTTTCAGATAAGATATTTTCTGTTTTTGTTTTTGTGCTTACCTTTTGCATATTTCTCTGCATTTCTGTGAGGTTAGCCAGGTTCCCCCCGGGGGGCTTGGGCTCCTCTCAGTTCCGCTCGAGCCACTGTTATTTGTTCATTTGCCTTTTCCAGTTTTTTCAGTGGCTGCGGCTTAGTTTTGTTAAACCAGAGAACTGATTTAGGTGGTAGAGGTCAAGTGATCTCAGGTGTTTTTGCAATCAGTAGCGTTGGCATTTTTTTAGGGTTTTTTTGGATTGCAGTGAGTATCCTTTCTATCCTTTTCTGTCTAGGCAGATTGGGCCCCAGCGTTTGCTCATACTATTTTCTGTCTGTGTCTGTATTTCCTCTTGTCTAACCACCATTACATGTTTGGGGGCTTCCTATGTTCTTTGGGGATCTGCTCCGGGGTAGATAGCTTTCCTCTTTCTATCTTTAGGTGTAATTAATCTCTTAGGCTGTGACGAGGCGTCTAGGACCAACGTAGGAATGCTCCACGGCTGCCTTTAGTTGTGGTGGTTAGTCAGGGTACTGCAATCCAATAGATTCCAACCTCTCTGGTGTATTGCCGTTTTTGCCTGCTCTCCTCAGCTACCAAAACATAACAGATGTAGATTTCAGTCTAGAGAGAGGATTCATATGTTCCCATACAGATAGACTTTTCTAAGCGAGGATTGGCATTACTTAGGACCTGGAAAATGAAGGGTGTCTTAACGTGACTTCCAGGTACACATAAATTGGCCATTTTATGCGCTAAGCCTTCTCAATTTTTCATATTTCTAAGGCAGTGATGCAATTCATTTTTCATATCTCGTGTTTGCAAGCTATAGCGCTACAGTGTGCTTCCTTTTTCTTGCGTGTGCATGAGTTGGTGACTCTAGGTTTAGCACCTGTTCACATTAGGTCTATTTTTGGATGTGCCGGTCAGTTTTTTGATATGTATTTATTTACTTTCTGCCTGTGCACTCAACCTGCTAGTCACAGGCATTTTAATTATACCAGGGCTTCTACCCCTCCACAGAGATGTAAATTTCAGTCTAGAAAGAGGATTCATATGTTCCCATACAGATAGACTTTTCTAAGCGAGGATTGGCATTAGTTAGGACCTGGAAAATGAGGGGTACCTTAACGTGGCTTCCAGGCACACATAAATTGGCCATTTCATGTGTGAATTGCAGAGACACTTGCTGGTCAGCCATGTGGGTGCAAGCTTCACAAAGCAGAGCTTATTCTGGTAGTAAGATAATATGGACTCCCTTTTGGAATGTTTGAAAAAATTTCTCCACTTTGTTTTTATAGCGAAGATCTAAAAGCATGGCTATCCAGTAGTCACTTTTTTCTTCATGTTAACAATGCACCTGTCCTCCCAAAAGTATTGAAGGATATGTGAAGGTTAGATGCAACATGACTAAGGGCCCCTTGGCTTCATTATCGTAAACCCATTGGTAGGTTGTCATCGCCAGCATTGTAGTTACTATTATCATTTTAATTCTCACTGTCTGTCTTGCCTGTTGGAACTGCCAAGTCTATATCCTCCTCCACTTTTACATGCTCGTCCTCCTCATTGTCCTCCAAATTCTGCAGCATGTGACATGGACCTTTAGGGTTCCCAACAGACACAGAGCAACATTGAACAGTTGCAATTTGATATTTTTCTCCATCCCTTTTGAATCCCAGTGAGTGCTTTTTCCAGGATAAATATTAGCAGGATTCCAGCACTGATTCCACACTTGCCCCTGCAAATTTCTTTTCTGGCCATAGTCAATAACTTTCTCAAGCATGTATATATATACATGCTTGAGAAACGGAACCACTCACCATGAGGAACCACCCACTATGAGGCAGATGGAGACACTTCGCACTGCTGGCATCTGCTGTCTGCTCCAGGAGTATTAATCCTTTTAGGCGCATAAAGATCTGTGGTCACCCACACTTGTGCGCTAAAATGAAGCCTAAAATGATAAGACACTGAGGGAAAACAGTCCAATTCAAAATGACTCCATCTGCCTCATAAGTGAGTGGTTCCGTCCATGCCTTGTCTGAATCGTGGTTTTGGGGAATTTACTTTGAAACCCCACGTAAGCGCTCAGCGGAGACTGCTTGATTAATTTGAGCTGAGCCTTATTCCAATTTTTGGGAGGTAGAATGAACAAATATACAGCAGTACAAGAGTAGTTCTTATTTTTGAGCTGTTCACTGTTCGGTATGAGTGATGAGGCGGATTTATTCTTCAGGTTGGTCCGATTACAGCGATACCAGATTTATATTTTTTTTAGGTTTCGCTATCACACAGTAAAAATGCTTTTTTATAAAAAATAGTTTTTTTTTATTCTGAGAAGAATTGGAAGATGACAGTTCCATTCAGGTGCAAGGCCAGTTGATCGGAGGGTTACAACCTGGCTTCATCTTCCAGGGTCGATTACCCCACCTGTGGCATCCATACAGAGAAAAGATAACGACAAGCTTAGGAAGATGACAGTTCATTGAGGTATAATGCCAGTTGACCCAAGGGTCACAACCTGGCTTCTCCGTACATATCCATGGTTCCAGGTGACCGGATGGTACCAACCTGGTTTCTCCAAATGAATCCATAGGTTCCAGGTAACCGAATGGTCCCGACCTGGGTTTAACAACTGTATCCATAGGTTCCAGGTGACCGGATGGTCCCAACCTGGGTTTCACAAATGTATCCATGGTTCAGCGATGGTCAATGGAGCAGATCTGTATTCTTCCAACCGGGGCCGAGGTCACCTAGGTTGGCATCTTGTAGAATAATAAATCTGTGTCTCTTGTGATGGAGCCATTATGTCTGGGCTGCAGTCCTGTAGAGTCCCTGGATGTTTGGATGTCTTGGCTGAATCTCTATCTGTCTCTCTGTCTCTATATATAGAGACATGTAAACTCTTTTTATAATTAATTAACAAGTGTCCTCCAATCTAGCATCACAGATAAGGGGAAGATTGGTGATGGCCAAGTCGCATTGCTTGATTAAATAATCTATTTGCATAGATTTTCCTCCTATGCTTTGAATGCCAATACAATGGCATAAATGTTATATCAAATTTCAACTTACAAGTCAATATTACAGGCTTACACAAGCAAAAGTCCATTTTCTTGACCAACCAGAAAGAATGACATATATTGAAAAATCAACATAGATAAGTCTATTCTTTCTGGCTTGCTCAAAATAGTCCTCTGATTAATTAAGATACAATGCTGTGTCTTCCACACCATGTTAGGGCTTCTTTATGGCGAGACGGTTTAGTGTTTTCATTTATACCATTTTTTTTCATATGCCCTTTTGATAGCTTTTTATTCACTTTGTGTGAGTCAGTTTGATGAAAAAGTGTCATTTTTTGCTTATTTCTACGACGTTCACCAAATGGAATAAATAGCATGCCAGTTTAATAGATCGGATAGCTCCAAACTCGCGGATATCAATTATGTGCACATTTTTTGTTTATTTTTGTTTTATCACAAACGCTGCATTTTGAGTGACGAAACGGTTTTTAGTGATTTTTGTGCACTTTTTGTGTGTTTTTTACCTTTTTAATCTTTATTTATATTTTTTTAATCTTTATTTTTATATAACATATTCCGCAGGCTTTACAGTTTGCACACATCATCGTCGCTGTCCCCAAGGGGCTCACATCTAGATTCCTATCTGTATGTTTTTGAGTGTGGGAAGAAACCGAAGTACAGGAGGAAACCCACGCAAACATGGGGAGAACATACAAACTCCTTGCAGATGTTGTCTTGGTGGGATTTGAACCCAGGACAAGCGCTGCAAGGCTGCAGTGCTATTCACTGAGCCACCGTGCTGCCATTTTTACATGTTTTATTTAACTATTCTGCACTTTTTACTTAGTCTCACTGTGGGACATGTATAATTTTTATTTTGATCACTTGTCTCTACACTGTTGTACTCATGTACAGCAATGTCAGTATATCACTTGAATCTTAGATCTCAATTCACAGACTGAGACTACCCTCCTATTTTCAAATGGTACATCAGCAGTAAAGTAGTACACCAGATTCACATTAGGCCTTCATCTATCTAAAAAAAATACACAAAGCACTGATTATATAGCACATGCATATTTCTATCTATCAATATATCCATCTATCCTTCTATATCTTATATCTATCTATCATGTTCCTCATTGCTATCTATCTCTATATTTTTACATCTTTAATACATGACATTCTTTAATTTCTATGCTGAATTTTATTCCTTGTGTCACACTGACAGCACACTGATACGCACAGCACACAGACACACGAATGTTATGTTTCGGTTAGCTGAGGAGTGCAGGTAAAAAAGGCAATACACCAGAGCATTGGAATCTATGAGATTGCAGTACCCTGACTAACCACCACAACTAGAGGCAGCCGTGGAGCGTTCCTACGTTGGTCCTAGACGCCTCGTCACAGCCTGAGAAACTAACTACACCTAAAGATAGATATAGGAAAGCTATCTGCCCCGGAGCTAGAACCCCAAAGATAATAGAAGCCCCAAACATGTAATGCGTTAGACAAGATGAAATACTGACACAGAAAGAAAATAGTATGAGCAATACGCTGGGCCCAAACACTAAATAGAAAAGGATAGGAAGGGCACTACTGCAATACAGAAAACCCTGAAAGCACACTCTACTAATTTCAAAACACCTGAGATCCACGACCTCTTCACCATAATTAGTTCTCTGGTGTACAAATCAAAACAGCAGCCACTGAAAAAATGGAAAGCAAGTACAAACATCAGTGGCTGAACAAACTGAGAGGGCAGAAGCCCCGGAGGGACCTGAAGGCCCCATAGAAGTGCAGGACAAAATGCAAATATAGCACAAACACAAAGAGAATGTCTTATCTGATAGCAGGAGATGCAGACACGACACAGCAGCTACAAGGAAACTGGAATAAAGGATTAAGACAGAACAATTGACACCGGCAACCTGATGGGAAGGTGACTCCTTATATAAGACAGTCAGTAACACTGATTCCAGTCCTCACAATCTTCACTGGACATGACTAGCACGCTAGTAACCACAGAGGGAGCCTCTGCTCAGAACATCTCAAACCCATTTCACAACAGTACCCCCCCTTGAGGAGGGGTCACCGAACCCTCATTTGAGCAACCAGGTCGGTCAGGATGATTCTATGATACGCACGGATAAGTTCCCTAGCATGGATGTCCGAAGCAAACACCCAAGAATTGTCTCCTGACCATAACCTCTCCATTTAACCAAATACTGGAGTTTCCGTCTAGAAAACGAGAATCTAATATTTTCTCAACCACATACTCCAGATTGCCCTCAACCAAAACGGTCAGGAGGACAGCAGCAGGAACCACTGGCTCAACAAACCTCTTCAACAAGGACTTGTGGAACACGTATGGATCTTAAATGTCCTGGAAGAAGCAAACGAAAAGAAACAGGATTAATAATCTCCATGACTTATAAGGTCCAATGAACTAGGCTTAATTTAGAGATGCTACTCTATAGGAATATTCTTTGAGGACAACCAGACCAAGTCCCCCTTTAAACTGAGGACCATCAGTCCTATGCCGGTTAGCAAACCGCTGGGCCCTCTCCTGAGAGAGGGACAACCTCTCCACTACCTGGTCCCAAATCAGTTGCATACGCTCCACAACAGAGTCAACACCTGGACAGACAGAAGCCTCCGTCTGTCCTGAAGAAATCGAGGGTGAAACCCAGAATTACAGAAAAACGGAGACATCAAAGTAGCAGAGCTAGCCTATTATTAAGAGCAAACTCAGCCAAAGGCAAAAAAGAGACCCAGTCATCCTGATCAGCAGACACAAAGCATCTTAGATAAGTCTCCAATGTCTGGTTTGTTCTCTCAGTTTGACCATTGGTCTGAGGATGAAATGCCGAGGAGAAAGACAATTGAACACCCAGTTTAGAACAAAAAGTCCTCCAAAATCTGGAAACAAACTGGACTCCTCTGTCAGACACAATGTTCTCAGGAATGCCGTGTAAACGAACCACGTGCTGAAGGAACAACGGCACCAATTCAGAGGAGGAAGGCAACTTAGGTAATGGCACAAGATGTATCATCTTAGAAAACCTATCACAAATTACCCAGATGGTGGTCATTCTCTGAGAAACAGGAAGGTCGGAAATGAAATCCATAGAGATATGGGTCCATGGTCTCTTGGGCACAGGCAATGGCATCAACAAACCACTAGAGCGAGAGCAAGGCTTGGAGCGAGAGCAAGTCCCGCAGGACTGCACAAATTCCCTGACATCACGAGACAAGGTAGACCACCAAAAGGACTGACTAACCAAGTCTCTGGTACCAAAAATTCCGGGATGCCCAGCCAACGTGGAACAATGAATCTCAGACATCACACTCTTTTTCCACTGGTCCGGGACAAACAATTTTCCAACAGGGCAGCACTCGGGCCTATCCTCCTGACACCCCTCCAGAGCAAGTCTCAAATTGGGCGAGATGGCGGAAAGAACTACACCCTCTTTCAAAATAACAGAAGGATCAGATAACTCAGGAGAGTCCGCAAGGAAACTCCTCGAGAGGGCATCCGCCTTAACATTCTTAGTGCCAGGAAGAAAGGAAACCACAAAATTAAAACGTGTGAAAACAAGGCCCACCTGGCCTGTCTAGGATTGAGTCGCTTGGCAGATTCCAGATAAACCAGATTCTTATGGTCCTAAGGACCACCACCTGATGTTTGGCTCCCTCCAGCCAATGTCTCCACTCTTCAAAAGCCCACTTCATGGCCAATAACTCCCGATTACCCACGTCATAATTACGTTCAGTAGGAGAAAATTTTCGAGAGAAAAAGGCACAAGGGTTACTTTTAGAGGTCTCTGGATCTTTTTGGGACAAAACGGCACCTGCCCCAATTTCAGAGGCATCAACCTCCACCTGAAATGGCAGAGAAACATCAGGCTGCCGTAGAACAGGAGCAGAAGTGAATCTCTGCTTAAGTTCCTGAAATGCAGAGACTGCCTCAGGAGGCCAATTCACCACATCAGAACCCTTTCTGGTCAAATCAGTTAATGGTTTAACAATAACCGAGAAATTACCAATAAATTTACGATAAAAATTGGCAAAACCCAAAAATCTCTGAAGAGCCTTTAATGAAGTAGGTTGGACCCAATCACAGATCGCCTGAACCTTGACCGGGTCCATTTCAATAACAGATGGGGACAAAATGAATCCCAGAAATGAGATCCTCTGTACGCCAAAAAGACACTTTGATCCCTTCACATACAGAGCATTCTCTCTCAAAATCTGGAATACAGTTCGAACATGTTTCACATGAGAGTCCCAGTCATTAGAAAAAATCAAGATATCATCCAAATAAACAATCAGAAATTTGTCCACAAAATCCCTGAAAATGTCATTCATGAAGGACTGGAAGACGGAAGGAGCATTAGTGAGCCCAAAGGGCATCACCAGGTACTCAAAATGCCCTTCAGGGGTATTGAATGCCGTCTTCCATTCATCCCCGTGCTTAATGCGAATAAGGTTATACGCCCCCCTGAGGTCAAGCTTGGTAAACCAAGTAGCGTTTTTCACCCTGGAAAACAGGTCAGAAATCAAGGGTAACGGGTATTGATATTTCACAGTAATATTGTTCAAGAGACGATAATCAATACACGGCCTTAATGAACCATCCTTTTTGGCCACAAAGAAAAAACCGGCACCTAAGGGTGAAGAGGATGGTCTGATATGACCCTTCTCCAATGATTCCTTGATATAAGACCCATAGCGTCATGTTCAGGTACAGACAAGTTAAAAAGGCGACCTTTAGGGAATTTACTACCCGGCACTAATTCAATAGCGCAGTCATAGCTCCTATGGGGAGGCAAGGATGCAGATTTACTTTCGCTAAACACATCAGAAAAATCAATCAAAAAGTCAGGAACATCCTGAGCCTGGGGGAGGCAGAAAAAACAGGAGTGTTGGTATTAACACATTGGCAGCCCCAACTGGTTACAGACACAGATTTCCAATCCAAAACAGGATTATGAGACTGTAACCAAGGAAAACCCAGCACGATAATGTCATGCAGATTATACAGAACCAAAAATTTGCAGCACTCCTGGTGATCAGGTTCAACCCTCATTATCACCTGAGTAGAAAACTGGGGTTTATTCTCAGCCAAAGGGGTAGAATCGATCCCCAGTAGGGGAATAGACTTCTGTAGGGGTATCAAGGGAAATCCACAACGTTTAGCAAAATCATAATCCATCAGGTTAATAGCTGCTCCAGAATCAACGAAAGCCTGAGCAGAAAATGAGGACAGAGAGCATATCAGAGTGACAGTTAATAAAAACTTAGTCTGAACACTACCCAAGACAACTGAGCGTGCAAAACGTCTTCCCCGCTTAGGGCAGACTGAAATAGCATGAGAGGCATCACCACAGTAGAAACATAACCCATTGCGCTTTCGAAACTCATGACGCTGTGCCCAGACACCACTCTATCACACTGCATGGGTTCAGAAGCTGGTTCACAAGGCAACACCATTCCACGCATACCTCTCCGCTCACGCAAACGTCTGTCAATTTGAATCGCCAATGACATAGAATCATTGAGACCAGAGGGGACAGGGAATCCCACCATAACATCCTTTACATTATCTGACAGACCCTTCGGAAAAGGGCTGCCAAAGCGTCGTCATTCCATTTGGTCAGGACTGCCCACCTACGGAATCTCTGACAGTATAACTCAGTGTCATCAAGCCCTGATTTAATGCCAACAAGGCTTTCTCAGCTTGATCAGTGACATTAGGCTCATCGTACAATAACCCCAAGGCCTGAAAAAATGCATCAACATCACTCAAAACAGGATCCCCAGGTATCAGGGAAAAAGCCCAATCCTGAGGATCGCCGCGCAGGAGAGAGATGATAATTTGAACCTGCTGCGCTGCGTTCCCTGAGGACTTAGATTTTAAGGCAAAAAACAATTTACAATTATTTTTGAAATTCTGAAACTTAGCTCGATCCCCTAAAAACAAATCTGGCATGGGAATCCTAGGTTCCACAACAGGCAACCCAGCAAGATAGATAGCAATACTCCGAACCTCAGTGGCAAGCTGATCCACACGGCCAGACAACTGTGCAAACTCCATTGAGAGAAAAGATCCTCCCCAGCACCCAGAGATACAGAGGGAAAAAAAAAAAATGCAACAAACAGAAAAATATCTCTGACAACTCTGACAATATTTTTTCCCTTCTGTGAGTACCATACAATTTTCAATTTTTAGGCCGGTGATACTGTTATGTTTCGGTAGCTGAGGAGTGCAGGTAAAAAGGCAATACACCAGAGCAGTTGGAATCTATGAGATTGCAGTACCCTGACTAACCACCACAACTAGAGGCAGCCGTGGAGCGTTCCTACGTTGGTCCTAGACGCCTCGTCACAGCCTGAGAAACTAACTACACCTAAA
>JARQOD010000002.1:238281111-238336036 GCA_033576555.1 Oophaga sylvatica
CTCCCTCAAAAAAACACGGTTTTCTGAAGGTTTGTGCTTTTATTGCGGCAAATCTGACCATTTCATTAAGAACTGTGTGCTTCAAAAACAAAAGGAAAAAAAAGGTCAGTTCCGCCCGTAAAGCCGTTAAATACTAAGGGCGCTTCCTTCTGCCCTCTACTGCGGCTGGAAGAATTAAAATTTTCGGGTATTTGTCATTGGGTTCTACTCGAAGGATTGATGGGGGATTCTTGGAAAAATTAAATTAAAACCCAAAACCTTTTCACCCCTTTGCCGTGGTTTTGTTGATGGCTTCCCTTGGAAGAAGTTCCACAAGGTCTGTGAATTTCCCCTTATATTAATGGTGTTCACAAGAAATTTGGATTTGGTAGTATTGAAAAAATTTACCCTTCTCCTGTGATTTTGGGGTTACCCCCTGGTTAAAATTCACAATCTTGTTCGGATTGGTCACCAAGAAATTAAGTCCCTGGATTCAAGTGTTATGACAAGTGTTGTAAGGAGTATTGCGCGTGGATAAAGGGAACAACCTTACCTATTTCAGGATTTTTGGAAAGTTTTTCTGAAAGGAATCGCGATTTAAACCCCCCAAGAAACTATGATTGTATATTGAATTTGTCCCTGGAGCACTCTTCCTTAAAGTCGTTTATTTAATTACATTCCGAGGAAAGGCTTTGGAGAAATACATAAGAAAGCTTGGCCGCCGGCCACATTAGCCTTCCAAGTCTCCTGTTGCTGTTGGATTTTTTTTGTTAAAAAAAGGGACGGCGGTTTAACGTACTTGTCTGGACTTTTCGTGAGATTAAAAAATTAGTACGCATCCTACCCACGCCATTGATTCCTGATTTTGTTTAACCAGTTAGCGGGGGCCAAGTGGTTCTCTAAAATTGATCTTCTGGGGGCATAAATTTGTTGCCATGAAGGAGGGTGACAATGGAAGACTGCTTTTAACACTCCTGTGGGTCATTTTGAGAATCTGGTTTGCCTTTTGGCCTTACTAATGCCCTTTATTTTTTAGAATCTATTAATGCTCCTTAGACCTTGCGGCAAAAATGTGGTTGTGTATTTGATACATTTTGATTTATTGCCATCTGGAGTCTCATTGGCGGAGGTTCGGAGGTATTACAGTTATTGAGTGACAATCGCTTTTTGCTAAGTGGAGAAATGTGAGTTCGCTGTACGAGAATTAGTTTTTTTGGGGCTACTTTCCCACGAAGGTTTTGAGATGGACCCGGTGAAAGTTAAGCTGTGCAGGAAGGCCTAGGCCTATTGGTTTGAAATTTTACGAGGTTTTGGGTTTCGCCAATTATTATGAAAATTCATTAAAAATTTTCTATTTTGTCAAAGCACTGACCGTCTCACCAGGAAAGGTGCTAATGCGGTTCAGTGGAGTACTGAGGCCATTGAACTTTTTGTTTTTAAAAGAATGTTCAGCTTGCTCCCTCCTTATGCAGCCTGTGTGACTAAACCATTTTTGGTTGGGTTATGCTTCTTCTGGGGGGTCGGCGCGGTGTTGTCTCAGAAAACACGGATGGAATACATCCTTGTGCATTTTTTCAAAAAAAATTTTGAGCTGAACTGATTATGATATTGGAAACGGAATTGTTGACCATTAAACCCATTTGAACACTGGCGGCATCTTTTTGAAGGTTCTGAATTTCCCCTTTCAGGTTTCATGATATTAAAAATCTGATCTATCTTATGTGCAAAACGCTTAATGCCCGTCGGCAGGTGGGCACTGTTTTCTCCGGTTTAATTTTTCCGTTCTTAATCCCGGTACTAAAATGTGAAACCAGCTTTGTCTCGCACTTTTTCTCCCGGTTGGTGTGAGGAGGAGGAAACATTTTACAAGAAGGGGTTGTGATTGCTGCTTTGGCTCTGTGTTGGAAATGAGTTCTTAAAGCGCAGGAGAATGCCCCATCTAAACATCCCCATGGGGTTGTTTGTGCCCTGAACCTTTAGGAGAGTTTGTTTGTTGAGTGTCATGAGGCTCGGTTGGAGGTCAACCTGGAATCTCTGGACAAGAGACTTGTGGGCGCATTTTGGTGGCCTGGATGGCAGAAGGAATCATTAAGTGGGTGCTCAATGTACGTGTGTGCTAGATCTAAGTCTCCCCATACTCCGCTGCGGGGGTTTTCTTTGCCCTCTGAAGGTTCCTAGTGCTCCTTGGCAATTTTATGGCCTTATTACTGACCTTCCCCCCTTGGGGTTTCACGTCTCTGGGTGGTAGGACCTTTTGCAAGAGTGTCATTTGGTTCCTTCACAAACTGCCCTGCGCTAAGACTCCGCTACGGCCTTTGTCAAGAAATTGTCAGACTACATGGCGTTCCCTGACATTGTTTTTTGATAAGGGACCTCAGTTTGGCTCGTTTTTTGGCGCCCTTTTTGTGACAGTTGGGAGTTCATTTGTCTTTTTCATCCGGATATCATCCTGAGTCTATGCCAGACAGAAAGGAAAAAATCAGGATGTTGAGCAGTTCTTGCATTGTTTTGTGGCAGACAATCAAGAGGGGTGGTCGAGTTTCGCCACTTGTGAATTTGCTCTTAAAAACCATAATCCGCTTCTGCTGATTGTTCGCCTTTTTTTTTGGGTTTTACTGGGAACATCCGCGTTTTGGGTCATTCCCAAATTTATCCGCCCGTGCCTAAAGGAAATTTTTCTGGTGATTGGAGAGAATTTGGGAGGATTGCGTGGTAATTTCAGGAGGCTAACAAAAATCAAAAGGTATTTGTAGGAAACGGCAAAAAGGGTTTTTTTTGCTATTGGTGACATGGTTTGGATCCTCTAAGAATCTGAGTTTGACGATTCCTTCTAAAAAATTGGGGGGTCCCCCCCAAATTTGTAGGGCCCTTTTAAGGTGCTTCAGGTTTGTTAACCAATCGGCTGTTAGGTTGGAGGTCCTACCTCCTGGAAGATTAATCGGTGTTTCATGTTTCTCTGTTGAAAAGAGCTGATGTGTCGGATGGAGACGCCTCTGGCACTGTTCCCCCGTGGTGGAGGACGGGAATATGAAAGTTCCCGCATCCTAAATTCTAGACGTATAGAGGGAGTTTGCAGTATCTCGTCGCTTGGAAGGGTTTTGGACCCGTGTATAACTCATGGTGGGGCGGATGATGTTTCTGCGTCCAGACTTGTCAGAGCGTTTCACAAGAGGTTTCCGGTAAGCCTGGGCCTGGGGGATCCGGAGGATCCTCTTAGAAGGGGGGTACTGTTAGAACTCTCCTGTTAGGTTTTTTTTCTATCTTGCTGGTCACATGACCTTTGTTGTCTATTAATCCTGCTCCGCCCTTCTGCTTTGCTGGACTTCGTTTTTCTTTTTTACTGCTACAACTTCTGTTAGGAGGTTGTCCATCTTTTCTCCAGTCCCTAGTTCTTGTAGGATCCCTCCCTCGCATCTATAGTCTTCGTACAGACTAGCTGAGGACTTAGCGGGTCTGATCGCAGGATCAGGTTCCCCCGTTACATCGTAGGGATCGAGCTTAGTTCTATCGTAGGGACAGATATCCTTTCTTTCCTAGTGGTTTGTGCAGAACATAAACACCTGGTAGCCAAAGCGTCTTTAACATGGTCAGCAAGTCCTCGCCAGTAGACTGGAATGAGAACTTTATCCGACCAGTCTAGCACTGAGGCCAGATTCCGAAACTGGACGGAAAACTGACTGACCAAAGACGAACCCTGTGCCAATGCAGCATTGAGTGCCGTATCGTGGGTGACCTAAGGTCCTAAAAAGACCTTTTTAAGAGCCTCCAGGAAATGAGGAGCACTCTGCACCACACGATCATCGTGCTCCCACAGCGGCGTTGCCCACTCCAACGCTCTGCCCGAGAGTAGAGACAGTACAAAACCCACTTGTGTCCGATCCGTGGGAAAACGTGCAGCCAGAACTCGAGCTGTAAAGAGCACTGACTCACGAATCCCGACATTGTTTGCTGTCAACCGGCAAACTTGTCAGGAAGCGGGAGGTGGGATAATGTAGGGGCAGAGGTGGCAGAGGGACAAACTGGCTGCAGCCACGCTAGCCAGCCTGAACAGCGACTGCGGTAACATCCACAGCTGAGGTTGTGCGCTCAAGAGCCGCCACCTACCCTCCAGCTGCTGGATGTACTGCGGTAGACGCTGGTCATCCGCCATTTTACTAGCCAGACTCTGGCGCTAGTATTATGTTAGGGGCCTGCGGAACGCACCTAATAGATTATTAAGGAGATTGCGTTCGCAGGGCCCGGGGTCCACCATGCAGGCAGAGCCTGCTGCTAGTAGATGGCGTAAATAGGCAGTATGAGCGAACTCTGTTATCCCACAGAGTCGCAGATGTAAACGCCGTAGCACTATATGGCGATAAATCACAGAGCCGCTGTAAAAAGACTGTCCTGTTAGACTCACAGGGAACACAGATGACTGCTAAGCGGATTGCGTCTGTGGTCATGCAATCAGAACCCAAGCAATATCTCCTCACCGGAGTAGCCGGTATTCTAATGGCGTTTTCAGTCGAGCCTGAACACGTGCATTACAATCTCCTCACGGAGGTGCCGGTATTCTAGGGGCTTATTTACCAGACCTAACCACATGCATACATGACCACACTGGCGCAAGCACGTAACAGATTTGATAATAGCACACGGCATGCGTTAAGGACGCCTTTATAGCAGCCACGAGAAAAAAACCTTCCAGGAAGGACCAATGGGAAGCTGCTTCGAACATCAATAGCCACAGGACCTCCTGAAGGACCAATAGGAGTGGCAGCTGTATCTTGAGCATGTGAACCCCTGATCTCCAATGGAGATCTTGCCCTGGGCATGCTCAGATGAAGCAACAAAGGACTTAGTACCAAATCTGCCTGCTAAAACACTGGTTGCAGCAGCAAGTCTCTGCATATACGGGCCAGGCAAGATGCTGGGACAGAACGTCTCTGCTGAGCAGGAACCACTGCGGCCGGAGACGGATGGGGGACCGCAGCGGAACAGCTCGAGATTCCCCCTGTGCAGGAGTGGGACTCGAACCCTAACATCTGGGGATACAGGCCCTTTTTTCATCTTTTTATATTCTTGTGTAATCCATACTGAACCTGAGAGCGTCTGTGTCTGCCTCCTGAAATATATACGGAGATTTAAAATATTTTCACTATACAGTCATGGCCAAAATTTTGAGAATGACACAAATATTAATTTTTACAAGTCTACTGCTTCACTTTTTCTATGGCAATTTGCATATACTCCAGAATGTTATAAGAGTGATCAGCTTAACAGCAATTTACTTGCAAAGTCAAATTTTGGCTAGAAAATGAACTTTATCCCCCAAAACACATTTCAACATCATTGCAGCCCTGCCTAAAAGGACCAGCTAACCTCTTTTCAGTGATTGTTCCATTAACACAGGTGTGGGTGTTGATGAGGACATGGCTGGAGATCAATCTGTCATGATTAAGTAAGAATGAGACCACTGGACACTTTAAAAGTAGGCTGGGCTTGGCATCATTGTTTCTCTTCTGTTAACCATGGTTATCTTAAGAAACACATGCAATCATCATTGCAATGCACAAAAATGGCCTAACAGGGAAGAGTATCGCAGCTAGAAAGATTGCACCTCAGTCAATAATCTATCGCATCATCAAGAACTTCAAGGAGAGAGGTTCCATTGTTGCCAAAAAGGCTTCAGGGCGCCCAGAAAGACAGCAAGCACCAGGACTGTCTCCTTAAGTGTTTCAGCTGCAGGATCGGGCTACCAGCAGTGCAGAGCTTGCTCAGGAATGGCAGCAGGCAGGTGTGAGTGCTCTGCACGCACTGTGAGGCGGAGAATCTTGGAGCAAGCCTGGTGTTGTGTTACGGTAGCTGAGGAGTGCAGGTAAAAAAGGAAATACACCAGAGAAAGTTGGAATCTATGAGATTGCAGTACCCTGACTAACCACGCAACTAGAGGCAGCCGTGGAGCGTTCCTACGTGGTCCTAGACGCCTCGTCACAGCCTGAGAAACTAACTACACCTAAGATGAAATAGGAAAGCTATTGCCCAGGAGCAGAACCCCAAAGAAAATAGAAAGCCCCCAAACATGTAAAGGCGGTTAGACAAGAGGAAATACTGACACAGAAAGAAAATAGTATGAGCAAACGCTGGGCCCAAACTATCTAAATAGAAAAGGATAGGAAGGGTACTTACTGCAATCTCAGAAAACCCTGAAAAAACACCAAAACCTACTAATTTCAAAAATCACCTGAATCACACGACCTCTACCACCTAAATTAGTTCTCTGGTGTAACAAAAACAAAACAGCAGCCACTGAAAAAAAAACTGGAAAAAGCAAAAGTACAAAACACAGGGGCTGGACTAAACTGAGGGGGCAAAGCCCCCGGAGGGGACCCTGAAGGCCCCCACAGAAGTGCAGGACAAAATGCAAAAATATAGCAAAAACACAAAATAAGAAATTGTCTTTTTCTGATAGCAGGAGATGCAGACACGACACAGCAGGCTACAAGGGACACTGGAAAGAAGGATTCAGCCCAGAAACAATTGATCACCGGAAACCTGAGGGAAAATGACTCCCTTACATAAGACCAATCATAACACCTGATTCCCAGTCCTCACAATCCTCACTAGTACCCGCTTGTAACCACCAGAGGGAGCCTCTGCTCAGAACTCATCCCAAACCCATTCACAACAGTACCCCCCCTTGAGGAGGGGTCACCGAACCCTCATTTGAGCAACCAGGTCGGTCAGGATGAGTTCTATGATACGCACGGATAAGTCTCCTAGCATGGATGTCCGAAGCAAACACCCAAGAATTGTCTTCCTGACCATAACCTCTCCTTTTAAAACCAAATACTGGAGTCTTCGTTCTAGAAAAACGAGAATCCAATATTTTCTCAACCACATACTCCAGATTGCCCTCAACCAAAACAGGGTCAGGAGGCACAGCAGCAGGAACCACGGGCTCACAAACCTCTTCAAAAAAGGGACTTGTGGAAAAACGTTATTGATCTTAATGTCCCTGGAAGAAGCAAACGAAAAGAAACAGGATTAATAATCTCCATGATCTTAAGGTCCAATGAACCTAGGCTTAAATTTAGGAGATGCTACTCTCATAGGAATATTCTTTGAGGACAACCAGACCAAGTCCCCCACTTTAACCTAGGACCATCAGTCCTATGCCGGTTAGCAAACCGCTGGGCCTTCTCCTGAGAGAGGGACAACCCTCCACTACCTGGTCCCCAAATCTGCTGCACGCTCAACAACAGAGTCAAACACCTGGACAGACAGAAGCCTCCGTCTGTCCGAAGAAATCGAGGGTGAAACCCAGAATTACAGAAAAACGGAGACATCAAAGTGGCAGAGCTAGCCCTATTATTAAGAGCAAACCAGATGGCCTGAACCTTGACCGGGTCCATTTCAATAACAGATGGGGACAAAATGAATCCCAAAATGAGATCTTCTGTACGCCAAAAAGACACTTTGATCCCTTCACAACAGAGCATTCTCTCTCAAAATCTGGAATACAGTTCGAACATGTTTCACATGAGAGTCCCAGTCATTAGAAAAAATCAAGATATCATCCAAATAAACAATCAGAAACTTGTCCACAAAATCCCTGAAAATGTCATTCATGAAGGACTGGGAGACGGAAGGAGCATTAGTGAGCCCAAAGGGCATCACAAGGTACTCAAAATGCCCTTCAGGGGTGTTAAAGCCGTCTTCCATTCATCCCCGTGCTTAATGCGAATAAGGTTATACGCCCCCCTGAGGTCAAGCTTGGTAAACCAAGTAGCGTTTTTCACCCTGGAAAACAGGTCAGAAATCAAGGGTAACGGGTATTGATATTTCACAGTAATATGTTCAGAGGAAAGATAATCAATACACGGCCTTAATGAACCATCTTTTTTGGCCACAAAGAAAAAACCGGCACCTAAGGGTGAAGAGGATGGTCTGATATGACCCTTCTCCAATGATTCCTTGATTAAGACCGCATAGCGTCATGTTCAGGTACAGACAAGTTAAAAGGCGACCTTTAGGGAATTTACTACCAGGCACTAATTCAATAGCGCAGTCATAGCTCCTATGGGGAGGTAAGGATGCAGATTTACTTCGCTAAACACATCAGAAAAATCAAACAAAAAGTTTAAAGGAACATCCTCAGCCTGGGGGGAGGCAGAAAAACAGGAGTGTTGGTATTAACACATTGGGAGCCCCAACTGGTTACAGACACAGATTTCCAATCCAAAACAGGATTATGGACTGTAAAACCAAGGGAAACCCAGCACTATAATGCATGCAGATTATATAGAACCAAAAATTTGCAGCACTCCTGGTGATCAGGTTCAACCCTCATTATCACTGAGTAGAAAACTGGGGTTTATTCTCAGCCAAAGGGGTAGAATCGATCCCCAGTAAAGGAATAGACTTCTGTAGGGGTATCAAGGGAAACCCACAACGTTTAGCAAAATCATAAAACCATCAGGTTAATAGCTGCTCCAGAATCAACAAAAGCCTGAGCAGAAAATGAGGACAGAGAGCTATCAGAGAGACAGTTAACAAAAACTTAGTCTGAACACTACCCAAGACAACCGAGCGTGCAAAACGTCTTCCCCGCTTAGGGCAGACTGAAATAGCATGAGAGGCATCACCACAGTAGAAACATAACCCATTGCGCTTTCGAAACTCATGACGCTGTGCCCCAGACACCACTCCATCACACTGCATGGGCTCAGCAGCTGGCTCACAAGGCAACACCACTCCACGCATACTTCTCGCTCACGCAAACGTCTGTCAATTTGAATCGCTAATGACATAGAATCATTGAGACCAGAGGGGACAGGGAATCCCACCATAACATCCTTTACATTATCCGACAGACCCTCCGAAAAAGGGCCGCCAAAGCGTCGTCATTCCACTTGTTCAGGACTGCCCACCTACGGAATCTCTGACAGTATAACTCAGCGTCATCAAGCCCCTGATTTTAATGCCAACAAGGCTTTTTCAGCTTGATCAGTGACATTAGGCTCATCGTACAATAACCCAAAAGCCTGAAAAAATGCATCAACATCACTCAAAACAGGATCCCCAGGTATCAGGGAAAAAGCCCAATCCTGAGGATCGCCGCGCAGGAGAGAGATGATAATTTGAACCTGCTGCGCTGCGTTTCCTGAGGACTTAGATTTTAAGGCAAGAAACAATTTACAATTATTTTTGAAATTCTGAAACTTAGCTCGATCCCCTAAAAACAAATCTGGATGGGATCCTAGGTTCCACAACAGGCAACCTAGCAAGATATGCAGCAATACTCTGAACCTCAGTGGCAAGCTAATCCACACGGCCCAACAACTGTGCAAACTCCATTGGGAGAAAAGATCCTCCCAGCACCCAGAGATACAGAGGGAAAAAAAAAAAAATGCAACAAACAGAAAAATATCTCTGACAACTTTTCTTCCTTCAAAATATTTTTTCCCTTCTGTGAGTACCATACAATTTTTATGGCCGGTGATACTGTTGTGTTACGGTAGCTGAGGAGTGCAGGTAAAAAGGAAATACACCAGAGCAGTTGGAATCTATGAGATTGCAGTACCCTGACTAACCACCGCAACTAGAGGCAGCCGTTGGAGCGTTCCTACGTTGGTCCTAGACGCCTCGTCACAGCCTGAGAAACTAACTACACCTAAGATAGAAATAGGAAAGCTATCTGCCCCGGAGCAGAAACCCCAAAGATAATAGAAAGCCCCAAACATGTAAATGGCGGTTAGACAAGAGGAAATACTGACACAGAAAGAAAATAGTATGAGCAAACGCTGGGGCCCAAACTATCTAAATAGAAAAGGATAGGAAGGGTACTTACTGCAATCTCAGAAAACCTGAAAAAACACCAATCCCTACTAATTTCAAAATCACCTGAGATCACACGACCTCTACCACCTAAATTAGTTCTCTGGTGTAACAAAAACAAAACAGCAGCCACTGAAAAAAAACTGGAAAAACAAAAGTACAAAACACAGTGGCTGGACTAAACTGAGAGGGCAAAAGCCCCCGGAGGGGACCCTGAAGGCCCCCACAGAAGTGCAGGACAAAATGCAAAAATATAGCAAAAACACAAAAATAAGAAATTGTCTTATCTGATAGCAGGAGATGCAGACACGACACAGCAGGCTACAAGGGAAACTGGAAAGAAGGATTCAGACCAGAACAATTGATCACCGGCAACCCTGATGGGAAAATGACTCCTTACATAAGACCAATCAGTAACACCTGATTCCCAGTCCTCACAATCCTCACTAGACCGCTTGTAACCACCAGAGGGAGCCTCTGCTCAGAACTCATCCCAAACCCATTCACAACAGCCTGGTCTCAAGGAGGGCAGCAAAGAAGCCACTTCTCTCCAGAAAAAACATCATGGACAGACTGATATTCTGCAAAAGGTACAGGCAGTGGACTGCAGAGGACTGGGGTAAAGTTATTTTCTCTGATAAATCCCCTTTTCGATTGTTTGGGACATCAGGAAAACGCCTCATTCGGATAAGACAAGGTGAGCGCTACCACCAGTCTTGTCTCATGCCAACTGTTAAGCATCCTGAAACCATTCATGTGTGGGGTTGCTTCTCAGCCAAGGGAATCTGCTCTCTCACAGTCTTGCCTAAAAACACAGCCATGAATAAAGAATGGTACCAGAATGTCCTCCAAGAGCAACTTCTCCCAACCCTCCAAGAGCAGTTTGGCGATCAACAATGCCTTTTCCAGCATGATGGAGCACCTTGCCATAAAGGAAAGGTGATAAACTAAATGGCTCAGGGAACAAAACATAGAGATTTTGGGGTCCATGGCCTGGAAAACACCCCAGATCTTAATCCCATTGAGAACTTGTGGTCAATCATCAAGAGACGGGGGACAAACAAAAACCTAAAAAATTCTGACAAAAAGAAAGCATTGATTGTGCAAGAATGGACTGCTATCAGTCAGGATTTGGTCCAGAAGTTGATTGAGAGCATGCCAGGGAGAATTGCAGAGGTCCTGAAGAAGGAGGGTCAACACTGCAAATATTGACTTGCTGCATTAACTCATTCTAACTGTCAATCTAAGCTTTTGTTACTCATATGTTTGCAATTATTATATTTCTGTCTGTGATAAAAATATCTGTCAAACACACATAAAAACCAGAGGGCAGCAGATCATGTGAAATATAATATTGTGTCATTCTCAAAACTTTTGGCCATGACGTACTATATATACCTGGTATCTGGTGATACAGTACCCCTTTTTCATCTTTTTATATTCTTGTGTAATCCATACTGAGCCTGAGAGCGTCTGTGTCTGCCTCCTGAAATATATACGGAAATTTCCAATAATTTCACTATACTACATATAACTGGTATCTGGTGATACAGTACCCCTTTTTCATCTTTTTATATTCTTGTGTAATCCATACTGAGCCTGAGAGCATCTGTGTCTGCATTCTGAAATATATATGGAGATTTCCAATAATTTAACTATACTATATATACCTTGTATCTGGTGATACAGTACCCTTTTCATCTTTTTATATTCTTGTGTAGTCCGTACTGAGCCTGAGAGCATCTGTGTCTGCCTCCTGAAATATATACGGAGATTTCCAATAATTTCACTATACTATATATACCTGGTATCTGGTGATACAGTACCCCTTTTCATCTTTTTTATATTCTTGTGTAATCCATACTGAGCCTGAGAGCGTCTGTGTCTGCCTCCTGAAATATATTCGGAGATTTCCAATAATTTAACTATACTATATATACCTCGTACCCCTTTTTCATCTTTTTATATTCTTGTGTAATCCATACTGAGCCGAGAGCGTCTGTGTCTGCCTCCTGAAATATATACGGAGATTTCCAATAATTTCACTATGCCATATATACCTGTACCTGTGATACAGTACCCCCCTTTTTCAACTTTTTATATTCTTGTGTAATCCATACTGAGCCTGAGAGCGTCTTTGTCTGCTTCCTGAAATAATACGGAGATTTACAATTATCCCTAGACTGTATACAGCTGTACGCTTCTGATACAGTACCATATACTGCTGGTATTTTGGGTACATTTCACAAACATGAGGAAGTATGGTGGAAGACGTGGGCGTGGGGGGCCAGCTGAATGATGGTGGTGGTGGTGCATCTGCTGGAAGTGCCAAAAGCACAATAGCACCTAAGGCATGAGGTGTTGAGCCGGCGTCATCATCTGGCTGAAGAAGGCCTGGAAGGCTCCCTTTTCTGGGAGTAGGTAAACTGCTTTTAAAGCCGGAGCATCAGGAACAGGTTTTGGCTTACATTGCCGAAACGGCCTCCAGCTCTATCGCCTCCTTTTCTGAAGTTTCAAAAATGCAAGCACTGAGTCGTCAGTGCAGGCTCATGGTCAGGAACAACACCTTTCCTTGTGTGCTTCACCCCCACCAAAAGTGAAGGATGCGGCAGCCCACACTTCAGATTACTCCAGGGAGCTATTTTCACATACTATGCATGGGTTATCAAGTCAAATCCTGAATTCCCCAGTCCAACATGAATCAGAGATGGAGTGCACTGATGCACAGCCACTGCTAGATAATTCTGCTGGTACATTCACCAAGAGCACTACTGAGCCAGAACTGACCCTGTTGAAACTCAGGTGCCCCTTCCCGCATACTATACCACCTTACACGGTGACATAGAGGAAGGTGGAGATGAAATTGAAGCGTAGGTGATTGTTTACCCAGTTTGTTGACCCGGATTGGCATCCATTGGGGGAAGAGGGTGCAGCTGGCAAAAGCTCAGAAGTGGAGAAGGATCCGCAGCAGGCATCGACATTGCAGCAGCGGTTATCTGCAGGCCTGTAGCAGTACAAAAACGTCTTAAAAAAACAAAAAAAGTTTCAGGATAGCTTGGCCAGATAGTCAAATTAGCACAGCGTGCAAGCCCTTAAACCATAGTAGGAAGAGTCCAGTGTGGCACTTTTTTGACCAAAATCCTATTGATGGGCAAAGGTTATCTGTAAGAAGTGCGGAAGGACCTTTAGCCGAGGGAAAAATCTCTGAAATTTGAATACCAGTTGCATGCTTAGACATTTAATGAACATGCACTTGCAAGCGTGGACGGACTACAAAACCTCAGATAGCACATGTGCACCTGCTCCGACTCAAGGTAGCCAGCAACGCTCCATCGCTTCCCCCACTGTAAGCCCACTGATTAGCACACCACCAGCAAGAAATGTTGAGGTGTCGTCGCAAGGCCAAAGCAGTCAGGGAATCACAATGTTTTTGCAACGAAAGACTGAATCTAGGCCATCACCACCACCATCATCACCATCACCAAATGCCTCTCAGTCCGTCATGTCCACTCCTAGTTCACCCATATGCAGCTCTTAAGTCCAGCTCACCCTACCAGACACTCTGAGTAGAACAAGACAGTACTCATCCGCTTACACTGGCTTTGAACGCCTACATTGCCAAACTGATCTCATTAGAGATGATGCCCTTCCGTTTGGTTGAAAGCGCAGCGTTCAGAGACCTCATGGCCTACGCTGTCCCATGCTATGACCTACCCAGTCAGCACTTCTTTTCTAGAAAAGCCATCCCTGACCTCCACCTGCATGTGAAAGACCACATTGTCCAGGCACTCAAACAATCAGTGAGTGGAAATGTGCACCTCACAACAGATGCATGGGCCAGTAAGCATGGCCAGGGCCGTTACGTGTCCATCACTGCGCACTGGGTTAATGTGGTGGATGCAGCGTCCACAGGGGACAGCGAGCACTCCTTCGGCAGCTGTCAGTGTTGCACACGAGGTGTCCCACTATCGAACAGCTAGTGGTAAGCGTCAGCAGGCTGTTTTAAAAATGATGTCTTTGGGCGACAACAGACACACCACGGTGGTACTGGCCGACTACTTGCAGCGAGAAACTGAGTCATGGCTGGGCAGTAAACATCTTGCGCCAGGCAAGTTAGTCAGTGATAACGGCCGTAATTTTGTGGCGGCCATAGCCCTGGCAAAACTCAGACACATTCCTTGCTGGCTCACACACCTTGAACCTGGTGGTGCAGTGCTTCCTAAATAATTACCCGGAGTTATCAGCCCTGCTCTATAAAGTGCGAAGACTGTGCTCGCACATCCGTCGCTCGCCCGTAGACTCCAGTGGTATGCAGAGGCTGCAGCGATCGCTCCACCTCCCCAAGCACCGCCTAATCATAGACGTTGCAACAAGGTGGAACTCCACCATGCACATGGTTGAGAGGCTGTGCGAACAGATGCAGGCTGTAATGCATTTATGGGAGGATACACGGGCAGGCAGTTTGAGGCAGACATGGAGTTGTCGGGTGTGCAGTGGTCAAAGCTGAAAGACCTCTGTAAAGTCCTTCAGTTTTTGAGGAATGCACACGGCTGTTAAGCGCAGATGACGCCATCATAAGCATGAGCATCCCAATTATGCGTCTGCTCATGCAAACTTTGACGCACATTAAGGTTAGGCTTTTGCAGCAGAGGAGGAAGAGGAGGAGGGAATCCTTTATGACAGTCAGGCATTGTCTACTCAGGGAACTGTCCTGGATGAGGTGGAGGAAGAAGAGGAAGAGGAGGTGGAGGATGAGGGGATGATTATTTTGAGGAGGAGGATGCTTCTCAGGGGGCAAGAGAAAATGTTGGCTTGCCAAAGTCAGGTACAGAGTTTGTGCGTGACTGGAGGGATGTGGATTTGGCAGAAAGTGCTCCTCCACCCACCACTGGCAGTGCATCATTGACACCTGGAACATTGGCCCATATGTGTGATTATGTCTTGCGTATCCTAAAAAGGGACCCCCGCATTGCCCAAATTATGAAGGTTGACGACTACTGGTTGGCCAGCATCCTCGATCCATGCTAAAAAGGCAAATTACAGAACATCATGCCACAGGAGAACCTAGAGCTAATATTGGCGAAAAAACAAGCAACTCTGGTAAATCATTTGTTAGAGGCATTCCCAGCACACAGCAGTGGGGCAGGTTCTACCACAAGCCATACTGGGCCAACGGATGAGTGTTTGTGGTGCACACAGCCGAAGTGGTGTTGGAGACAGGGGTTTCATGACCATGTTGTGGACTGATTTCTCAAGTAATGCTCACACGATTGGTAATGCTGAATCGATTGCAACAGACAGGAGACAGCAGTTGTCAACTATGGTTCAAAATTACCTCTCCTACGGTATCGATGTTCTCCCACACAGGTCATTCCCCTTTGACTACTGGGCCTGAAAACTGGAAACCTGGCCTGAATTGTCCCAATATGCTTAACAGGAGCTCGCTTGCCCTGCTGGTAGTGTGCTATCAGAAAGAGTCAACAGTGCAGCTGGATCAATCCTGACAGAAAGAAGGACCGGCTGTCGACTCAAAATGTTGGTGATCTCACCTTCATAAAAATGAACCATGCCTGGGTTTCAAGGGATTTTGAACCACCTTCCCCTGATGTCACATAGGTTGCCAGCAAAATGGCTCGCTTTGTCCTCCTCTTCCTCCGACTTCTCCAATTCCACCATTTGCAGCTGCTGAACGTCCAGCCTACACCTCAACATATGCCCATCATATACTGGATTATTCTAAATGGGGCAGATCATATACTGGAGAAGCATATCCGGGGCCCATTACACACTGGAGTATTATAAATGGGGCCCATTACATATGGAGCATTATATTGGCCCATAGGACACTGGAGCATCATCCATGGGGCCCATCATATACTGGAGCATTCTAAATGGAGGACATCAGACACTGGAGCAGCATTTACAGAGCCCATTATACATTGTATCATTATAAATGGGGCCCATTATATATGGAGCATTATTTTGGCCCATAAGACACTGGAGCATCATCCATGGGGCCCATCATATACTGGAGCATTCTAAATGGGGGACATCAGACACTGGAGCAGCATTTACGGGGCCCATTATACACTGGAGCATTATAAATGGGGCCCATTATATATGGAGCATTATTTTGGCCCATAAGACACTGGAGCATTATCCATGGGGCCCATCATATACTGGAGAATCATATGGGGTTCATTATTTATGGGGCATCATATAGGGTATGGAGCATCATATGGAGCACATATGGGGCCTATTCTGTTGGAGCATTATATGGAGCCCATTCTGTATGGAGCAATATATGGGGCCCTTCATATACTGTATGGAGCTTTATATGCGACTCATTATACTGTGTGAAGCAACATGTGGGGCTCATTCTACTCTATGGGGACCGTCCTATACTTTATGGCACATTATATGGGGACTATCATATACTGGAGCATTATGTGGAGCTCATCATATACTGTATGGAACATTATATGGGACCAATTATGTATGGAGCATTATATGGGGCTCATTATTCTGTATGGTGCACTATGTGGTGGCCATAATACTGTATGGAGGAATATACTGTCCGGTTTTTGAGCTATTCTAGATTTTAACATAGATATCAGTCATGTCATGTAAGAAGTGAAGTATTTGTCATTGTACTATACCTATATTTCTGTGCTGTATCGGAGCATCATGAATTGTGGCATGTGTTAGAGGGGCCCACTGACACTCTTTGGCCTGGGGCACATGAAAACCTGGAGCAAGCCCTACCCCCCCACAACTTTAGCCAAATAACCCCCAGTTTTCAATGAGTTACTATTATTGTAAAGTTAATTAAGGTTACCAAGCTTAAGTAATAAGAATTGATGTCGTTGGCATTGAAATGGGCACTGTAGGTGTGTTTACTGTCCTCCACTCCCTGCCGACTTTACTTCCCCATTGACTTTTCATTGGGTTTCGTGTTTCAGTCGGACCACCGACTTTTCCAGATAGTCGGCCGATTTCGTTCGACTCGACTTTTGAGAAAGTCGGGTTTCATGAATCCCAACTCGACCCTAAAAAAGGCAAAGTTGCTCAACTCTAGTAACTGAGCCTATATGCAAAATTTTGTTGAAAGGGGAAAACTTCAAGTTTTACTTTAAAAGCTAATTATCATAAATTTATAAATATATAAAGAAACATTATAATACTTTTGTTTTATTTTAAATGTACAGTAAAGAAAAACCTCCTAATGGACATGTAACGGGTAAACTAGTTCCATCAAATTTCACAATACTGCAAATAACTGTTTGTACATGTGTTATTATTTTTACATTTTTATGATACATTTTAGGACAGATTTATGACATTTGTTAGCACAATGATGTGATGGAGTAAATATAGTTCTACATTTGAATTATAGAATGTATTTATATAAGCATTTATCAAATAATGACACTGCATGCAGGTATATAACTATACTGCAGTTATTAGTACTTGTAGAGAGAGCCCAGAGCATGTGATACTCATGCTAAAATGATGACAGGTTAATGTCCATGTGTTTTAAGATGTGTATTTTGTGCCCATCATAATTAATATATGTGACCATAAATCATTTAATGAAGATGCATCCAGACATGAAACAATTAAACGTTTTCGGTCCAATAATGGGACCTTCATCAGAATAAATGTCAAAGGAACGCTGAAAATATATACAGAAATGAAAAAAAATCAAGAACAGTGCATGTCATAAATGCATATAAATTGTGGTTCAAAATATAAAAGTGATAGTCAATACATTGGAAATACATCAAAAATAACAACAATAACAGCGAATGTGAGTTCAATCCAAAATCACCCAAAAGGAACAAGGATGAGCAAAAGTCCACTGATTAAAAGGTGCTGAGAGGAACACATGGTTAAGGAGTTAAACAGAAGTATGAATAATGATTGTGATAAAGTACTTATATGAGCATATAGAGGAAAAGAAAAGGATACCAAGTTATTCCATAGTATATCTTGTGGTTTCAAGGTGGAGTAATATGAGCGATTGCGTGATACTAAAAGAGAGAAAGGTAAATAGTGAGAAAACAACAAGCATTGAAAGGTAAGACAAATGCTGAATACCTGGACTAATGCAGTATAACCTTCAGTGACTGCTAAAAAGAAATATACGGACATATATGTAAAGAGTTGCAATTTTTTACCGTACCAAGAAAATATGAAAAAAATGGAAAAAAAAAATGAAAAATGAAAAAATAGGGTAGGGAAAAGATCCATAATTACCTGAATGTATAATACCCTGGGTAAATGGGAGAAGACCTGGAGCTGTGGATCAGGGACCAGGGACTCACCACAGAAAATTGAAACTGAAGAAATGGAAATGAGAGCATGATAGTGAAAGTGGAGTAAAAAATAATAGAAGCAGAGAAAGGGACCTAGAGGTAGAGAGACAAATAACTGGGAGTCGATGTAGAAAGCGCTTGGAAAAAAAGCAAAGCTTGCCACTGGGAGGCGCTGTGTAAAAGAGAAGATGGAATGAAAAAACATGCCAGGTAGAAATAAGACAAGAGCAGGTAAACAGGGAGGAGAGACATGTTAAAGGCAGTACCTGGGAGTCCGGGTCCAAGGCCACGCTGTGAGGAGAAGAAAAAGCAGGAACCTGCTGAGGTAGGAGCTCAGCGTGTGGCCAGACTTACAGGGTTTTTATGTGCGAGGTTACAGGAAGTGAACGCTGAGTCAGAGCGGTCATGTGACACAGCAGTCAGAAGAAGGGGCCGAATCCCTTTTGTCAGTTCCTACTACCCTTTTTCTGACCTTGTATTGTCTTCTATCAGAAGACATTGGAAGTTACTTACCAGGAGTTACCCTAATATCCCTGAATTTGGCTCACCAGTCCTCACGTGCTATCGCCGAGCAAAAAATCTTAGAGACAAATTGGTCAAAGCCGATGTGGGCTCCAATGTTACCGTACCTAGACAGACCTTTTTACAGACACTGAGACAAGGTACTTTTCCTTGTCTCCGATGCCTACAGTGTAATAGTGTTCAGAAGGGCTCCAGGGTCTCTCACCCCCACACTGGGGTTGGCATTCCTATCAATGGATATTTCTCATGTGACTCATCATACTTCATTTATGTGATCAAATGTCCCTGTGGTCTGGTGTTGTGAATGTGCTGGAAATGAATTCTGAGCAGAAGCTCCCTCTGGTGGTTACAAACAGTACTGAACTATCCAATGAAGATTGTGAGGATTGGCGATCAGGTGTTACTGACTGGTCTTATATAAGGGAGGTTCCCTCCCATCAGGGTTGCCGGTGATCAATTGTTCTGGTCTCATCTTTGATTCCTGTTCACTTTGTAGCTTACTGTTTCGTGCCTGCATCTTCTGCTAACAGATAAGACATTTTCTTCTTTTAGTTTTTTGTGCTTGCTTTTTGTATTTTGTCCTGCACTTCTGTGGGGGTCTGCCAGGTCCCCTCCGGGGGCTTGTGCTCCTCTCAGTTTAGTTCAGCCACTGTTGTTTGTTCATTTGCCTTTTCCAGTTTTTTCAGTGGCTGCTGTTTAGTTTTGTTACACCAGAGAACTAATTTAGGTGGTAGAGGTCGTGTGATCTCAGGTGTTTTTGTAATTAGTAGAGTTGGTACTTTTCAGGGTTTTTTGGGATTGCAGTAAGTGTCCTTCCTATCCTTTTCTATTTAGGAAGTTTGGGCCCCAACGTTTGCTCATACTATTTTCTGTCTGTGTCTGTATTTTCCTCTTGTCTAACCGCCATTACATGTTTGGGGGATTTCTATGTTCTTTGGGGATCTGCTCCGGGGCAGATAGTTTTCCTCTTTCTGTCTTTAGGTGTAGTTAGCTTCTCAGGCTGTGACGAGGCGTCTAGGACCAACGTAGGTACGCTCCACGGCTGCCTTTAGTTGTGGTGGTTAGTCAGGGTACTGCAATCCCATAGATTCCAACCTCTCTGGTGTATTTCCTTTTTTTGCCTGCTCTCCTCAGCTGCCAAATCATAACAGTCTGGCTTATGTGGGTGAAACCACCCAGGCCATCAGGGATCGAATCTCACAACACAAATCCAACATCCGCACCAAGAAGCTCCATCTTCCCTTCCGTATCACTTCAATGAAAAAAACCACAATGTTTCACAACTTAGATTTCAGGTTGTTGAACAAGTTGACATCAATAGAAGGGGTTCCAATAGACCCAAGCTTTTGAAAAAGAGAGAGGCCTATTGGATCCATACTCTGCAAACCTTGGATCCAAAAGGTCTCAACAGAGATTATGACGTATCTTCGTTTCTTTGATTTTCCATTTATTTGATAATGTGTTTACCACCATTACGTGGTATGTGGCTACAGTATTCTGTTATTCCCTTTATTCATGTATAGTAATTTTTCTTGTTTTTTTCTAGAATCGCTAACTTCACCTTCAGTCCTCCATTTGGGCACCCTTCACTACTTTATCCTCATGGTATAGCACAGGAGAAAAACGAGTCATTAGGTGATATATATCAACACTTTTATTATTAAAGATCAGTATCAAAAAATGGCATAATAGTAATACTACGCAACAAACATGTACATAAAAAGACAAGCTGCAAGGAAAAAACCTCAGGATACCCAGGGTACAACAATTCCCCAAAAATACATCACAATGTAAAAATATATATCACAAGGACATGTGTTCAGGACATATAAAGTACATAGGGTAAATATCTGATCAAAATCAGAAATGGCAAGCAATGCGGTTAGAAATGACCAATATCTGTATAGTGTTGGCGATCCAAATTAGATCACGAAGGAGGTCTTAATTACTGTAAAATTGATCAATACATATTCTGCGATTCAACATGGGCCACAACAGACATACATAAAAAATAACGTATCGTGTCTGAGATCTCAAATGGATCGCACTGGGTACATTCAAAATGGAAATATAGGATCGCTACTGAGTAGAAATCAGGGAGACAAATATTTTGCGCTCCCGGGCGAATCACAATAAATGGCCACTACAGTATACAAATTGCAAATGTAATCACAATTAGAACTAAAGTGCTTAATGCACCATGTGCGAGTATGTGATCCAAATGGGGTCACAAAAATCACTGTTAGCAAAAAATGAAAGCAATAAGTAGCGAGTGCTATAAGTTTACCAAAGTGAAGTCACTCATGGGACAAAAAGAAAAAAGAACTATTTACGGGTAAGAGATTCCAAATGGGACACATGTAAAATAGCGATCCCAATGGGATGCCAAATGGGACATATGTTAAGTTGCGATCCCAATGGGATCGCATAAGGTTAACCGCAAAATGATGGATAAAGTAGTGGAGATAGCAAGTGCTATATGCTTACCAAAATGTAACAGAAAGGGGAAAAGGACCCTGGGTCGGATGGTGTGGACCCCCGACGCGCGTTTCGCGTGCTGACCGCTTCCTCAAGGGGAGTATACTGTACAGATTCAAGGAGGACCTTTAAATAGGCCATGTGAAAGGTCACATGGTATAATGCCAACCAATGCTGATAGATATGGCGGCGCGTGCGCAAAGGCGTCGCAGGTCCTGTGATCATGCTAAGGAAGCGTCACTCAAGACGCCCCCCGCATGTAAGGAGCCGCAAAAATGCCAATGCGCAAGCGCACATCACCAGCCAGAGGTAAAACATGAACCAAATTGCATATACAGACGATTCATGAACAATTTATGTAGACATACATAGCAAAAATGTGTAATATAAGATGATAAGCTGTAAATTGCAATAGCTACAGAGAACACATCTCTACACAAATAAAGTGCTGTAGGGTCCAAATCCGGTTCAAACATCATGAATCATCTGAGGATAGTAGAAATGCTGACATTGGTATGGCCATTCAAGAGCTTGTATACTGTAGGCAGGTAATGTGTTACATGAATTTCAAAAAAGGTCCAACTGAATAGAAATAACAAAAAACAATGCAACGTTAATATAACAATTTAAAATCAAAAATAAATAAAAACAGACCACAACTACCGAAAAAGGTTGTAGAGGGCAACTACAAATAGAGAATTATTTGAAAGACTCCTAAGGATTCATACAGAAATGGGGCATTATAAGAAGGAAGAAAAGGAGAGCGTCTCATTTAAGCCTTTGGGGGTCATGGTGTCCAATACCACAATCCATCTTGCTTCTACTTGAGCAAGTCTCTTTTTGTAATCACCACCCCTTGTACCAAAATGGATGACATCAATACCCCGAACTTTGAAAGTTGTAGGCTCACAATTGTGGTGGTGATAAAAATGGCGTGGGATGGTCTTTAGGATGGATGGATCGGTCGCTGTCCTGGCCGCACAAATGTCCCGCACATGCTCCCTAGTCCTAATCCTGAGTTCTCTGGATGTAAGACCGATATAAATTTTGGAACAGCCACAAGTGGCGTAGTAGATAACATTTGCCGTGTTGCAAGAGATTCGATGATGAATCTCAAAGGTTTTAGTTCCATCAGAGGACTGGAATGTGGAGCAGCGCAGGACATTTGTGCAGGCAAGACAGCGACCGCATGGCGTTGAGCCCACAATAGGACCCCGTGATCCAAAGGGATGAGTGACATTTGGGACATAATGGCTCTTAACAAGAAGGTCACGTAAGTTTTTAGACCTTCTAGCTGTCATGAGGGGCAGTTCACCCAAAGACATACCCAGGCGCGATTCAGCGCTCAGAACCGACCAGTGCTTCCTCAAAACCGCTCTCATATCTTCCCATGCATATTAAATGTAGATATGAACCTAATAGGTCCTCTATAGTTAGAAGATTCATGCACTTGTTTTGGGATCAAAGACTATCGCGGGGGTAGCCCTAGCTCTTGCATAGCCACGCTTGATACATCTGTTTGAGTAGCCTCGTGACCTAAAACGTGCAGTTAGATCAGAAGCCTGTATTTCGAACCTGGCATTGGACGAGCAGATCCGCCTCGTCCGAAGGAACTGCCCGACCGGGACAGCCCTGATGGTAGAAGGATTGTGAGCAGAGGACGCATGAATCAGAGCATTCACTGAAGTGGGTTTACGGTAGACATCCGTTTGAATCCGTCCGGTATGGTATACACATCTCTCACCCTTTTGCCTTGCAGGTTTTCATTTTTTCATGTCCATTATTTGTGTCCTCACATTTAAATACTCACCATACCTATTTTGCCTTTTTTACCAAACCATATGAATTTTATAGCAGTTTTTCACATTCCCCCCGTTTTCTCCCCAGCTCATTATTCTTGTTGATTTTTCTTACATTTTATACATCCCTTTTTCAACGTTTGCACTGATCTAGGTCCTCTTTATGGCCCTTTCTAGATAGCAATAATTCTCTACTAACTCAGTATTTCTCCTCATTCTAACTGCACATGTGTAATCCCCCACATTAGGGCATATTCCAGCCTCCTAGGAGTTTTGTGCTCAGTTAGCTTATCACTTTTATCTTTTATTACTATTTTACTGTCGCTTTGAATTTCACCCTCTCTCCCTCCTCTTCGTGCAGGCACTAATTTCCCCCTTTTTTTTATCTCATTACCACTCTGTAGCAGCGATCTATTCCTATGTCTCATGGTTCCCTCCTCCCTGCCTGACACGCAGGCACAGACTCTTCTTCTGACTGCTGTGTCACATGACCGCTCTGACTCAGCGTTCACTTCCTGTAACCTCACACATAAAAACCCCGGGAAGTCTGGCCACACGCTGAGCTCCTACCTCAGCAGGTTCCTGCTTTTTCTTCTCCTCACAGCGTGGCCTTGGACCCGGACTCCCAGGTACTGCCTTTAACATGTCTCTCCTCCCCTGTTTACCTGCTCTTGTCTTATTTCTACCTGGCATGTTTTTTCATTCCATCTTCTCTTTTACACAGCGCCTCCCAGTGGCAAGCTTTTCTTTTTTTCCAAGCGCTTTCTACCTCTAGGTCCCTTTCTCTGCTTCTATTATTTCTTAATCCACTTTCACTATCATGCTCTCATTTCCATTTCTTCAGTTTCAATTTTCTGTGGTGAGTCCCTGGTCCCTGATCCACAGCTCCAGGTCTTCTCCCATTTACCCAGGGTATTATACATTCAGGTAATTATGGATCTTTTCCCTACCCTATTTTTTCATTTTTCATTTTTTTTCCATTTTTTTCATTTTCTCTTTGGTCTGGTAAAAAATTACAACTCTTTACATATATGTCCGTATATTTCTTTTTAGCAGTCACTGAAGGTTATACTGCATTAGTCCAGGTATTCAGCATTTGTCTTACCTTTCAATGCTTGTTGTTTTCTCACTATTTACCTTTCTCTCTTTTAGTATCACGCAATCGCTCATATTACTCCACCTTGAAACCACAAGATATACTATGGAATAACTTGGTATCCTTTTCTTTTCCTCTATATGCTCATATAAGTACTTTATCACAATCATTATTCATACTTCTGTTTAACTCCTTAACCATGTGTTCCTCTCAGCACCTTTTAATCAGTGACTTGTGCTCATCCTTGTTCCTTTTGGGTGATTTTGGATTGAACTCACATTCGCTGTTATTGTTGTTATTTTTTATGTATTTCCATTGTATTGACTATCACTTTTATATTTTGAACCACAATTTATATGCATTTATGACATGCACTGTTCTTGATTTTTTTTCGTTTCTGTATATATTTTCAGCGTTCCTTTGACATTTATTCTGATGAAGGTCCCATTA
The DNA here is from genome assembly GCA_033576555.1 of Oophaga sylvatica. Lineage (NCBI taxonomy): Eukaryota > Metazoa > Chordata > Amphibia > Anura > Dendrobatidae > Oophaga > Oophaga sylvatica. Next base: position 238,305,573 of record JARQOD010000002.1, read on the forward strand.
TTGGACCGAAAACGTTTAATTCTTTCATGTCTGGATGCATCTTCATTAAATGATTTTTCGTGTCACAATTTGAGTGCCAAGTTTTTTTGAACTACATTTACCAGGCTGGATACCTGACTTGTGCACCTATTCTCACTTTAGTTGAGTGTCATGGTTTTTTCTACTTAATATATGTGACCAGTTTTTGTAGCACCCACATTGCAACCCCTAAAAGTTTAGGATTGGGAAATATGCACAATCTTATTGATAAGAAAGTGGTGGCATACCTTAGCAAAAACATTTTCTATGATGGTAATAACCATAACATATATATGTTTTACATTACATAATACAACGACATGTCACGCATAAAAGTCACTGTAAGGCATCAGAGGCTTGACGTGACTATAATGATATGAAGACATAGCAGGGCATGATTTGTCTATCCTCTATTAAAATCCATAGAAGTAACAGAAACCTAGTTTTAGAGTCACTAATAAGTTTCAATAACTTCTTTTACTGAAATCTCTAATAAATTTTCCGAACGCCCATGAAGTTTAATGAAGAAACTGCCATGTTTGCTTGCTTATCCAAATCTACATTAATACCCATGTGACTTTAGTTGTAGAGGAAAAGATATTTTCAGGTGACACATGAAGTGCTACCCAGAGTCCTCCGAACCAGAAGAAAATCTTGAGTATTTGAAAATATTTTCAAAATTTATTGCTACGCATTTCAGAGCAATACTTCCCCTTCATCAGGCAAAATATGATATTTATATTTTGCCTGATGAAGGAGCAATACTGCTCTGAAATGTGTGGCAATAAATTTTAAAAATATTTTCAAATACTCAAGATTTTCTTCTTGATTGGATGACTCTGGGCAGCACTTCATGTATCACCTGAAAATATCTTTTCCTCCAAAATTTTGATTCTGAACTTCACTGGGATCCTGCAGGTGGACGAGCAGCTAACAGAGCCCTCATCCAGCCTTAATCAGTGTTGTGCTCAGCTGCACATCCACCCTAGGTGAGCACATCTCCAACCTCACATTAGTTCTCCTACCCTGTTGATCCGCACAAGGTGCGCTTTTCTCTCTTCTTGACATGTGACTTTAGTAACATAAGAACATTGCATTCATTAGGGTTTTTTTCTTCTAGCAGATCAATGCAGCGAAAATAGGACAGAATTTTCTTTTCTCAAAGCTGTTTTGCCCATAGTAACAAAAATTAATTCATCTGATTTGACTAGGAATTAATATAAAGTGGATTCAACTAAATATATAATTAAAATTCTGCCTAAGATTTTGATGTCCTTTTTTGTGTCACTATATTGTAAATTCATTGCTTGATGGCTCTTGGATTCCAGCTACTTGAATTTATTGTAATAAACCATCTGGCTTGTTTAAACATGAACGATTAGAATGATATACAATATGAAAGCTTCCTATTGAGGTGAAGTCATCTAAAAAAATAACTTAGTTGTCTAAGTTTGATGAAAATACAAAATTCAGCGTTAGGAAAAAAAAAGAGGTTCTGATTGGTAACAATGGACAATATTATGAGAATATTTAGATACGATTTTAATCTAAAAATATGATAATAAAAGAGAAATAATAAGAGATCAGAGATCATCTTTTTAAATCTCATGCACATGACTATAATATGAATCAGTGTTGTATTATTCTTTGATAAGGGACCTGACTGCTATAGACTGATACTTTATTGCTTTCTACTTTCAACTTTACATCACGAGATATTATGGAATTTGTCAATAAAAATGTGCCCTGTTCTAATATGTGCTGTATTTGGCAAGTACTCTCTGTAGAACGATTTCAGTAGCACACTTCACTGTTTACTTCTAGTGGATCATAATTTCTTTAGGTTGTCTAATTGATACACATGGTTTGTTACATGTTACATGATAATCCACTATAGTGAGCAGAAAAAAATATGCAATTTTTTGGACATACAGTAGATCATAGCTGTCAAAGATAAGGAAACATTTATTTTCGCAAAATAAACATGAGATCCAAAGCCAAACATCATCACGTTTCATGGACCAGTAATGGTTTCTCACTAGTATTATTTTTTATTATTTAGTATGGTTTTAGTGGTTAGTCTGCTGTCACTGCACAGTCAATATCCCATATTCGTTATAATATTTATATTAAGAATATTATATATAAGATATATTAGAATAATATATGAATATTTTTAGGAACTTGAGACACAACAAAATGGACATCACTAGAGAGACAATTCTAAAGTACGGTAATTGAAATCACCTGAAATTTCCCCAATAATTCAGATTATAATTAAACTTCATTTTTGAAGATCTAATTTGTGTTTATCCAGCAAAATGGTTGCCTTCTGGCCACGATGATGTTTCTGGATTCTGAGGGTCTAGAAGGCAGTGGCATAAAGGCAATAGCAGCAGGCCACACTATGGGGCCCATGAGTCAGGGGGACTGATGTCAGCACTGGAACGGTGTGCCCCTGTCTGGCATTGCACATACAACTGTATCGGCATCATGGATGCAGATATAGTTAAAAGCAATGATGGGACAGTCCCCCCTCCATCACTCTCCCAATGTGTCTGAGCTCTGACATCTCAGCTAAGTGGGCACAATGACATCAATACACTGTGCCTTTGTGCTGAAGTGCAGAGCTTCAAAACACATGCTTCAGAGGCTGAAGCAGTGGGGGGGGGGAGAGAAGAGTACCATGTGGGTATGTATTATGCTATTTTGATAGCTATGTGTATGTGTGGGAGGGTGATGCATTATACTATATGGAGTGCTATGTGAGGCCCATTTTACTATATACAGAGCCTTGCGAAAGTATTCTGCTCCCTGGAACTTTTCAACCTTTTCCCACATATCATGCTTCAAACATAAAGATGCCAAATGTAAATTTTTGGTGAAGAATCTACAAGTGGGACACAATTGTGAAGTTGAATGAAATTGATTGGTTATTTTAAATTTTTGTGGAAATACAAAAACTGAAAAGTGGGGCGTGCAATATAATTCGGCCCCCTTTCTTTCAGTGCAGCAAACTCACTCCAGAAGTTCATTGTGGATCTCTGAATGATTCAATGTTGTCCTAAATGACTAATGACAATAAATATAATCCACCTGTGTGTAATCAAGTCTCCGTATAAATGCACTTGCTCTGTGATAGTCTCAGGGTTCTGTTTGAAGCACAGAGAGCATCATGAAGACCAAGGAACACAACAGGCAGGTCAGTGATACTGTTGTGGAGAAGTTTAAAAGCCGGATTTGGATACAAAATGATTTCCAAAGCTTTAAACATCCCAAGGAACACTGTGCAAGCTATCATATTGAAATGGAAGGAGTATCATACCACTGCAAATCTACCAAGACTCGGTCGTCCCTCTAAACTTTCATCTCAAACACGGAGAAGACTGATCAGAGATGCAGCCAAGAGGCCCATGATCACTCTGGGTGAATTGCAGAGATCTACAGCTGAGGTGTCCGTAGGACAACAATCAGTCGTACACTGCACAAATCTGGCCTTTATGGAAGAGTGGCAAGAAGAAAGCCATTTCTCAAAGATATCCATAAAAAGTGCTGTTCAAAGTTTGCAACAAGCCACCTGGGAGACCCACCAAACATGTGGAAGAAGGTGCTCTGGTCAGATGAAACCAAAATTGAACTTTTTGGCAACAATGCCAAACTATATGTTTGGCGTAAAGGCAACACAGCTCATCACCCTGAACACACCATCCCCAGTGTCAAACGTGGTGATGACAGCATCATGGTTTGGGCCTGCTTTTTTTCAGCAGGGACAGGGAAGATGGTTAAAATTGATGGGAAGATGGATGGAGCCAAATACAGGACCATGCTTGAAGAAAATCTGTTGGAGTCTGCAAAAGACCTGAGACTGGGACGGAGATTTGTCTTCCAACAAGACAATGATCCCAAACATAAAGGGAAATCTACAATGGAATGGTTCACAAATAAACATATCCAGGTGTTAGAATGGTCAAGTCAAAGTACAGACCTGAATCCAATCAAGAATCTGTGGAAAGAGCTGAATACTGCTGTTCACAAACGATCTCCATCCAACCTCACTGAGCTCGAGCTGTTTGCCAAGGAAGAATGGGCAAGAATTTCAGTCTCTTGATGTACAAAACTGATAGAGACATACCCCAAGTGACTTGCAGCTGTAATCGCAGCAAAAGGTGGCGCAGCAAAGTATTAAGTTAAAGGGGCCAAATAATATTGCATGCCCCACTCTTCCGTTTTTGTATTTCCACAAAAATTTTAAATAACCACTAAATTTCGTTCACTTCACAATTGTGTCCCACTTGTTGTTGATTCTTCACTAAAAAATTTACATTTGATATCTTTATGTTTGAAGCATGATATGTGGGAAAAGGTTGAAAAGTTCCAGGGAGCAAAATATTTTCACAAGGCACTGTAAAGAACTATGTGGGGGCCATTATAATATCAAGTGGACGATAGAGGTTTGAGAAAGACGAACAGAAAGCACTATAACTCGTATTGTTAAAAAAAAAATTAGCTTTACTAATGCTCAAAACAATGATAGTTGGTTTAAAAAAGGATGCACACTCAATTATAAGGACAATATAAGTAGAAAGATACATACAGAAGGTAATACTGCATCAGGGGGAGAAATAGTAGTGTCCCTGCAGATATATCAGTACAACAGTAGGAAAAGCATATAAAAGTAGGTGAAAATAAACAGGTGGGATATGAGCAATCACAATAATTAAGGAAAGGATCTCAATGATAATTGTATACAGATTCTATGATCCCAAAGAGGTGGCATCACCATATACAAAATTGCTGTCATCATCAATGATAAGAAAAGTATACTAAATATGTAATAGCCAAACTATTACCTAAAAAGCTGCAAGATACAATTAGTGTCAGAGAGCGCCCCAGGAGAGTGGCGTCCACCCGAACGTCTGTTTCGGCTATGGCCTTATTCATGAAGTGGCATCATTGAGGGGTGTAAAAAGAGGCAGCCACAATGAGACTGCAGAATATAGAGTGACACATGTGTAGTCAATGCATGTGTATAGAATAATTATATACTATATTATATACACATATACTGTATATGCTGTAAAGTAATTTGTCCTATTTACAATTTTTCTTCATCTGCTTTATAACTTTCTAAATGCATATAAGTCCTTTCCTTTCTTTTCATTCTATATTCATGTATTCCTGCGGTAGATCACTGCACACAAAATCTACTACATGGATTTTGTTGTCAACTTTTACTTTTTAATATTGTTAGCTATTGATGTGTGTCTTTATATTCTTTTTATGTTTATATCTTTTACATTATTTATTACATGCAAATTGGCTCACCTCCCTGAAATGAACAAATGTGCCAAATTGAATTTCAGAAGATTTGCTTGACTCTACATGTCACCAAGATCAACTGTTTAGATTATACGTCATTTACATGATAATAGTAAGTGATCTGACACATATTTTTAGTTATGGAATATTCATGGCTTATTGTCCTATGTTAAATTTTGAAATATTAATTTTTGGAGGCCCCTCTATAAAGAACAAATTGACAATCATTTTAGCTATAATCAGTATTTTTTCATGTGTTAGCCATTTTTGACTGCTGATCTGTTTATTTTATACCTTTGTTGTTGCATTTGGATAAAATTGATAACACTTGATTACAAATAATGGTGAAAACATTGGTGAATGAATATGAATAAGAATATGTTTTTATTTTGATGTTAGAAATTGATATTCCAATTTAAAATATACTTTAATTTGTTTTTAACTTTATAAAGCTCATGAGCTAATAAGTAATATGTGGTTTACCTATTTTGCCAGAGGTCAGAATTAGTTCATCTATCATATCAAGTTAAAATGGAATATGATCTGTACAGCAAAATAATCCTTTACGCTAAGAAGATGATAAAAATATTCTGTGAGACACATAGCCAAAAAATGTAACTTGCATTTAAAGTGGGAATAAAATGGAAACTGCAGATTAGACACTGAAAATTTAGTAAGCATATTCACATTTTTCTAAGTTAGCATTTTATTTTTTGCAGTAATTAATTTTTGAGAACAATGCCAGTCATTCTATAACAGAACAAATAGACTTAGTAATAATTTTTAGCATTTAGAAAGCCATCCCACAGAATATATTTTATAATTTCAAAATACTTAGTTACTGTAAATAATTTAAACAATTTTTTTATTTTTATTAGAATGTTTAGGTCATAACTTATGATTATGTGAAAATCTCTGTTAAAGGTACTGTAGAAGCCTCTTTTGCAGATCTGGCCAAAAATACTAGAAAAAAGAGTATAGCATGCTGTGTAGAAACTTATATTAGAGCTTGCAAAAGAAGATAGATAGATAGACAGACAGACACTGTCTATTTTATATAGCCGACACCTGTCTCGAACTGCCGCAACTAGCACCAAGTTTACCATTTAAGTGCTGTTAACAGTATTTGACAGTGGCATTTAAATACATGCCGGTGCCAACGCGCAGCACTGACTCTTACCTGCCCCTGTGACATGACAGTCTGCTGTCGTCTCTATCCTCCTGTGAAGCTTAGCAGTCTGTATTATAAGTGATAAAATTAACAAAGGCGGAAGTCCCCTAGAGGGGTTAAAACAAAAATGTAAAAATATAAGAAAAGGTTTTAAAAATATACATTTTTAAAAAAAACATAAAAAAGTTCAACTCAAGTCCTTTTTCCACCATTAAAAATAAAATAAAAGAGAACGACACTTCATAGGACTCTCCCGATCATGTCTCACAAGCGATGATGTCAGTAACTCATAGTAACTACGAGTGCCAAATTTTTTTCATTACTTCAAAAGGGATAGGATCCTACTTGTGCGCCATATATAGGAGTGCTGTTGTACCACTTTTACTAATTCAGTAACGTCATCGCTTGTAAAACATGACCGGAAGTGACCTATGGTTGCAGTACAGAATCAAAGTTGCCTTTTCCTGTGAGACCCTTAGCCTCTGGCGGTGATGTCATTAACTACATCACTCATCCGAGTCGCCAAGACTCACAAAGGGAAACATGACTCGTCGAGAATAATGACGTTACTGAGTTACTGACATCATTGCTTGAGAGACAGAACAAGGCTTCATAGGTTGCAGTACAGAATTGGTGGACATCGTGGGCACGCTATGGATTACATTGAAGAAGAGAGGATTATTTTTTAATAATAAATTTGTAAATAGAAAATGTTTCTTGTTTTTATTTCTTTATTTCTCTCTTTTTATGTCTTTCAGGTTCCCATTTATGGATTACTTTGGTTTTGTTGGACTACGTCAAAATCCCTGAACTGGATGGCTTTTTTTTAATAAACTGGTGAAATAGGGCTAAAGTCCTATTTTTTTATGTTTTTTTTATGTCCTATGTTTTTAAATAAAACATTTGTGTCTGTGTTTTTTTCTTTTAACTTAATGGGTCAGTAATGGTGTATCTTATAAACACCTTTCCATTACTATCACAAGGGCTTGATGCTAGCTGACATCAACCCCATAAAACACTACCCTGTTATGTTTCAGTAACTGAGGAGAAATGGCAAAAAATAGCAAAAACGGTAATACACCAGAGAGGCTGGAACCTATTGGATTGCAGTAACCTGAACTAACCACACAACTAGAGATAGCCGTGGAGCGTTCCTACGTTGATCCTAGACGCCTCATCACAGCCTGAGAGATAACTACACCTAAAGGCAGAAAGATGAAAGCTATCTGCCCCGGAGCAGATCCCCAAAGAAAATAGGAAGCCCCCAAACATGTAATGGCGGTTAGACAAGAAGAAAGCACGGACACAGACAGAAAATAGAATGAGCAAACGCTGGGGCCCAATCTGTCTAGACAGAAAAGTACAGGAAAGAATTCTGAAGGCAATCCAACAAAAACCCTAACAAAAATACCAACACTTCTGATTGCCAAAAAACCTGAGATCACACGACCTCTTCCACCTAAATCAGATCTCTGGTGTAACAAAACGCTATTCAGCAAATAAAAGTAACAAAAGAGCAAAGAAAAAGTGCAGACACAAACGGAGCACAATTGCAGCGCCAGACCCCAAAAGGGGACAGGCTGCAGTCCTCTGCAGGCAGCAAACCAGCAGAGAAAATCAAACAGAGAAAAAAAATAGCAAACACTTATCTGAAGGAGAGCAGGAAACTAGCAGTGCTTCAAGCAAGACCAGAAGAACAATTGATAACCGGCAAGGCTGCTGGGAACTCAGGCCACTTATATCCTACCATTCAGCGCCAGCTGAAGGCCATTCATTAATCAGTTCATTACCCTCAGCAACCACCGGAGGGAGCCCCAGCTCAGAAGCTGCCTCTAGCGTATTCACAACACTACCCCAATTGCCACCTCACCAGGGCAATCGAGAAGAGCTGGGGCGAGGTGCCAGAATTGGGGCATCTAATGTGAATCATCAATTCTTGGCTGGCTGTGGGCTTGTATTTTTAGGCTAGGAAGGGCCAAATAACCAGGGAGCTTCCCAGCTTGATAATATAAGCCCGCAACTACAGTAGGGAAAATAAGTATTTGATACACTGCCAACGTTTCCTGTAGTTCTTGACCAAGTTTTCACACACTTCAACAGGGATTTTAGCTCACATCTCCATACAGATCTTCTCAAGATCTTTCAGGTTTTAGTGCTGTCACTGGGCAACATTGAGTTTCAGCTCCCTCCAAAGTTTTTTCAAGGGGGTCAAGTCTTGAGACTGGTTAGGCCATTCCAGGACCTTGAAATGCTTCTGGAGCCACTCCTTAGTTGCCATGGCTGTGTGTTTTGGTTATTATCATACTGGAAGACCTGCTCTTACTGAGGACGGAGGTTGTTGGCCCAAATCTCGCAAAACATGACCCCATCCATCCTCACTTTAATACAGTGCAGTCGTGCTGTCCCTTTTGCAGAAAAGCACCCCCAAATAATGATGTTTATTCCACTATGCTTCATTCCTGGGACAGTGTTCTTGGGGTTGTACTCATCCTTCTTCCGAACACGGCGAGTGGAGTTGATACCAAAATGTTCTAGTTTGTTCTCATCTGACAACATGACCTTCTCCTATGCCTCCTCTGGATCATCCAGATGGTCACTGGCAAACTTCAAATGGGCCTGGGCATGTGCTAGCATGAGCAGGGGGACCTTACATGCCCTGCAGGATTGGAATCCATGAAGGCATAGTGTGTTACTAATGGTAATGTTTGAGACTATGCTCCCAGCTCTCTTCAGGTCATTGACCAGGGCTTCCCATTTAGTTCTGGGCTGATTCCTGACCTTTCTCAGAATCATCCTTACCCCATGAGGTGAGATCTTGCATGGATCCCCAGACTGAGGAATTTTGACAGTCATCTTGTGTTTATTCCATTTTCTAATAATTGCGACAAGTTGTTGCCTTCTCACCAAGCTGCTTGTCTATTGTCCTGTAGCCCATCCGAGCCTTGTGCAGGTCTAAAATTTTGTCACTGGTGGCCTTAGACAGCTCTTTGGTCTTGGCCATGGTGGAGAAGTTGGAGTGTGATTGATTGAGTGTGTGGACAGGTATATTTTATACAGGTGATTAACTCACTCCAGGACATTGAAATACTTCTTACAGAGACACTCATTAGTTGCCCTGGCTGTGTGTTTCATGTAATTGTCATCCTGGAAGACCCAGCCATGACCCATGCATGTGCCGCCTGACTTTTATGCACACATCTCAAAGGAAAATGAACCCCGACGTTTCCTTAGCATAGTACAGTAAATTCACAGCATATACAATCAGAATAGAATAGTTAGAATAAATGTATAGAATAGATAGATAAATAGAATAGATAGGATAGTTATCCTGTAGTTATTTACTGCCACAAGTCCCCTACATATAATAAACTAGAACCCTTTAGTGCCTTTTATGTGGTACTAAAGGTTGTTTAGCCTTATTTATCCTATTAAATGATTAAATAATTTTAAAAAAAAAATGACGTGGACTCCCGCCTGTTTATGATAACCTGCCAAGGTAAAGTAGATGCAGTGGGGAAAATAAGTATTTGATACACTACTTATTTTGCAAGTTTTACAACTTACAAAAGAATGGAAAGGTATGTAATTTTTATTGTAGGTACACTTCAACTGTGAGAGACAGATTCTAAAAATAAAAACCAGAAAATCACATTGTATGATTTTTTAAATAATTAAATTGCATTTTATTGCATGAAATAAGTATTTGATCACCTACCAACCAGCAAGAATTCTGGCTCTCACAGATCTGTTAGTTTTTCTTCATAAAGCCCTCCTACTCTGAACTCATTACCTGCATTAATTGCACCTGTTTGAATTCATTACCTGTATAAAATCCACCTGTCCCCACACACTCAGTCTCACTCCAACCTCTCCACCATGGCCATGACCAAAGAGTTGTGTAAGGACGCCAGGGACAAAATTGTAGACCTGCACAAGGCTAGGATGGGCTACAGGACAATAGGCAAGCAGCTTGGTGAGAAGGCACCAACTGTTGGCAAAATTATTAGAAAATGGAAGATACACAAGATGACTGCAAATCTTCCTCAGTCTGTTTTTCTATTGTATCAATTACTTATTTCATGCAATAAAATGCAAATTAATTATGTAAAAATCATACAGTGTGTTTCCTGGATTTTTTTTAGATTCTGTCTCTCACAGTTAAAGTGTACCTTGAAAAAAATTACAGGCCTCTCCATTCTTTGTAGGTGGGAAAACTTGCAAAATCGTCAGTGTATCAAATGCTTACTTTCCCCTGTGTATGCCTAACTGACCCTACACTTACACGTAACCAAACCATCTCTCCAGGTGCCCAGTACAAATTAAGATCTAAGGACACATTTCAAAACACTGGTCACTACTGACCGGACCTCAGACATCGATCAATCGTATATCAATAACACATCATCACAACATTCCTGGATAACATATTTTCATTAACCCCTTAATGACCAAGCCATTTTGTAGGTTAAAGACCAGGCCAATTTTTACAATTCTGACCACTGTCTCTTTATGAGGTTATAACTCTGGAACGCTTCTACGGATCTTGGCGATTCTGAGATTGTTTTCTCGTGACATATTGTACTTCATGATAGTGGTAAAATTTCTTCAATATAACTTGCGTTTTTTTATGAAAAAAATGGAAATATGGCAAAAATTTTGAAAATTTTGCAATTTTCAAACTTTTAATTTTTATGCCATTAAATCAGAGAGATATGTCACAAAAATTAGTTAATAAATAACATTTCCCACATGTCTACTTTACATCAGCACAATTTTGGAACCAAAATTTTTTTTTGTTACGAAGTTATAAGTGTTAAAAGTTGACCAGCAATTTCTCATTTTTCCAACAAAATTTACAAAACCATTTTTTTAGGGACCACCTCACATTTGAAGTGAATTTGAGGGGTCAATATGACAGAAAATACCCAAAAGTGACACCATTCTAAAAACTGCACCCCTAAACGTGTTCAAAGCCACATTCAAGAAGTTTATTAACCCTTTAGGTACTTCACAAGAATTGAAGCAATGTGGAAGGAAAAAATGAACATTTAACTTTTTTTCCCAAAATTTTTCTTTCGACACAATTTTTTTAAATTTTGTCAAGGGTATCAGGAGAAAATGAACCACAATATTTGTTGTACAATTTCTCCAGAGTACACCGATATACCATGTGTGGGGGTAAACCACTATTTGGGCGCATGGCAGAGCTCGGAATAGAAGCAGCGCCATTTGACTTTTTTGGCTGGAATTGAGATTGGACGCCATGTCGCATTTGGAGAGTCCCTGTGTGCCTAAACAGTGGAAACCCCCCACAAGTGACCCCATTTTGGAAACTGGACCCCTCAAGGAACTCATCTAAATGTGTTGTGAGAGCTTTTAACCCCCAAGGGCTTCACAGAAGGTTATAACGTAGAGCCGTAAATTAAAAAATCATATTTTTTCCACAAAAATGATCTTTTCATCCCAATTTTTATTTTCCAAAGGATAAAAGGACCCCAAAATTTATTGTGCAATTAGTCCTGAGTATGCTGATACCCCATAGGTGGGGGTAAACCACTATTTGGGCGCATGGCAGAGCTCGGAAGGGAAGCAGCGCCATTTGACTTTTTTGGCTGTAATTGAGATTGGCCGCCATGTCGCATTTGGAGAGCCCCTGCTGTGCCTAAACAGTGGAAACCCCCCACAAGTGACCCCATTTTGGAAACTAGACCCCCCAAGGAACTTATCTAGATGTGTGGTGAGAGCTTTGAACCCCCAAGGGCTTCACAGAAGGTTATAACGTAGAGCAGTAAAATTAAAAAATCATATCTTTTCCACAAAAATGATCTTTCCACCCCATAATTGTTATTTTCCAAAGGGTAACAGGACCCCAAAAGTTATTGTGCAATTTGTCCTGAGTACGCTGATACCCCATATGTGGGGGGAAACCACTATTTTGACGCATGGCAGAGCTCGAAAGGGAAGTAGCGCCTTTTTCAAATGCAGACTTTGATTGAATGGTCTGTGGGTGTCATGTCACGTTTGGATAGCCCCTGATGTGCCTAAACAGTAGAAACCCCCCACAAGTGACTCCATTTTGGAAACTAGACCCCCCAAGGAACTTTTCTAGATGTGTGGTGAGCACTTTGAACCCCCAAGTGCTTCACAGAAGTTTATAACGTAGAGCCGTGAAAATAAAAAAATCATATTTTTTTCCACAAAAATAATCTTTTTGCCCCAAATTTTTATTTTTATAATGGTAACAGGAGAAATAGGACCCCAAAAGCTATTGTGCAATTTGTCCTGAGTACGCTGATATCCCATATGGGGGGGAACCACTATTTTGACCATGGCAGAGCTCGAAAGTGAAGTAGCGCCTTTTTCAAATGCAGACTTTGATGGAATGGTCTGTGGGTGTCATGTCACGTTTGGATAGCCCCTGATGTGCCTAAACAGTAGAAACCCCCACAAGTGACTCCATTTTGGAAACTAGACCCCCCAAGGAGCTTTTCTAGATGTGTGGTGAGCACTTTGAACCCCCAAGTGCTTCACAGAAGTTTATAACGTAGAGCCGTGAAAATAAAAAAATCATATTTTTTTCCACAAAAATAATCTTTTTGCCCCAAATTTTTATTTTTATAATGGTAACAGGAGAAATAGGACCCCAAAAGCTATTGTGCAATTTGTCCTGAGTACGCTGATATCCCATATGTGGGGGAACCACTATTTTGACGCATGGCAGAGATCGGAAGGGAAGGAGCACCGTTTTTAAATGCAGACTTTGATGGAATGGTCTGCGGGTGTCATGTCGCGCTTGGAGAGCCCCTGATGTGCCTAAACAGTAGAAACCCCCCACAAATGACCCCATTTTGCAAACTAGACCCCCCAAGGAACTTATCTAGATGTGTGGTCAGCACTTTGAACCCCCAAGGGCTTCACAGAAGTTTATAACGTAGAGCCGTGAAAATAAAAAAAATCATATTTTTTTCCACAAAAATGACTTTTTGCCCCCAAATTTTTATTTTTATAAGGGTAACAGGAGAAATAGGACACCAAAAGCTATTGTGCATTTTGTCCTGAGTACGCTGATACCCCATATGCGGGGGGGAACCACTGTGATCGCCTTACTGCGATCTTTGGGAGGCACAATGAACAAATCTACAAAAGGTGAAGAATTGGTTTTCTTTTTTACGCCGTTCCTCGTGCGGTATTAGTGATTAGGCGACTTTATTCCTCAGATCGGTGCGATTACAGCGATACCAGATTTACACCCTTTTTTCATGTTTAGCTTCTGTCACACATAAAAGATGCTTTTTTTTGGAATAATTTTTTGTAAGAATTTTTTGCATCGCCGTATTTTGAGAGCTATAATTTTTTCCCTATTTCGGCCGACAGAGTTATCTGTGGGCTTATTTTTTGCGGGACGAGCTGACGTTTTTATTGGTACCATATTCGGGCACATAACGTTTTTTGATCGCTTCCTATTCCGATTTTTGTGGAAGCAGAATGAACAAAAACCAGCAATTCAGGAATTGTTTTTTTTTTAATTTTTTTCCCCCGTTCCGCGTGTGGTAAAATTGATAAAGCAGCTTTATTCTTCGGGTCACTACGGTTACGGCGATTCCTCATTTATATATTTTTTTATGTTTTGGCGTTTTTTACACAATAAAGAATTTTATATAAAAAATAATTATTTTGCATCAGTTTATTCCGCGAGCTATAACTTTTTTATTTTTTCGCTGATGATGCTGTATAGCGGCTTGTTTTTTGCGGAACAAGATGACGTTTTCAGCGGTACCATGATTATTTATATCTGACTTTTTGATCGCGTGTTATTGCACTTTTTCCAAGCGGTATAATGATACCGCTTGGAAAAAGTATAATTTACTACTTTTTTGTGTTTTTTTTTTACGGCTTTCACTGATGGGGTTAACTAGGGTTATGCTTTTATAGATGGGATTTTTACGGACATGGCGATACCTAACATGTGTATTTTTTTTGTTTTTTATTTTTTTTATTACATAAAAATGTGTATTTTTTAGGGATTTTTTTAAAATTATTTTTTAATATTTTTTTTACAATTTTTTTTTAAAAATTATTTTTTTCAACTTGTCCCTTTATGGGACTTTCACTTTTTTTGCTTTTGATTGCAGTTACAATGCATTGCAATGCTCTGGCATTGCAATGCATTGCAACTATAGTGGAAGCTGCTGTGACATGATCACAGCAGCTTCCCGTAGCTAAATGACCCGGAGGTTGTCATGACAACCCCCGGGTCATCAAGGCAGAGATCGGGCCCTGCGATTACATCGCTGGGACGCTGATCTGAGGCAGAGGGAGCTCCCGACCCTCTGCCTCCCCCCCTGAGCTCTGCGATCGCGCTGGATCGCAGCAGTCAGGGGGTTAACAGCCAGGGGCGGTGGGGGCTCCTCCTGGCTGTCAGTGCAGGAAGCCTGGCCACTGCAGCGCCGGCTCCTGCACTGATCACGCTGGGGAAGCTGAAATTTCAGCTTCTCCTGTGCGATCGCTGCTGTGTTTGGTCAGTCAGATTGACTGACCAATCACAGCGCTGTGAGTGCGGGGACTGACGGCAAAGGTCCCCGCACCGCTTGCCGTGCCTGTCAGCTGTCTGTGACAGCTGTCGGCACTGATCTACCACTGCGTGTTTACACGCAGTGGTAGATCAAAGGCATGACGTGCAGAGTCCGTCCTGGTGCCGGAACTGGCACCTTGCCATGACGGACTCTGCACGTCAGTGGACATTAAGGGGTTAATTATAAATAAACATTTTATTGCTCTATCACATCTAAAAATAACGTCTGTAAAGCGCTGTTGAAATTAATGGCTTCTACCCAGAATATTCATTTTAGAAGATGTAAAAATACAAGTATCTTTACATAAATAGGTGATTTAACGATGCAAAATAACAATACTTCTTAAATTACGCTTATTACAATCTAGTAGATAATAAGAGCATTTTTTAAAATCATAAACGCTTGTTACTTTACAAAAATGGACTAGACTAAAGGGTATGCCACACTAAACAACATCGCTAACGGGATCGCTAAAAAACGTCACTATTTAGCGATCCCATTAGCGATGTTGTTGTGTGCGGCATCTACCAGCGACGAGGCCCCTGCTGTGATCTCGTTCATCACAGCGATCGTTCCGGACCCTATTTTCGTCGCTGGCGCCCCGCTGGTAAGTATCTAATCGCTGAGTGTGGCACCTTTTTTAGCGATTTAGCGGTACTTTTGTACCGCTAAAGTCGTTAAGGAGATCGCTAACCGCGATAGCGTCCTAACGACATCGCTA
Source organism: Oophaga sylvatica (assembly GCA_033576555.1). NCBI lineage: Eukaryota > Metazoa > Chordata > Amphibia > Anura > Dendrobatidae > Oophaga > Oophaga sylvatica. The sequence continues at coordinate 238,321,375 of JARQOD010000002.1, forward strand.
AAATAGGTAGCTACTAGCGATATAGAAACAATCCCGCTAGCGATCTCATTAGTATGCGACGCTAACGAGATCGCTAGCGGGATTGTGTAGTGTGGCAGTACCTTAAGATCACAAGCTGAGTTAGAAGTTACAAGTGCATTTAGACATAGTCAAATAAATGTGTGATATACATAGAGATAACATAATGATTGCACATGGCACAAGTCTGGCCTTGCACATGGCCTTGAGAAAAGCTTGAAGAATTGATAAGATTTTTTCTACTTCTATAGTTTTTTTCACCTTCCATAGTTGGATGCAGCACAGTTATATTTTACTGTATTTCATTATGGTTAAAAACTCATTATTTTTTTGTGATAAAATAAGCCAGTCACTTGCCCTCATATGATTCTATATCCATTAAATGTGTGACTCTCCCTTAATCTTCATGCAGTATATGTACCAAATGGAAACTTAGCAGTTGGCAAATCAACCAGTAATGCTAACATTTTTACAGTTTACTAGAAGACATAGAACGGTGTCGACTATTCCTACGTAAAAAGGTGGTTAAAAAGACGACACATTAACTAATAAAGAAATTGACTGTTATAAAGATAAGAAAAAACATTATTTAATCATTTTTCTTAGTCTTGCCTTGCGTATTCTATTTCCAGTCTATAATGATTAGACAATCTTTACAGACTTTAAATTATCAGAGAAACCCTGAAAAATGGCAAAATTCTAAAAAATATCAAATGCCTAGGGCCAGATACATATCCAGGAAAAGCTATTTCAATGTGCAACTTTGGGCATAGTAACCTCTAAACCTTGAAGCCTGTTTTCACCTTACAGACCAGGCCGATTTTTTAAATTCTGACCACTGTAACTTTATGACAGGGGTGAGCATTAATTTTCCCAAGGGGCAGCATGAGAAACTGGCACTGCTGTGGAGGGCCAAACCAATCAGCTGAATTTAAGGGGCGGTCCGAAACCAAAGATGAATTTCATATTAAATGTACTTACTTTGGGGTTTCCATCTAAATCTCCGAGTGACATAATTCCAATGAGACCCACAAGTGATTCATTCACTATAATGAGGCAGCAGAGTTACTTTGGACTCCATCTGGCCTCTGTTCAGCGTTGTCATTATCAGAAGTGTGGCCAACAGAGCTTAAATGCAATCCTAAAAAGACTGACACCATCGGATCATAGGCCAAATGGCATCCACAGTGCCTCTATCTGTCTCATTACAGGGAATCTTCCGAAGAGGGTTCGGTCTGAATCACGTATTTCAAAAACCCCAGTGTAAGCGCTCAGAGCAGGATAAATGCGAGTAGGGCCTTACTGATATCTTTGGGAGGCAGAATGAACAAATCAACAGCAGTTGAAGAATTAGTTTTATTTATTTTTTATGCCATTCCTTTGGTGCCAGCATCACTTTTGACTGTTTAGCCCCCTAAATGCTGCAATCGAGAGTGATTGCAACATTTAGGAGCCAGGCAAGTGGACAAGAGCTCCCACTGCCTTTAGATCGGCACCCTCGCAACGTCGTTGCGGGGCCCGATCGTTGCCATGATGACCTGGGGTCGTCATGTTGACCCCTGGGTCACCAAGCTACTGAAAGCTTCTGAGAACATGCTCTATGCTAGTGCATTGCAATGCATTATACCTGCAATCAAAGTAAAAAAAGTGAAAGTATCATAGAGCGACTATGTAAAAAAAGTTAAAAAAATAAAAAAAATGTAAAAATATTTTTACAAATGTTACTGTCACGCGGTCTTATGATATGTGTACGATGTCAGTAAACTATTCTTAAAAGAACAACACTCTATACAACATATAGATTAGCAACATCAGCACGTAAATATAGAATAGATTTACCTGACACGATATCCGTTGAACTCAGGGTTAATCTTGAGGACTTGATACACTGTCACAGGAAAGAGGAGGACCGGGGTCTAACCTGACCCTAAACTGGGGTCCTAACTAATCCCTCACCTTGGAGGTACTGATAATGGTTCAGAGGTCCAAGTCTCCAGCCTAACCCTGTCTCCTATCAGTCCCTGAACCCTGTGATCAGTCCTAAGAAGGATTCTGATTACCACCAAAGGGATATGGGCTGATCTCTGCTAAATACACAGATTAGACATATAAGACAGACTGGAGAAAACACAGACTTGCATACACACTCAAACACAGAAGGAACATAAATGATCTGGGATATTAAACTCTAAGCAAGGTGAGCTTAAAACAACTAAGGAGCTCTTTAACTTAAGTCTATACAGATACAATCCTATCTGTGGTCTGCATGAAGAATTTCACTGGCAACTCCCAACACAGAAAACCAGAGATTTAAAGGAAACCAATCAACAAATAATTAATTGCAGCCGGGAGAAAACTGCACCCAGTCCCAGAACTGAGCACAGACAGAATTAACTCCCTAACTGCCAAACACAAAGAAACAGCAACTCAGCTGTGAGAAGTCAGAATGTGCAACCGCGACGATCTTCGTGGCGATGCACACATGACAGTACCCCCCCTTCTACGAGGGGCCTCCGGACCCTCAGGGCCAGGTTTGCCCGGGTGAGTTCTGTGGAAGGTCCGCACCAAACGATCTGCGTTAATGTCAGACGCAGGAACCCACGTCCTCTCCTCTGGACCATACCCCTTCCAATGCACCAAGTACTGAAGGGACCGGCGATTCAGACGTGAGTCAATGATCTTTGACACTTGAAACTCCAAGTTACCATTGACCACCACTGGAGGAGGAGGTAGAGGTGATGGTATGACTGGTGCCACGTACCTCTTAAGTAATGACTTGTGGAACACATTATGAATTTTAAACGTAGGAGGGAGGTCCAGACGAAATGCCACAGGATTAATTATGGAACTGATCCTGTACGGCCCGATGAATCTGGGACCCAGTTTCCAGGAGGGCACTTTAAGTTTTATATTCCTGGTAGACAACCATACCAGATCGTTCACATTAAGATCTGGACCAGAAACTCTCCTCCTATCAGCCATACGTTTATAACGGTTCCCCATAGCACTCAGATTATTCAATACACCTCTCCACACTGAAGCAAGTGACGACGAGAAACGCTCCTCCTCAGGAACCCCAGAAGGGCCCCCCCCATTGAATGTACAAAACTGGGGATGAAAACCATATGCCCCAAAAAACGGGGACTTACCAGTGGACTCGCTCCGCCTGTTGTTAAGAGCGAACTCTGCCAGAGGCAAGAAAGAAGACCAGTCCTCCTGGTTCTCTGAGACAAAACACCGAAGATAAGTCTCTAGGCTTTGATTCAGACGCTCTGTCTGACCATTGGTCTGCGGATGAAAAGCCGAGGAAAATGACAATTGCATCCCCCGACGTAAACAAAATGCCCTCCAAAACTTGGACACAAACTGAGACCCCCTATCTGACACCACATCAGAAGGCAACCCATGAAGTCTCACAATCTCCCCAATGAACACCTGCGCCAGAGTTTTAGCATTAGGGAGGGCAGGAAGAGCAATGAAATGTGCCATCTTACTGAACCTGTCAACAACCACCAGTATGACAGTCTTCCCTGACGACTGAGGAAGGTCCGTGATGAAGTCCATAGACAAATGAGTCCATGGACGCTCCGGAAGTTTCAAGGGTAAGAGGGTCCCAGACGGACGGGTATGAGGGGTCTTAGAGCGAGCACAAACCCCACAGGACGCGACAAAAGTTAAAACATCTTTATTAACGTTAGGCCACCAAAACCGGCGAGAAAGGAGATCTAAAGTAGCCTTACTCCCTGGATGTCCTGCTAAAGCAGAATTATGATGTGCCTCAATAACCTTTTGTCTCAACTGATTTGGGACAAACAGTCTCCCTGGAGGTCCTGCAGGGGCTCCCCCTGAGCCTCTAACACCTCCTCCTCAAGCTCAGAACATACAGCCGACACTACCACCCCCTCCTGAAGGATAGGAATCGGGTCATCCATTTTCCCGGCCCCTGGGAAACTGCGAGACAAGGCATCCGCCTTAACATTCTTAGATCCAGGGCGATAAGTGACAACAAAATTAAGCCTGGTAAAAAACAACGACCATCGAGCTTGTCTGGAATTCAGACGCTTAGCAGATTCCAAATACAGCAGGTTCTTGTGATCAGTAATGACGGTGACCGGGTGGACTGCCCCCTCCAAAAAGTGACGCCATTCTTCAAAAGCCAACTTAATGGCCAAAAGTTCCCTATTGCCGATATCATAATTCCTTTCGGCGGACGACAATTTTTTAGAAAAGAAAGCGCACGGATGCCATTTACCAGGGGACGGACCCTGGGACAATATTGCACCCACCCCTACGTCAGACGCGTCCACCTCCACAACGAACGGCTGTGATGCATCTGGTTGGATGAGAACGGGTGCCGAAGCAAAACATTTTTTCAAAGAGGAAAAAGCTTGGCAAGCTTTGTCCGACCATTTAGAAAAATCCGTCCCTTTTCTTGTCATGTCAGTGAGAGCTTTGACAACAGATGAGAAATTACAAATAAATTTCCGGTAGTAGTTAGCAAACCCCAGAAAACGCTGCAGAGCCTTAAGATCCTCTGGCTGATCCCATTCAAGCACTGCTCTCACCTTTTCAGGGTCCATACGGAAACCGGAGGCTGACACCAAGAAACCCAAAAACTGAAGTTCCTGTACGGCGAATACACACTTTTCCAGTTTGGCGTATAGTTTATTGTCTCGCAAGATCTGCAACACCTGTCTCACATGCTCCTGGTGAGACACAAGATCTGGTGAGTAAATTAAAATGTCATCCAAATATACGACCACAAACAGCCCCACCAGATGACGAAAAATGTCATTAACAAAATGTTGGAATACTGCTGGTGCAGTAGTCAGACCAAAAGGCATGACAAGGTTCTCATAATGTCCCTCCGGCGTGTTAAACGCCGTTTTCCACTCATCCCCCTCTTTTATCCTAATCAGATTATACGCCCCCCTGAGATCCAATTTAGAGAACCATTTGGCGCCAACAATTTGATTGAAGAGATCAGGAATCAGAGGGAGTGGATACGGATCTCGAACAGTAATCCGATTAAGTTCGCGGAAATCCAAGCAAGGGCGTAGGCCTCCATCTTTTTTCTTCACAAAGAAGAACCCTGCGGCCACTGGGGAAGATGAAGGTCTAATATGCCCTTTGGCCAGACTTTCCGAAATATAATCTTTCATAGCCTGCCTCTCAGGACCAGAAAGGTTATATAACCTAGCTTTAGGTAACTTAGCATCAGGAAGTAAATTAATAGAGCAGTCATACACGCGATGAGGAGGCAACTCCTGACACCCCTCCTCAGAGAACACATCCCCAAAGTCCTCCAAAAAAGGAGGCAAAGTACTAGGCACGACCGCACTGATGACTGTGTTCATGCAGTTACTTTTGCAAAACTCCCCCCATTGGCTTATATCTCTGGACTGCCAATTAATCACAGGGTTATGTTTAACCAACCAAGGAAGTCCCAACACAATAGGAGTAGGTAGACCCTCCAACACATAACAAGATAATAGTTCCCTATGTATTGCCCCTACCCGAAGGTCAATGTTATGAACCTCATGAACAAAGCTACCTTGGCCGAGAGGCCTGGCGTCAATGGAGAATATAGGGATCGGTTTGACCAATACACTCAGATGCATACCTTGAGCCTGAGCAAACTGAGCTCAACCAGATTAGCCCCGGACCCACTATCAAGAAGAACAGAAAATCTCTCCACTCTCGTACCAACCACCACCTCCACTGGTACAAGGAACTGAGAAGAACTAGCGGACGAAATACATACTCCCAGGTTGTCGTCCACCACACAACCTGGGATTAACAGTTTTCCGGCGACTTTTTGCTCAACAAGGCACGGGATGGACATCCCCCAACAAAATGTCCCTCTTTCCCGCAGAAGAAACACCTTCTAGTCCTGCGGCGTACCGCCAATCCCCTCCTACGAAATGATGTCCCTCCCAACTGCATAGGCTCCTCCGAACAGACAAGGGGAACCTCAACATAAGGGACTTTAGTAGTAGGTGGAGTAACAACAGGGGGCGGAGTTACCTCGCACCTCTCCCGGAGCCGTCTATCAGTACGGATAGCTAGGGCCATAGCAGCCTCCAGTGATGGAGGAGAATCATACTGAGCCAAAACGTCCTTTAATTTGTCAGAAAGCCCATGACAAAACTGGCTCCTAAGAGCTGGGTCATTCCACTGAGTATCTGTGGCCCATCTACGGAACTCAGAAGCAAATTCCTCCGCCGGACGATCTCCCTGCTGTATCTTACGTAATTTTGTCTCAGCAAGAGAGACCCGATCTGGGTCATCATATACCAAACCCAGGGCAGTAAAAAATCGATCTACTGACTGTAGAGCCGGGATCCCGGAGGAAGGGAGAAGGCCCAGGATTGAGGGTCCCCTTGTAGGAGCGAGATAACAATTCCCACTCTCTGCTCTTCACTCCCTGATGATCGAGGCCGAAGCCGAAAATACAATTTACATGCTTCCCTGAAGGTAAAAAATTTGTCTCGCCCACCAGTGAACCTGTCCGGGAGAGCTACTTTAGGTTCAAATCTGGTTTGCTCCGAGGGAGACAAAACTTTGGACTTAATGTCCATCAGCTCCATGGATAATCCCTGCAACTGCAGAGCCAGCTGGGCTACTGGATCCATGGCAACTGGGAATAATTTTATTGGCCAGTGAAAATGTCACGCGGTCTTATGATATGTGTACAATGTCAGTAAACTATTCTTAAAAGAACAACACTCTATACAACATATAGATTAGCAACATCAGCACGTAAATATAGAATAGATTTACCTGACACGATATCCGTTGAACTCAGGGTTAATCTTGAGGACTTGATACACTGTCACAGGAAAGAGGAGGACCGGGGGTCTAACCTGACCCTAAACTGGGGTCCTAACTAATCCCTCACCTTGGAGGTACTGATAATGGTTCAGAGGTCCAAGTCTCCAGCCTAACCCTGTCTCCTATCAGTCCCTGAACCCTGTAATCAGTCCTAAGAAGGATTCTGATTACCACCAAAGGGATATGGGCTGATCTCTGCTAAATACACAGATTAGACATATAAGACAGACTGGAGAAAACACAGACTTGCATACACACTCAAGCACAGAAGGAACATAAATGATCTGGGATATTAAACTCTAAGCAAGGTGAGCTTAAAACAACTAAGGAGCTCTTTAACTTAAGTCTATACAGATACAATCCTATCTGTGGTCTGCATGAAGAATTTCACTGGCAACTCCCAACACAGACAACCAGAGATTTAAAGGAAACCAATCAACAAATAATTAATTGCAGCCGGGAGAAAACTGCACCCAGTCCCAGAACTGAGCACAGACAGAATTAACTCCCTAACTGCCAAACACAAAGAAACAGCAACTCAGCTGTGAGAAGTCAGAATGTGCAACCGCGACGATCTTCGTGGCGATGCACACATGACAGTTACAAAATAATAACAAATATTACACTAATAAATACACATTATTGTTAAAAAAAATAAAAAAAGTACACATATTGGGTATTGTTGCTTCCGGAAAATGTCACAATAGTTATCCAATTCAATGAACACTGTAAAAAAAGTTTCAAGCTATACTTTTTCATCATACCACTGGATATAAAATGGAATAAAACGCGATCAAAAAGACAAATGTAAATAAAAATGGTATATAGGAGAACGTTATCTTGTCAGAACAAAAACTAGTCACCATGCTGCTCCATCAGGGGAAAAATTAAAAAGTTATAACTATCGGAATTTAACAATGCAAAAAGTAATTTTTCCTATAATAGTTTTTATTGTGTAAAAGTGTAAAAGCATAAAAAATGGCATAAATTAATTATCGCTGTAATTGTACTGACCCAAAGAATAAAACTGCCTTATTAATTTTTTCACATGCAAAACAGCATAACCCCCCCCCCAAAAAAAAAAAACAATTCCTGAATTGGTGGTATTTGTTCATTCTGCCTAGCAAAAATCAAAATAGAATGCAATCAACATGACTGTCGGGATAAATATTGGAAAACAAAAGCTCTCAAAATATGGCGATGCAAAAGCTAGTTTTGCAATAAAAAATTTGTATTGTGTGATAGCAGCCAAACATAAAAAAAAACAATATAAATCTAGTATCCCTGTAATTGCATCAACTTGAAGAATAAAGTTGTCTAATCACTAATACCGCAAGAGGAACGGCGTAAAAAATAAATAAAACAAATTCTTCACCTGCTGTTGATTTTTTCATTCAGTCTCCTAAAGATTGCAGTAAGGCTCAGATAGCATTTATCCTTCGCTCTACTCTGAGCTGAGGTAAATCTCTGAAATACGTGATTGAGGCAAATGAAGGCACTGTGGACGTCTTTTCAAGCATGTATAAAGCGCTGTCTGCCATAGTTTTGTGCACTTCTGAAAAGAAGGATACTGCTGAACAGAGGCCAGACAGAGTCCAGAGTAACTCTGCTGCTTCATTATAGTGAATTGATCCCTTGGGGGTTTCATATGAATCACGTCATTCAGAGATTTAGATGGAAACCCCGATGAAAGTGCTCAGCGTAGAGCCCAGGATAAATGTGATCCCAAACATTATCTAAATGTTTCCAATTAAAGTTTCAACTGCATCCACAAAAAAGCAAGTCCCCACTCAAGTTCATCATAGTTTAACGGAAATATGGGGGGCTTCCACGTTACTGGCAGTTCAAAGGCTCTGGAAAAGTGCTATGGCTCCTTGCATCACAAAAGAATTCAATGAAGTCTGCACTCTCAAATCCAATTGCACCTCTCCCTTCTGAGCCCCACAGTAGTTTTCACCCACATATGGGATATCAGCGTACTCAGGAGAAATTGCACATTATATTTTAGGGTCCATTTTCTCCTGTTACCCTTGTGAAAGTAAAAAAATTAGGGACTAAAAGAAAATTTGTGGGAAAAATGAGATTTTTTATTTTCACTGCTCTATTTTCTAAACATCTGTGAAGCACATGGGGTTCAAGGTGCTCACCACTTATCTAGATACATTCCTTAAGGGGTTTTGTCACTTCTGGAGGGTTTCCATTATTTAGACACATCAGGGGCTCTCCAAATGTGACATGTCGTCAGCTCTTCATATCAGCCATTTTTGCATTCAAAAAGTCAAATGGTGCTCCTTCCCTTCTGAGCCATGTCATGCGCCCAAACAGTAGTTTTCACCCACACATGGGTTATCAGCATACTGAGAAGAAGTTGTTCAACAAATGTTTAGGTTCATTTTTTCCTGTTACTCTTTTGAAAATAAAAATGTGGGGCCAAAGTAAACTTTTTATAAAAATATTTAGGTTAATTTTTCCTGTTACTCTTTTGAAAATAAAAATGTGGGGCTAAAGTAAACTTTTTATGAAAAAAGTAAAATGTTCATTTTTTGCTTCCACATTCCATTAATTCATATGAAGCATCTGAAGGGTTAATACACTTATTGAATGTGGTTTTGAGGAGTTTGAGGGGTGCAGTTATTAGAATTTTGTCACTTTTGGGTAATTTTTGACATAAAGGCCTCCCAAAGTCACTTCAAATATGATGTGGTCTCTAAATAAATGGTTTTGCAAATTTTAAAAATGAGAAATTGATCTACTTTTAACCCTTCTAAGCTGGCATCACATTTGCGTATCGGTGATCCGCATAGATCTGCGAGCATCATGCATACATATCTTTAACATGGTGTATGCAGCGACATGCGTTTGCATGCGTTCACATGAGTTTGCGTACGCATGCGTCTGTGTACGCATGCGTCATTTCGCGGTGTGCGGCTTTGTCCGGCGAATGCAACATGTTGCATTTTTGAGGCGTAAATTATGCAGTCATCCGCATGCGGATGATTGCGGATGGAGTGCATCAAAACAATGCATTACTGTCTATGGGAACGCATTGGTGCGCAAGGACATGCGTACGCATGCGTTCGAGACACATGCGTACTTCAGAATGAGCAGGTCTAGGAACAGGTTTCAGCCACCCCGAAAGCAAAGCTGTATAAAAGAAAGTGTGGAAACTGCAAGGCCATTACTTTCAAGACTCTGGATCTGACAACAACACTGGCTATGTAAGTATAGAACCTTTGAAAATGTCTTTCTCTCTCACTGCAATCTGTACTTCGTACTTATTTTTTTTTCTGTTCTTTTAGACTGGTTGTCTCCTGGTGCTGCCGTCTGTCCTGGTACTGCCATCTGTCCTGGTGCTGCCGTCTCTCCTGGTGCTGCCATCTGCCCTGGTGCTGCCGTCTCTCCTGGTGCTGCCATCTGTCATGGTGCTGCCGGCTGTCCTGGTGCTCCCGACTGTCCTGGTGCTGCCGTCTGTCCCTGTCCTGTGCTGACTGCTGTGCTGTTGGACTACTGCCTGTAAAGTAAGTATTGGTGTCCATTGTTTTTTTATTTTTTTTGGCTACATTGTGTTTGGCTCTTAACAAGTTTAATTTTTCTTATCTGTTCTTTTCTGTAGTGTTTCACTTAACTGCTACCTGCTATTCAACCATGTCCTCAAGTGAAGAACTGACTTCTTCCCAGGGTGGACATGACACCGATTATGTAATCACATTTGCTATACTGATTGGTATGTATTGACTGGCAATACTATACATGTGTTAAATCATTTAATTTCTTTACAGGTACCTTGCAGTGATGAAGAGCAGGAGCAGTCGAGTGGAAATTAATCTTCCCAGGGTCGTCGGGCTCATGTGTCTCAGGAGGAAAGATGGGGTGTAAGTAGTCTTTTCATCAGAGTTGTAATTGAATTTGTTTTTAATTTTACTTAAAATTCTTTTGTTTTATTTGATCTATAGGTTCCTCAACTGGAAGAAGCCAAACAGGACATTGACAACAAGCAACTGATTAACCTTGTGTAAGATCGAGTACCATTGTGGGACACCCGTGATCGTCAGCACTCCGACATTGTTGTGATTCGATCACTCTGGGAAGAAGTGGCCAGATCGCTGTTGCATGATTGGAACTGTACCACGCCACATGCCAGAAATGATTTTGGTAAGTATTGCAATGTTGTCTGATGCACCAGTGAACCTGTAAATGTCGGTGCATTGTTTTACAATTAATTTTTTCCTTTTTTTTCCACTTTACAGTGAAAAGAATAAGTCTGTTGGGCTCGATGAAGGATCGCTTCAACAATGACATGAAAGAGGAGATTCAGGTTAAAAGTGTTGCTGCTCAAAGGCTAAGGAAATACAAAACCACCGTAACCTTGCTTTTCTGAGGCCTGCGCTTGCTCAGCGAACGTGAGTATCTTTTGTGTTGTTATCACGAACACCGCACTGCACTTGCTCACTGAGCCAGTGTGCGTGTCCTGAATAAGACAGACTGCACTCAAAGATACCTGTGAAGCGGGGCAGTAGCGGTGAAGATGCGTGCTTCAGACTACAATGGCCTGCACCTTATTAGGATCCATGCGATACCCCTCAGCAGACACAATGAACCCCAGAAAAGACAGTTCCTGAACGAAGAATGAACATTTCTCTAGCTTATCAAAGAGACAGTTCTCCCGGAGCCTTTGGAGAACTGCCCAAAGATGATCAATGTGAGTTTGTTTTTCAGGCGAGTAGATAAGAATGTCATCCAAATACACCACCATAAAACGCCCAATAAAGTCAGAGAACACATGATTGATAACATTTTGGAAGACTGCTGGTGCGTTGGTCAGACCGAAAGGCATGACCAAGTTTTCAAACAACCCTTCAGTAGTGAGAAAAGCAGTCTTCCACTCATCCCCCTCCCGGACCCGGATAAGGTTATATGCCTCCCGCAGATCCAATTTCGAAAACCACTTAGCCCCAGACAACTGGTTGTACAAATCAGGAATAAGTGGGAGGGGGTAAGTATTTCTCACAGTTATCTTATTTAACTCTCGAAAATCAAGGCATGGGCGCAAACCACCGTCTTTTTTCTTAACGAAAAAGAACCCTGCCGCCATGGGGGAAACAGAAGGACGAATGTGTCCCTTACGAAGGCTCTCGGAAATGTATTCTTTCATAGCAGCCCGCTCAGGACCCGAGAGGTTATACAAGCGGGCCTTGGGCAATTTAGTACCTGGAACCAGGTCAATGGCACAATCAAATGGGCGGTGTGGTGGTAAAACTTCAGCCTCTTTTTCAGAGAAAATGTCCGCATAGTCCTTCAGGTACTCCGGAATACCTTCCAGACCAACGGACGACACAGACACAGTAGCAAGACATCTTCCAGAACAATTAGATCCCCATTTAACAATATCACGGGAATCCCAGTCAATAATCGGGTTATGCCGTTGCAACCAGGGAAACCCTAACACCAGGCCAGCAGAGAGGTTATCCAAAACAAAACATGACATACGCTCCTGATGAAGGGCCCCCACCCTGAGGGTGAATTCTTCAGAGACAAAATGGACACTGTCCTTGGTGAGAGGTGTAGAATCAATGGCCATTATTTTATAGGAGTCTCCAACCTAACTGTCCCTAATCTACAGCTGGCCACCAGCTTAGAGTCAATCAGGTTCAAGGATGACCCACAGTCCACAAAAGCTGAAGTAAGGAAAAAGCAGTTCTTCACATCAAGTTCCACCTTTAACAGTATCTTAGAAAATGAAGGAAAGGGTACCTGAGAGTCTGAGTGCCCTCCAAGATGATCACTCAGACTCAGTCGCTTGTTAGTCGGTGGGCAGGAGGGACAGTTACTTAATGTTAATGTCCAGGATCACCGCAGTAAAAACACAGCTTATCTAAGCGCCTCCGTTCCTTTCTTTCTCTTTGATGTCGATGGCTCCCATCTCCATGGACTCCAAAACAGGACTGGCTCCCCTTCCACTGGAGAAAAATGGTGTCTCAACCTGCATCACACCTCTCGCACGCACCTGCGATCCATTCGGACGGCCTGCGTCATGGCGTCCTCCAGAGAATCAGGTGGAGGGTGAAGTGCCAAGGCATCTTTCAGACGTTCAGACAGGCCTCTACAAAACAAGCCCCGGAGGGCGGCATCATCCCAACAGACTTCAGCAGCCCAGCGTCTGAACTCTGAGCAAAACCACTCGGCTGAGTGCTTCCCCTGACATACACTCATCACCATGTCCTCAGCCATCAGCACTCGATCAGGTTCATCATAAATATGCCCCAGGGCCTCAAAAAATGCATCCACAGTCATTCTCTCAAGGGCAGTGGTAGGAAGGAAAAAGCCCAAGCCTGGGGGGCTCCCCTTAACAGAGACATAATGACCCCCACCCTCTGACTTTCATCCCCAGAAGAGTGCGGTCTTAAAGAGAAAAAAAGCTTACAGCCCTCTTTGAAAACTTTAAATTCCTTTCTATCTCCGGAAAAGGTATCCGGTAATTTAACCGGGGGCTCTGGGGAAACTAATGTAACAGCTTGAACCAATGTCCCGTGAGCACCAGATGATAAAGCCCCCTGCACAGTGTCAGCCATCAGCTGCTGAGACTGAGCCAGAACTCGCTGTTCCTCATTCAGTTTCTGAGACATCTGAGTCAGGTGCTTTACCTGCTCAGAAAGGGCATACATAGGATCCATAACACACACAGGAGAAAAAAAAAAAAAAGTAGCGGTCAGTTATAATATCACGAACACCGCACTGCACTTGCTCACTGAGTAAGACAGTCCTGTCCTGAATAAGACAGAGTGCACTCAAAGATACCTGTGGCAGCGCGGCAGTAGCGCTGAAGATGCGTGCTTCAGACTAACAGGACTCGAAGCACATGACTGCCAAGGGGCGGCGCCGGCCACAGGTCTCTCAAAGGGAGCAGTAACAGATAGAAAATGCTTCAGGCCAGAGGACCTGAAACACGTGACTGCTGGTGGGGTGGCCTAAGCTCCAGAGAGCTATGAGCAGAAGGAAAACTCCTAGAAGGGTAATTACGGGACAGAGTTACCAAGGGGCATAGACAAAACGGATAGTCAGGATAGCCAGGTCATACACAGAGGGAGCAACGCAGTACAAGAGGAGCAGGCAGAGAATAACCAGAACGTATCCAAAGGATCAGAAATCCAGAACGGGCAAATACACAGTACCAAGACAGTAGACAAACTCACAACGAAGAGACGGACCGGGTCAAAACCAAACAAGCAACAAGATCAGGCACAAGGCACAGGCACACAGGAGGTCAACTAACTCAGCCGAGGGCAGGAGTATAACTGACACCAGACCTAGGTCAATTGACAACTAAATAGCCGCCCTCTGCCAGAGAGAGGCTGAAACCATTAACCCTAGTCTGACCAGGATGGGACAAAGACAAAACCCAGTCCTGGGTCATGACAGTTGTCTTACTATTATTTAAACTTTTTTTTACTAATGTTTTTCTTTTATTTTCCACACAGAACCTGGTGCAGCACAACACAACCTGGATCGTCCTCTGTTGAAGCGGCCCCTCGTCAACCAGCCACCAAACAGACGTAGTCCCAATCATCCACCAGTGATGGCGCAACCTGGCAGGCTTCACAGACTGGGGAACAGGCAGCCGGTCCATCTGGTTTTCCCCTCTCCTAGCCCTCTGCCTCTACTTTACTTGGTCTGCTCGCCAGCTGCAGAGGTCCTTGGAGAGGTCACTCATGCCCGAGTTTATGTACTTAAGCTTGGTTTCCTGGATGGGATTCAGGTGGTTGGTGATATACTGAAGAGTAGGTTCACCCATGTGAACACACTTTTACAGGAT
>JARQOD010000002.1:238336136-238356880 GCA_033576555.1 Oophaga sylvatica
AAAATAACAGCAGATCAATAACATCAAGTATCCGCAACAAAACTCCGTGAAGGCATCCGCCTTAACATTCTTATGCCAGGAAGAAAGGAAACCACAAAATTAAAACGTGTGAAAAACAAGGCCCACCTGGCCTCTCTAGGATGAAGTCGCTTGGCTGATTCCAGATAAACCACATTCTTATGGTCCGTGAGGACCACCACCTGATGTTTGGCTCCCTCCAGCCAATGTCTCCACTCTTCAAAAGCCCACTTCATGGCCAATAACTCCCGATTACCCACGTCATAATTACGTTCAGTTGGAGAAAATTTTCGAGAGAAAAAGGCACAAGGGTTACTTTTAGAGGTCTCTGGATCTCTTTGGGACAAAACGGCACCTGCCCCAATTTCAGAGGCATCAACCTCCACCTGAAATGGCAGAGAAACATCAGGCTGCCGTAGAACAGGAGCAGAAGTGAATCTCTGCTTAAGTTCCTGAAACGCAGAGACTGCCTCAGGAGGCCAATTCACCACATCAGAACCCTTTTTGGTCAAATCAGTCAATGGTTTAACAATAACAGAGAAATTACCAATAAATTTACGATAAAAATTGGCAAAACCCAAGAATCTCTGAAGAGCCTTTAATGAAGTAGGTTGGACCCAATCACAGATGGCCTGAACCTTGACCGGGTCCATTTCAATAACAGATGGGGACAAAATGAATCCCAGAAATGAGATCCTCTGTACGCCAAAAAGACACTTTGATCCCTTCACATACAGAGCATTCTCTCTCAAAATCTGGAACACAGTCCGAACATGTTTCACATGAGAGTCCCAGTCATTGGAAAAAATCAAGATATCATCCAAATAAACAATCAGAAATTTATCCACAAAATCCCTGAAAATGTCATTCATGAAGGACTGGAAGACAGAAGGAGCATTAGTGAGCTCAAAGGACATCACTAGGTACTCAAAATGCCCCTCTGGGGTATTAAATGCCGTCTTCCATTCATCCCCTTGCTTAATGCGAATAAGGTTATATGCCCCCCTGAGGTCAAGCTTGGTAAACCAAGTAGCACTTTTCACCCTGGAAAACAGGTCAGAAATCAAGGGTAACGGATATTGATATTTCACAGTGATATTGTTCAAGAGACGATAATCAATACACGGCCTTAATGAACCATCCTTTTTGGCCACAAAGAAAAAACCGGCACCCAAGGGTGAAGAGGAAGGTCTGATATGACCTTCTCCAATGACTCCTTGATATAAGACCGCATAGCGTCATGTTCAGGTACAGACAAGTTAAAAAGGCGACCTTTAGGGAATTTACTACCAGGCACTAATTCAATAGCGCAGTCATAGCTCCTATGGGGGGGCAAGGATGCAGATTTACTTTCGCTAAACACATCAGAAAAATCAGTCAAAAATCAGGAACATCCTGAGCCTGGGGGGAGGCAGAAAAAACAGGAGTGTTGGTTTTAACACATTGGCAGCCCCAACTGGTTACAGACACAGATTTCCAATCCAAAACAGGATTATGAGACTGTAACCAAGGGAAACCCAGTACGATAATGTCATGCAGATTATACAGCACCAAAAAATTGCAACTCTCCTGATGATCAGGTTCAACCCTCATTATCACCTGAGTAGAGAACTGAGGTTTATTCTCAGCCAAAGGGGTAGAATCGATCCCCAGTAGGGGAATAGACTTCCGTAGGGGTATCAAGGGAAACCCACAACGTTTAGCAAAATCAAAATCCATCAGGTTAATAGCTGCTCCCGAATCAACAAAAGCCTGGGCAGAAAATGTGGACAGGGAGCAAATCAGGGTAACAGTCAACAAAAATTTAGTCTGAACACTACCCAAGACAACTGAGCGTGCAAAACGTCTTCCCCGCTTAGGGCAGACTGAAATAGCATGAGAGGCATCACCACAGTAGAAACATAACCCATTGCGTTTTCGAAACTCATGACGCTGTGCCCCAGAAGTCACTCTATCACACTGCATGGGTTCAGAAGCTGGTTCACAAGGCAACACTATTCCACGCATACCTCTACGCTCACGCAAACGTCTGTCAATTTGAATCGCTAATGACATAGAATCAATGAGACCAGAGGGGACAGGGAATCCCACAATAACATCTTTTACATTCTCTGACAGACCCTTCCGAAAAAGGGCTGCCAAAGCATCGTCATTCCATTTGGTCAGGACTGCCCACCTTCGGAATCTCTGACAGTATAACTCAGCGTCCTCAAGCCCCTGATTTAATGCCAACAAGGCTTTTTCAGCTTGATCAGTAACATTAGGCTCATCGTACAAAAACCCCAGAGCCTCAAAAAATGCATCAACATTACTCAAAACAGGATCCCCAGGTGTCAGGGAAAAAGCCCAATCCTGAGGATCGCCGCGCAGAAGAGAGATGACAATTTGAACCTGCTGTGCTGGGTTCCCTGAGGACTTAGATTTCAAGGCAAAAAACAACTTACAGTTATTTCTGAAATTCAGAAATTTAGCTCGATCCCCCAAAAATAAATCTGGCATGGGGATCCTAGGTTCCACAACCGGCAGCCTAGCAAGATAGGTAGCAATACTCCGAACTTCAGTGGCAAGCTGATCCACACGGCTATACAACTGTGCAAACTCCATTGAGAGAAAAAAAAAAAATCCTCCTTAGCACCCAGAGATACAGAGGGAAAAAAAATCTCTGACAACTCTGACAATCTTCTTTCTTTAACACTATTTTTCCCTTCTGTGAGTACCATACAAATATCAGTTTTTGGGCCGGTGATACTGTTATGATTTGGTAGCTGAGGAGAGCAAGCAAAAAAGGAAATACACCAGAGAGGTTGGAATCTATGGGATTGCAGTACCCTGACTAACCACCACAACTAAAGGCAGCCGTGGAGCGTACCTACGTTGGTCCTAGACGCCTCGTCACAGCCTGAGAAGCTAACTACACCTAAAGACAGAAAGAGGAAAACTATCTGCCCCGGAGCAGATCCCCAAACAACATAGAAAGCCCCCAAACATGTAATGGCGGTTAGACAAGAGGAAATACAGACACAGATAGAAAATAGTATGAGCAAACGCTGGGGCCCAAACTTCCTAAATAGAAAAGGATAGGAAGGACACTTACTGCAACCCCAAAAAACCATGAAAAGTACCAACTCTACTAATTACAAAAACACCTGAGATCACACGACCTCTACCACCTAAATTAGTTCTCTGGTGTAACAAAAACTAAACAGCAGCCACTGAAAAAACTGGAAAAGGCAAATGAACAAACAACAGTGGCTGAACTAAACTGAGAGAGCACAAGCCCCCGGAGGGGACCCGGCAGACCCCCACAGAAGTGCAGGACAAAATGCAAAAAGCAAGCACAAAAAACAAAAAGAAGAAAATGTATTATCTGTTAGCAGAAGATGCAGGAACGAAACAGCAGGCTACAAAGTGAACAGTAATCAAAGATGAGACCAGAACAATCGATCACCGGCAACCCTGATGGGAGGGAACCTCCCTTTTATAAGACCAGTCAGTAACACCTGATCGCCAATCTTCACAATCTTCATTGGATAGTTCAGTACTGTTTGTAACTACCAGGGGAGCTTCTGCTCAGAATTAATTTCTAGCACATTCACAACAGTCCGCAAGAAAACTCCTCGAGAGGGCATCCGCCTTAATATTCTTAGCGCCAGGAAGAAAGGAAACCACAAAATTAAAATGTGTGAAAAACAAGGCCCACCTGGCCTGTCTAGGATGAAGTCACTTGGCTGATTCCAGATAAGCCAGATTCTTATGGTCCGTGAGGACCACCACCTGATGTTTGGCTCCCTCCAGCCAATGTCTCCACTCTTCAAAAGCCCACTTCATGGCCAATAACTCCCGATTACCCACATCATAATTACGTTCAGTTGGAGAAAATTTTCGAGAGAAAAAAGCCCAAGGGTTACTTTTAGAGGTCTCAGGATCTCTTTGGGACAAAACGGCACCTGCCCCAATTTCAGAGGCATCAACCTCCACCTGAAATGGCAGAGAAACATCAGGCTGCTGTAGAACAGGAGCAGAAGTGAATCTCCGTTTAAGCTCCTGAAACGCAGAGACTGCCTCAGGAGGCCAATTCACCACATCAGAACCCTTTTTGGTCAAATCAGTCAATGGTTTAACAATAACAGAGAAATTACCAATAAATTTACGATAAAAATTGGCAAAACCCAAAAATCTCTGAAGAGCCTTTAATGAAGTAGGTTGGACCCAATCACAGATGGCCTGAACCTTGACCGGGTCCATTTCAATAACAGATGGAGACAAAATGAATCCCAGAAATGAGATCCTCTGTACGCCAAAAAGACACTTTGATCCCTTCACATATAGAGCATTCTCTCTCAAAATCTGGAACACAGTCCGAACATATTTCACATGAGAGTCCCAGTCATTGAAAATATTAAGATATCATCCAAATAAACAATCAGAAATTTATCCACAAAATCCCTGAAAATGTCATTCATGAAGGACTGGAAGACAGAAGGACATTAGTGAGCCCAAAGGGCATCACCAGGTACTCAAAATGCCCCTCTGGGGTATTAAACCCGTCTTCCATTCATCCCCGTGCTTAATGCGAATAAGGTTATACGCCCCCCTGAGGTCAAGCTTGGTAAACCAAGTAGCACTTTTCACCCTGGAAAACAGGTCAGAAATCAAGGGTAACGAATATTGATATTTCACAGTGATATTGTTCAAGAGACAATAATCAATACACGGCCTTAATGAACCATCCTTTTTGGCCTCAAAGAAAAAAACGGCACCCAAGGGCGAAGAGGATGGTCTGATATGACCCTTCTCCAATGACTCCTTGATATAAGACCGCATAGCGTCATGTTCAGGTACAGACAAGTTAAAAAGGCGACCTTTAGGGAATTTACTACCAGGCACTAATTCAATAGCGCAGTCATAGCTCCTATGGGGGGCAAGGATGCAGATTTACTTTCGCTAAACACATCAGAAAAATCAGTCAAAAAGTCAGGCACATCTTGAGCCTGGGGGAGGCAGAATAAACAGGAGTGTTGGCATTAACACATTGGCAGCCCCAACTGGTTACAGACACAGATTTCCAATCCAAAACAGGATTATGAGACTGCAACCAAGGGAAACCTAGTACAATAATGTCATGCAGATTATACAGCACCAAAAATTTGCAACTCTCCTGATGATCAGGTTCAACCCTCATTATCACCTGAGTAGAGAACTGGGGTTTATTCTCAGCCAAAGGGGTAGAATCGATCCCCAGTAGGGGAATAGACTTCCGTAGGGGTATCAAGGGAAACCCACAACGTTTAGCAAAATCAAAATCCATCAGGTTAATAGCTGCTCCCGAATCAACAAAATCCTAAGCAGAAAATGTGGACAGGAGCAAATCAGGGTAACAGTCAACAGAAATTTAGTCTGAACACTACCCAAGACAACTGAGCGTGCAAAACGTCTTCCCCACTTAGGGCAGACTGAAATAGCATGAGAGGCATCACCACAGTAGAAACATAACCCATTGCGTTTTCGAAACTCATGACGCTGTGCCCCAGAAACCACTCTATCACACTGCATGTGCTCAGAAACTGGTTCACAAGGCAACACCATTCCACGCATACCTCTACGCTCACGCAAACGTCTGTCAATTTGAATCACCAATGACATACAATCATTGAGACCAGAGGGAGCAGGGAAACCCACCATAACATCTTTTACATTCTCTGACAGACCCTTCCGAAAAAGAGCTGCCAAAGCATCATCATTCCATTTGGTCAGAATTGCCCACTTTTGGAATTTCTGACAGTACAACTCAGCGTCCTCAAGCCCCTGATTTAATGCCAACAAGGTTTTTTCAGCTTGATCAGTGACATTAGGTTCATCGTACAATAACCCCAGAGCCAGAAAAAATGCATCAACATTACTCAAAACAGGGTCCCCAGGTGTCAGGGAAAAAGCCCAATCCTGAGGATCGCCGCGCAGGAGAGAGATGACAATTTGAACCTGCTGTGTTGCGTTCCCTGAGGACTTAGGTTTTAAGGCAAAAAACAACTTACAGTTATTTTTGAAATTCAGAAATTTAGCTCGATCCCCTAAAAACAAATCTGCCATGGGGATCCTAGGTTCCACAACCGGCAACCCTGCAAGATAGGTAGCAATACTCCGAACTTCAGTGGCAAGCTGATCCACACGGCCAGACAACTGTGAAAACTCCATTGAGAGAAAAAAAAATCCTCCTCAGCACCCAGAGAAAAAGAGGGGAAAAAAAATGCAACAAACAGAAAAAAAAAAATCTCTGACAACTCTGACAACTTTTTTTTTTTTCCCACACTATTTTTCCCTTCTGTGAGTACCATATAATTTTCAGTGAGGCCAGTGATACTGTTATGTTTTGGTAGGTGAGGAGAGCAGGCAAAAACGACAATACACCAGAGAGGTTGGAATCTACTTGATTGCAGTACCCTGACTAACCAAAACAACTAAAGGCAGCCGTGGAGCGTTCCTACGTTGGTCCTAGATGCCTCGTCACAGCCTGAGAGGCTAACTACACCTAAAGATAGAAAGAGGAAAGCTATCTGCCCCGGAGCAGATCCCCAAAGAACATAGGAAGCCCCCAAACATGTAATGGCGGTTAGACAAGAGGAAATACAGACACAGACAGAAAATAGTATGAGCAAATGCTGGGGCCCAATCTGACTTAGACAGAAAAGGATAGGAAGGACACTCACTGCAATCCAAAAAAAAACCCTTAAAAAAAGCCAACGCTACTAATTGCAAAAACACCTGAGATCACACGACCTTACCACCTAAATTAGTTCTCTGGTGTAACAAAACTAAGCCGCAGCCACAGAAAAAAAACTGGAAAAGGCAAATGAACAAACAACAATGGCTCCAGAGGAACCGAGAGGAGACCAAGCCCCCCGGGGAGGGGAACCTGGCCAACCTCACAGAAATGCAGAGAAATATACAAATGGCAAGCACAAGAACAAAAAACAGAAAATATCTTATCTGAGAGCAGGAGAAGAGGCAAGACTCAGCAAGCTTCCAAGTGAACCAGGAAACAACGTTGAGACAAGAACAATTGATCACCGGCAACCATGATGGGGGGAAACCTCCCTTATAACCAGTCTGTGATCCCTGATTGCCAATCCTCATTGAATGGTTCAGTACTGTTTGCAGCCACCAGAGGAGCTTCTGCTCAGAATTCATTTCTAAAACATTCATAACACAACCCTGCAGCCAGCAGCATCCACCACGCGGCCAAGTTCAGCACCACTGCAGCCAGCAGCATCCATGACACTGCCCATTCCAGCACCATGCCAGAAGACTGCTACAGAGGCCACCACTCCCACTCTGTCAAGAAAACAAAGGAAAAAAAAACATATTCCCACCAGGACGAAGACCCAGAGCCAAAATTAGACCCACCACCTCCACCCCACCTACCAATGTTTCTCTGTTGTCAAATGTGTCACTACCTTCCCTTGTGTCTGTGTCTATCCCTTCCAGTTTGTCTATCCATTCCCATGATTCCACTGTGTCGTCTTCTCCCAATGTATTCAGTCCCATCCATGATCCAATCCTTCAATTTGTTGCCTCTTCCCCTGTAACCCCTTCCTCATCAACAACCACCCAATCCTCACAGCTCCACACCCCAAGGTCCACCCCATCTCACCCTCAGATAGACCCCGATCCTAAACCCAATTTTTTTTGTTAAATAAAATTTTTATTTTGTTTGTACAATATCTGTGTTTTCTTTGTCTCTTTATGCGCCGCAGCAAACATTACAGGTACATTTTAACATTACAAGCACATTTAAACATTACAGGAACATTTTACTTAGTGGCTTAAACCATTCCATCTTGCCATGCCACACGTCCATTAACAGAAACAAAATAAGCAGCAAACTTATCCCTCATCTGGGCAACTTCCACTGTAGTCCTCAGAGGGTGATCTTGGTAATTCAGCAATGTAACAGGTTACTCAGGTTCTATGTTGGGTCGCTCTTTTGCCAGGATGTAATTGTGAATAACAACAAACTTTTTCACAACCTCATCAATTGTCTCAATTTTTAGACTGTTCCCAAAATGCGCCATTTAGACACCAGCAATCTAAAGGCACACTCCACAGTTCTTCGTGCAATTGTCAGTCGGTAGCTGTAAATCCGTTTGGTGTGATTCAAGTCCCTACTTGAGTAAGGTTTTTATGATGTTGGCACACATTTGAAACGCCTCAACGCCAACCACAATAAACGGCATTGGCGGTCCTCGGAAGAGGTGGTGTCTGTGGAAAATTGAGATTATTATCATACAAACGTCAGCCCATGTCAGAGTTTTTCAAAGTCTGAGAGTCATTTCCTCTTCCAAATGAGCCAACATCCACGGCGACAAATCAACATTCAGTATCTGCAATCACCATGAGAACAATTGAAAAGTATTTTTTGTAATTACTCGGTTCCACTTCCAGCAGGTTTCATAATCCGAATGTGTTTGCTGTCCACAGCCCCCAAACAGTTAGGAAATATACAAATTTCATGGAATTTTGCAGCATTTTCCAGCCATAGTTCAGTTGTGTGTTGGGGGAGGAATTCTTGACGCAGAACGTCACATAAAACCATGGTAGGTGACTGCAACGATCCCAGAAAGCGTGGACACTCCAATACGGAAATGAAAAAAAAGAGATGATAAGGTCTCTCCGGTAGCCAGGAATCTGCGGAACAGAAAATTAGAAAAAAAATCAGTACATGGCTTTTAGAAAAATCATATTAATGTCAGGTGTTTTTGTTTTTCAACATTACGTACCTCAGGGTCACCAACAGACGTTCCTCAGCAGGAATTGCTCGACGTAGTTGTGTCTCATGCCTGGTAATGGATCCTCGGACACGTTGCAGCAAGTTCTGTTCTGACATCCTTGTGTAGTCAAAAAACTTCTCCGGGTTTTGACGCAGCTCGGTGTACGATGAGTGGTAGGCCCACTACTCTCTCGGAGTTCAAGGATGGGGTGTTGCCAGTAGCGGTGACGACGTCTTCTCCGTCTTTGTCTTCTTTCTTCTTCACAAGCAAAAGCAAAGGCAAAAGCCAATTTCAGTTGTAAATCCAGATAATCATAAAAGCTGTCCATGTCAAGATCCATCTTGCAGCTGGATACAGCAGCTAAAGACGAGGATTTCATCAGTGCAGTGTGTCTATATATATAGAAATCCCATGAGACATGCCCATTGGGTGTCTGATGTCAAGGAAAAGCTACTGTAAAAGCATTGGAAATATCAAATGCATGCGTATAAACAATGCAAACGCAAGCCAAAATGTATGCAAACGCATCCGCACCCAGCGTGTTTTTGTCATCATGCATAAGATGATGCGGATTAAAAACGCTGCGTAAGCATGAGTTTGCATGTGTTTTTGCATACATTTGCACATGCAGATTATACGCTGTGCACACAAACGCTAATGTGAACCTAGTAGTGATGAGCGAACATGCTTGCCACTACTCGTTACTCGCACAAGTATCACGGTACTCGGTGTACTTGGTGAGCACCGAGCATTTCTGGTATTATTCGGTGGGAGCGCGGGTCTCCGCCCTGCAATTTTGGCGCTCTTTAGAGCACCAATGAACATGCAGGGATTGTTAGCCACACACTGTAATGCCGCAGCCATCTTTGTTGTGGTATTACAGTGATTGGCTGGCCGCACAGCGTCTTCAGGTCTATAAGACATGGACACCGCTTTCAGCTCGGGATTCAGACAGTGTTGGGACAATTGCTGCTGAGATAGGGAGACATTTGTGCTTTATTAGTGTGGGTCTACCATTGTTCAATCCATAAATCCAGCTAAACCAACAGTCCTTTTAAGGGCTAATTAGGGGGTATATAGATTGCAGTGCTATGTAGGCTGTGGAGTCTATGTGCGCATTTCCACATCACTGCAAGACATGCAAGCACTGTATGTGAGTGTATACTTCAAAAGGGTTCATTACTGTCAGGTGCTGCCTATTATATATATACCTAGCTGCAGGTATCCGTGGCTAGGATTATTTTTTTGCACCTGAATTCTGCTAATTTTATTACAAAGCAATCAAGAGACCCCATTTTTTCTACATTTATTTGCTTGGTCACACTGCAGACTACAGCCAGGTCATTTTAATACAACAGCGTGAAAATCTGGCAATTTAAATCTGTTTTTTGAGTCGCAGCCATCAGATCTGAGTGCGCAGAAAATTCTTTCTTTTTTTTTGTTACTGTAGTATTTTTTGGAGTGTCCTACAACTTTTTTGACCACCATTTTGCTAACTAAAAAATCTTTAGGTGGCCACAAAATATTTATCTACAGTTCTTATATTTATCAGTGTGTTTTTAACGCCACACGCATCGCATATATCATTGCGATAACTATTTTACAATTTTAGCACTCCAACAATTTTTTTTTTTAGTGTCTTAGCCTGGTTATTGACACAATTTTGGTGGTCCAAAATAAATCCATCCCACATATGTAACAGTGTTCTATCTCCGTTAAACGCCACATCTATCGGTGGTCTACAAATTGTGGCAATCCGGCCTATATTCCACTCTGTTACCCTAGTTCTGTACAATATTTTGGGGTATAAACTAAAAAAATACAGGCTACATAATGTGACCAGTGTGGTATCTGTGTCAGACTCCTATCTCTCTGTGCCAAAAATTGTGGCATAACAGGGAAACATTACCCTTTTTTGCTGTGTCTTACCCTATTTCTAGACAGTCTTTTTGGGTAAAAAAAATGTTTAAAAACTCCAGGGCACATATTGAACGGTCTGTTATCTCCGTCAGACGCCAGTTGTATCTGTGCTCTACAAATAGTTGCTTTTCAGGCCTACCTTGCCCTTTTTTTCTGTCTGCTACCCTAGGTCTAGTATACACTATTTTGGCCTAAAAAATAAAAAAATACTGGCCTCATATTGAACAGTCTGATATCTCAGTGGCACACCTCATCTATCTGTGGGCTAAAAAGTGTGCTTCTGAGCCTTCCTTTCAGCTTTTTTTTGCTGTGTGTTACTGTAGCTTAAAACAGTTTTTTTTTGGTGTAAAAAATACAAAAAGCCGGCGACATATTGAACAGTCGGGAACCCTGTGACACGCCTCATGTATCTGAGGGCTACAAAGTGTGCTTTGGAGGCTTCCATTCACCTTTATTTGCTGTGTGTTACCCTA
Source organism: Oophaga sylvatica (assembly GCA_033576555.1). NCBI lineage: Eukaryota > Metazoa > Chordata > Amphibia > Anura > Dendrobatidae > Oophaga > Oophaga sylvatica. The sequence continues at coordinate 238,347,313 of JARQOD010000002.1, forward strand.
GCTGTAAACACTATTTAGGGCTAAAAATTTATAAAATACTGCCCACATATTGAACAGTGTCGTATCGCTGTCAGATGGCTGAGCTATTTGTGGCCTACAAATTGCGTCAATGCAGGCCTACATTCTACTACATTTGCTGTCTGTTACCCTAGTTCTGTACAATATTTTGGGGTATAAACTAAAAAAATACAGGCTACATAGAGTGACCAATGTTGTATCTGTGTCAGACTCCTATCTCTCTGTGCCAAAAATTGTGGCATATCAGGTAAACATTACCATTTTTTGCTGTGTCTTACCCTATTTCTAGACAGTCTTTTTGGGCAAAACATTTTTTAAAAATCTCCAGGGCACACATTGAACAGTCTGTTATCTCCGTCAGACGCCAGTTGTATCTGTGCGCTATAAATAGTTGCTTTTCAGGCCTACCTTGCCCTTTTTTTCTGTCTGCTACCCTAGGTCTAGTATACACTACTTTGGCCTAAAAAATAACGGCTTCATATTGAATAGTCTGGTGTTTCAGTGGCACGCGTCATCTATCTGTGGGCTAGAAAGTGTGCTTCTGAGCCTTCCCTTCAGCTTTTCTTGCTGTGTGTTAACGTAGCTCAAAACAGTTTTTTTTGGTGTAAAAAATACAAAAAGACCGGCGACATATTGAACAGTCTGGTATCTCTTTGACACGCCTCATGTATCTGAGGGCTACAAAGTGTGCTTTGGAGGCTTCCATTCACCTTTATTTGCTGTGTGTTACCCTAGCTGTAAACACTATTTAGGGCTAAAAATTTATAAAATACTGCCCACATATTGAACAGTGTCGTATCGCTGTCAGATGGCTGAGCTATTTGTGGCCTACAAATTGCGTCAATGCAGGCCTACATTCTACTACATTTGCTGTCTGTTACCCTAGTTCTGTACAATATTTTGGGGTATAAACTAAAAAAATACAGGCTACATAGAGTGACCAATGTTGTATCTGTGTCAGACTCCTATCTCTCTGTGCCAAAAATTGTGGCATATCAGGTAAACATTACCATTTTTTGCTGTGTTTACCCTATTTCTAGACAGTCTTTTTGGGCAAAACATTTTTTAAAAATCTCCAGGGCACACATTGAACAGTCTGTTATCTCCGTCAGACGCCAGTTGTATCTGTGTGCTACAAATAGTTGCTTTTCAGGCCTACCTTGCCCTTTTTTTCTGTCTGCTACCCTAGGTCTAGTATACACTACTTTGGCCTAAAAAATAACGGCTTCATATTGAATAGTCTGGTGTTTCAGTGGCACGCGTCATCTATCTGTGGGCTAGAAAGTGTGCTTCTGAGCCTTCCCTTCAGCTTTTCTTGCTGTGTGTTAACGTAGCTCAAAACAGTTTTTTTGGTGTAAAAAATACAAAAAGACCGGCGACATATTGAACAGTCTGGTATCTCTTTGACACGCCTCATGTATCTGAGGGCTACAAAGTGTGCTTTGGAGGCTTCCATTCACCTTTATTTGCTGTGTGTTTCCCTAGCTGTAAACACTATTTAGGGCTAAAAATTTAAAAAATACTAGAAGATAGGGTGCGCAGGTCGCATTCAGTGTCATGCGCCCATAGGCGGAGCGATCGGGAGGAGGCGCGGCCGGGGTCGAAGCTTAGCGGCGGCCGTGTACAGACCGACGCAGGTCGGTCAAACGCTGGTGTGAAACCAGCCTTACCACAGTTATAGACAGTGACAATAGTTTGTTAAACAAATAAAGTACATTCCAGATATTTGAAAGTGTGTTTTACCCACACACGGATTACATCTAATTTTGCTCAAAATTGTGACTTTTTTATGGAACGTTGAAAATATTGTACTACATTTAAAATGGGAAAGGCACGTGGCAAAGGACGTGATGGGGATGGTGCATGCAGAGGCAGAGGGCAAGCTGCAATTGTACCACAACAAACACCCACATCTTATCGCAACAGATTCCTGTCAGAATTCATAGGGGACGGCAGAAGACGACTCTTGACACCAGAGCAGCGTGAAAAGGTAGTTGGTTGGATGGCAGATAATACTCCCAGTCAGTTTGGCACCACCACCAGCACCATGTCTTCCACACGGTCAAGTCTGATGTACCCGTGAGTTTGGACCACATATTCCTCACCCTGATCCTCCTTCCACCTCCCATGCCGAGTGCCCGCAGATAACTGATCCCACACTTGGACACTCCGAAGAGCTATTCAGTTGTCCATTTATAGATTCTGGCCTCTCGCCTGGTCCACTTGAAGCGGGGCAACTGAGATTGCATTGTCATGGGTGCATCGCCACGAAGATCGTCGCGATTGCACATTCTGACTTCTCACAGCTGAGCTGCTGTTTCTTTGTGTTTGGTAATGAGAGAGTTAATTTTACCTAGCTCTTTGCTAAGACTAGGTCCAGCCTCGCCTGGCTGCTTTTGATTTTGTTCTAATTAGTTTCCTTTATATACCTGCCAGTCTGCTTGTTAGATGCCGGTGAAAGCATTCATGTAGTCTAGCAGACTGGAGCGGTTCTGAGAATACTTAAGCTAAGAGCTCCTTAGTTGTTTTTACTCTTATAGCTTATAGTTTATCTCTGAGACCTTAGGTGTTCCTACTGTGTGTGAGTGTTGTATGTAAGACTTTATTTACTTTATTTCTTGTCTTTCTTGTATGTCTTTCTGTTCATTAACCGTTACCTGTTCATTCCCTTTGGTGGTAATCAGGGTCCTTCTTAGGACTAGATTACAGTTGGCAGGGATTGATAGGAGACAGGGTTTACGCTGGTGGCCTGGACCTCTGTACCTTTAACAGTACCTCCAGGTAGAGGGATTAGTCAGGACCCCAGTTTAGGGTCAGCATAGACCCCGGTCACCCTCTAGCCGGAGACAGCGCATAACGGATTCAGTATTGACCCACTGGACATTCTGTCAGGTAATTCTATGTTATCATATATCTATGCACATGTTATATTGTATGTTGCCCTTTTGATATAGATTACTGACATCACATATATATATCTGCTATACAGCGTGACATTTTCACCGGCCATACTAAAGATTCTCCCCAGCTGTCATGGATCCAGTAGCCCAGCTGGCCCGGCAGTTGCAGGGGTTGTCCATGGAGTTTGCAGACATTAAGTCCAAGGTTTTGTCCCCCCGGAGCAAACCAGATCTGAACCTAAGGTTGCTCTCCGGACAGGTTCACTGGTGGGCGGGACAAATTTTTTACCTTCCGGGAGGCATGTAAATTGTACTTTCGGCTGCGGCCTCGGTCATCTGGGAGTGAAGAGCAGAGGGTGGGAATTGTTATCTCGCTCTTACAAGGGGACCCTCAATCTTGGGCGTTCTCTATTCCTCCAGGCTCCCCAGATCTCCAGTCAGTGGATCGATTTTTTACTGCCCTGGGTCTGGTATATGATGATCCGGATCGAGTCTCCCTTGCTGAAACAAAGTTACGTAAAATACGGCAAGGAAATCGTCCAGCGGAGGAATATTCTTCTGAGTTCCGTAGATGGGCAACAGATACTCAGTGGAATGACCCAGCTCTTAGGAGCCAGTTTTGTCAAGGGTTGTCTGACAAATTAAAAGATGTGTTGGCTCAGTATGATTCTCCTCCATCACTGGAGGCTGCTATGGCCCTTGCTATTCGCATGGATAGACGAATTCGGGGAAGACGCGAGGTAACTCCGCCTCCCGTGATGACTCCACCTACTACTAAAGTCCCTTATACTGAGGTTCCCCTGGTCTGTTCTGAGGAGCCCATGCAGTTGGGAGGGACATCATTTTGTAGGAGGGAATCGGCGGTGCACCGCAAGACTAGAAGGTGTTTCTTTTGCGGGAGAGAGGGACATTTTGTTGGGGGGTGTCCATCCCGGGACTCTTTGAGCAAAGGAGTTAACCTGGGAGTGTGTATTTCGTCCCCAAATCCCTCTCAGTTTCTCGTGCCTGCGGAGGTGGTGATTGGTACTAGAACTGAGAGGATTTCTGTTTTTCTTGATAGTGGGTCCGGGGCTAATCTGGTGGACGCTCGGTTTGCCCAGGTGCATGGTATGCAACTGAGTGTATTGGCCAAACCAGTCCCTATGGTCTCTATTGATTCTAGACCTCTCGGTCAAGGTAGCTTGGTACAAGCTGTTCATAACATAGATCTTCGAGTAGGGGCAATACATAAAGAGCAATTGTCTTGTTATGTGTTGGAGGGTCTACCTACTCCTATTGTGTTGGGACTTCCTTGGTTGGCTAAACATAACCCAGTGATTGATTGGCAATCCAGAAAGATAAGCCAGTGGGGTGAATTTTGCAGGAATAACTGCATGAGCACAGTCATCGGTGCGGTTGTGCCTAGGACTTTGCCTCCTTTTCTGGAGGACTTTGGGGAGATGTTCTCAGAGGAGTGGTGTAAAGAGTTTCCTCCTCATCGCGCATATGACTGCTCAATAAAGTTGCTTCCTGATGCCTTATCTCGTACTTTCCCAAGGGCCGGGAAGACGGATGATCCGGTTCCTATTCCTCAGGAGGGAGTTGTAGTGTCAGCTGTATGCTCTGAGCTTGAGGGGGAGGTATTGGGGGCTCAGGGGGACGCCCCTGTGGGACTTCCAGGGAGACTGATAGTTCCAGATCGCTTAAGACTGAAGGTTACGGGGAACCGTTACAAACGGATGGCTGATAGGAGGAGAGTTTCTGGTCTAGATCTGAAGGTGAACGATCTGGTTTGGTTGTCTACCAGGAATATAAAACTTAAAGTTTCCTCCTGGAGGTTGGGTCCCAGATTCATCGGGCCGTACAGGATCAGTTCCATAATTAATCCTGTGGCATTTCGTCTGGACCTCCCTCCTACGTTTAAAATTCATAATGTGTTTCACAAGTCATTACTTAAAAAGTATGTGGCACCAGTCATACCGTCACCTCTACCTCCTCCTTCAGTGGTAGTCAATGATAACGTGGAATTTCATGGGTCGAAAATCATTGACTCACGTCTCAGTCGCCGATCCCCTCAGTACTTAGTTCATTGGAGGGGGTATGGTCCTGAGGAGAGGACGTGGGTCCCTGCGTCTGATGCTAACGCAGATCGATTGGTTCGGACCTTTCACACAACTTACCCGGACAGACCTGGTCATGAGGGTCCGGAGGCCCCTCGTAGAAGGGGGGGTACTGTCATGGGTGCATCGCCACGAAGATCGTCGCGATTGCACATTCTGACTTCTCACAGCTGAGCTGCTGTTTCTTTGTGTTTGGTAATGAGAGAGTTAATTTTACCTAGCTCTTTGCTAAGACTAGGTCCAGCCTCGCCCGGCTGCTTTTGATTTTGTTCTAATTAGTTTCCTTTATATACCTGCCAGTCTGCTTGTTAGATGCCGGTGAAAGCATTCATGTAGTCTAGCAGACTGGAGCGGTTCTGAGAATACTTAAGCTAAGAGCTCCTTAGTTGTTTTTACTCTTATAGCTTATAGTTTATCTCTGAGACCTTAGGTGTTCCTACTGTGTGTGAGTGTTGTATGTAAGACTTTATTTACTTTATTTCTTGTCTTTCTTGTATGTCTTTCTGTTCATTAACCGTTACCTGTTCATTCCCTTTGGTGGTAATCAGGGTCCTTCTTAGGACTAGATTACAGTTGGCAGGGATTGATAGGAGACAGGGTTTACGCTGGTGGCCTGGACCTCTGTACCTTTAACAGTACCTCCAGGTAGAGGCTTTAGTCAGGACCCCAGTTTAGGGTCAGCATAGACCCCGGTCACCCTCTAGCCAGAGACAGCGCATAACGGATTCAGTATTGACCCACTGGACATTCTGTCAGGTAATTCTATGTTATCATATATCTATGCACATGTTATATTGTATGTTGCCCTTTTGATATAGATTACTGACATCACATATATATATCTGCTATACAGCGTGACATGCATGTACCAATGCCCAAATATTTGAGCAGCCACGTTCACACGAAGGCAACGGTGGGAATGTATCAAAAGAGGTGGACAATGATGAGACACAATTGCCAGAAAGCCAGGAGGAGGACCAGGGTGCGGAAGTGGAAGAGGAGGTGGTGGATGATATAATAACTGACCCAACATGGCAGGAGAAAATGCAGAGCAAGGACAGCAGCACACAGGGGGAGGGAGGCGTAGCACCACAACAGGCAGGAAGAAGCACTGTGGTGGCCGTAGACAGAAGGCGGGCAACCGTTCCTAGTAACACCAACATGATGGAAGTCGTCATTACAACTGTTTGGTCTTCCGAGCCTGGTTGTTTTTAAAGACTCTGTCGATAACCCACCTGCCATGCTCACATCAGCAGAGGTAGCAAAACTACCAGCCTGACCACCACCAGCATGATCAGGCACATGGCAGCGAAGCACCCGACTTTGTGGGCTGAAACCCAGAGTCCAGGAACAGTGTCTGCGGGTGACAGAACAGCTTCTTCCGCTGTTGTGCGTGGAAGCCAATCCCCTGTCCATTGTGCCTGCCAAGATGCCTCCTGCCCTGCACCTGTCGTTGCACACACTCAACTACCACCATCAGCAAGCATATCCATGTCCTTGTCCCAGCGCAGCCTTCAGTTGTCCATACCGCAGTCATTGGAAGGAAAGCGGAAATACGCAGCCAACGACACAGTACTAATTTCACACATTTCTCGTCTGTTTGTGCTCGACATGTTGATTTAAGGCTCATGGAGACCGAAGCTTTCCCCAACCTGATGGGGGCAGCCTTCCCAAGGTACTCTGTTCACAACTGACACTATTTTTCCCAGTGTGCCATCCGTGCATTACACAAGCACGTGTCCCACAACATTACCCGTGCCCTCAACAATGCAGTTACAGGGAAAGTACACTTAACCACAGACACGTGGACAAGTGTTTCTGGTCAGGGACGTTACATCTTGCTGACGGCACACTGGGTTAAAATAGTGGAAGCCGGGACCCAGTCTGACCTTGGATGAAACACGTCCTACCAATGCCGAGTATTGCGGGCCCTAGCTCAATCAGGGTTGCCCCCACAGTCTACAGCTCCTGCACGTCATCCTCCTCCTCCTCTTCAGCCTGCGTCTCTGAAATGACCACATCAATCGCAAGCTGGAAGCACTGTAGCACTGCCTCAGCCAAGTGTTAGCAGGCAATGCTGAAGCTAATATGCTTAGGTGACAAACCTCACAATGCTGAAGAGTTATGGACTGCTCTGAAAGAGCAGGCAGATATGTGGCTGACACCACTGAACCTACAGCCAAGCATGGTGGTGTGTGACAATGGTCATAACCTGGTGGCGGATGTGAGGCGAGTAGTGTTGAGCATTCCGATACTGCAAATATCAGGTATCGGCCGATATTCGCGGTATCGGAATTCCGATTCTGAGATCCGATACTTTTTGCATATCAGATCGGAAGTTCCCATGTCAGTCACTGTCAGCAGTCAGCGTATATGGGGAGTTCCTGTGTCACAGAAGGAAGTATGTGACACAGGAACTTCCCGACTGTCGGTGTTGGGGCTGTCACTGCAGCGCTTACCTTAGAGGAGGATCCCCGGTGGTCACGACTCTGGTCTGGAGTTCTCGCTGCCAGCTGATCGTACAGCTGACCGGCCATTACTCTCTCCCCCAGAAAGACCAGAAATTTATCTCTACCTCCAGAAAACCTGTCAGGGAGAGCTATCTTAGGTTCTGGTTGCACCTGCATCTGAGCTGGGTCCCAGAACCCCACCAACTGCTGTAGCTGCTGCACCACCTCACCCCGCAACAACTTAAGCTTATCTGTGAGGGTCTGAAACAGCTGGGCAAAGGCCAGTTGTGCTTCTATTGTGGGGACGCTTCGCATACTATTTCCGTCTACCCTAGACGGGGAAGACGTTTTGCGCGCTCATTTGTTTTGGGCAATGTACAGTCTAAGTTTCTCTTGACTGTTACCTTGATCTGCTCCTTATCTTCATTTTCTGCTCAGGCTTTTGTCGATTCAGGAGCAGCACTGAACCTGATGGATTTTGACTTTGCCAAATGTTGTGGTTTTCCCATGGTACCCCAGAAGACTCCTATTCCTTTGCTGTGTATTGATTCTACCCCTTTGGCGGAGAAAAAACCCCCAGTTTTGGACCCAGATGATTATGCGGGTAACCCGGATCACCAAGAGAATTGTAAATTTTTGGTGTTACATAATTTACATGACATTATTGTACTGGGTTTTCCTTGGTTGCAGACTCATAATCCTGTTTTGGATTGGAAGTCTGTGGTCTGTTGGGGGTGTCAATGTGTTCGTAGTGACAATCCTGTTTTTTCTGCCTCTCCCCAGTGTCAAGATGTCCCTGACTATTTGGCTGATTTTTCTGATGTGTTTAGTGAGAGCAAGGCTGTGTCCTTGCCTCCTTACAGGAGTTATGATTGCACCATTGAGTTAGTGCCGGTTGTAAATTTCCCAAGGGTCGGCTCTTCAATCTGTCTGTTCCTGAGCATGAGGCTATGCGATCTTACATCAAAGAGTCATTGGAAAAAGGTCATATTAGACCGTCCTCTTCACCTTTAGGTGACGGCTTTTTCTTTGTGGAAAAAAAGGATGGTTCATTGAGGCCATGTATTGACTATCGTCTCCTTAATAAGATCACTGTTAAATATCAGTATCCGTTACCCCTGATTTCCTATTTGTTCTCCAGAGTGAAAGGTGCTAGTCGGTTTACCAAGCTTGACCTTAGGGGGGCGTATAATCTTATTCGCATTAAGCACGGAGATGAATGGAAGATGGCGTTTAATACTCCTGAGTGGCATTTTGAGTACCTAGTGATGCCCTTTGGGCTCACTAGTGCCCCTTCCGTCTTCCAATCTTTCATGAACGATATTTTCCGGGATTTTGTGGATAAATTTCTGATCATTTATTTGGACGATATTTTGATTTTTTTCCAATGACTGGGATTCTCATGTGGAACATGTTTGGATTTGTATGTTAAGGGATCAAAATGTCTCTTTGGCATACAGAAGGTTTCGTTTTTGGGATTCATTTTGTCTCCGTCTGCTAGTGAAATGGACCCAGTCAAGGTTCAGGCCATTTGTGATTGGATTCAGCCCAATTCCTTGAAGGCTCTTCAGAGATTTTTGGGTTTTGCTAATTTTTACAGTAAATTTATAAGTAATTTCTCTGGTATTGTGAAGCCACTGACTGATTTGACAAAAAGGGTTCCGATGTAGTGAATTGGTCTCCAGAGGCAGTTTAGATGTTTCAGGATCTTAAGAGGAGATTTATTTCTGCTCCTGTTCTGCGGCAACCCGATGTTTGTCTACCATTTCAGGTGGAGATAGATGCTTCTGAGATTGGTGCAGGAGCAGTTTTGTCCCAAAGGGATCCTGTAACCTCTAAGATTAACCCTTGTGCCTTCTTCTCTCGAAAATTTTCCCCAGCTCAATGTAATTATGATGTGGGGAATTGGGAATTATTGGCTATGAAGTGGGCTTTTGAAGAGTGGAGACATTGGTTGGAGGGAGCCAAACATCAAGTTGTGGTCCTAACTGACCAGAAGAACCTGATCTATCTCGAATCTGCCAAGCGACTAAATCCTAGACAGGCCAGGTGGGCCTTGTTTTTCACGCATTTTAATTTTGTGGTCTCCTTTCTCCCGGGC
>JARQOD010000002.1:238356980-238563509 GCA_033576555.1 Oophaga sylvatica
AATGCAAACCACAAAATAAATTAGTTAAGGAATCTGCTATACGGTTGTACATAAAAGCATACAAGTACATATCTGAATCCATTAATGATGGATAAGTAACAGTATGTACACCATTTTTATTGTATAGACAATGAATGTCTGACTTCAAAACATCATCAGCATTACAAGTTATCTGTGACATTACTAAAATGTTACATTTGCTGAATAATGTCACTAAACAGTTTATACAAAATTATACAATTTCCATCATGTAATACTCATAATATGTGGCAATAATCATGTTTATTAACAAACATAACCTTTAAAAAGTGCATAGTGCATAGTGAAAATTGCTATTTATGCCTGACTGTCGACTTGCAAGCATGACAACGGATAGATAAGGTATATATAGATGAGACTGCATAGCCACAGATGGTGAATGGCGATGTAATACTGTACCTCAATAAAGTGTGCGTCACTACTACATAATTTTTTTTATATAGCTTTATAAACAGGGTACGTGGATGTATGCTTGCGCCTTTGTTTTGACGCACAGACTGCCTTCCTGCTGAGACGCGTTGGGTAGTGAACAGTTGTGTGCAGTGTTCACTGTAGTCTGAGGTTTTCTTTTTGGAGTGCAGATCACGCTCCAGTTAGTTCTTCAACCACTGCTGGTTGTAGTCTGCTGAGCGTGTGTCACTGGCACATCCTTGAAATTTTTCTCTAATTGTTGCTGCTCCACTCTATTACAAATAAATAAAATCTATTAGTGTGACGCGCTTCCATCCGTATACAATACATTGGTTGCAAACACTATAGAAGTACAGAAAGGAGCTTTTCACAGATTGTGGACAGTTGTGTTTCAGTGTTCACTTCAGTCTGTGTTTTTTACTTTTTTGAGTGCAGATCACGCTCCAGTTACTTGTTCAAGCACTGCTGCTTGTACTCTGCTGAGCGTGTCTCAGTGGCTCATCCTTTTCATTTATCTCCAATTGGTTCTGCTACATTCCATTTAAAATAAATCTAATCTATTAGTCTAATAGATTAGATTTATTTTAAATGGAATGTAGCAGAACCAATTGGAGATAAATGAAAAGGATGAGACACTGAGACACGCTCAGCAGAGTACAAGCAGCAGTGCTTGAACATGTAACTGGAGCGTGATCTGCACTAAAAAAAGTAAAAAACACAGACTGAAGTGAACACTGAAACACAACTGTCCACAATCTGTGAAAAGCTCCTTTGTGTAGTTCTATAGTGTTTGCAACCAATGTATTGTATACGGATGGAAGCACGTCACACTAATAGATTTGATTTTTTTTCTAATATAATGGAGCTGCACCAATTCCACAAAATAAAAAAAAAAAAAAAAAAAAAAGAGTCAGTGACACGTGCAGATGCCTACAAACAGCGGTGGATGCAGAGCAAACTGCAGCGTCACCTGCACTGTCACACACACACCTTGCACAGAGCTGTTAAAACAACACTGGCAAAATGAAGCTTTACACAGCGGTTGGTAAACTAGCCTGCCTCAAGCACAGTAGTACACAAAATCGCAATATCTAACTGTCCCTCAGAGTGAGCAGAGTAGCGTTCTGTCCCTTACTGAGTTCACAGCACAGTGACGCTAAAATGGCGGCGGCGCCTTTTATAGTGCATTCTGACATCATTTCAGCAGCCAATCACAGCCATGCCATTAGTTAAGATGACCGCAGCATTACAGGATGTGCCCACACTTCGTAGGATTCCTCATTGGCTGACTAAAATCACATTGCCTCTCAAAGAATTATGGGAACTTCCGATTCCGGTATACGATATGGAAAAAGTATCGGAATTAAGTATCGGAATTCCGATAACGCGAATATCGGCCGATACCCGATACTTGCGGTATCGGAATGCTCAACACTAGTGGTGAGCGCTATGAAGCCCCAAGTGCTTCACAGAAGTTTATAACGTACTGTCGTAAAAACAAAAAATCATTTTTTTAAAAAAAATGATATTTTTACCCCCAGTTTTTTATTTTCCCAAGGGTAACAGAAGAAATAGGAAAAATTACACAATAACTCTTGGGGTCCAGAGTACACTGATACCCCATATGTGGGGTGTAGTGATAGTAAGACTTCACTATACCTTTGTATGTGGTTTGAGGACCTGTGATGAGGTCACAAGAGCACATGACAGGTCATGTGCTCTGTGTTAGCTGAATGGCTGGTGTATATAAGTGAGCCTGCTGCTGACCACAGGTGTGAGTGACTGGGGTGTGGAAACCTCCAGTGTGGGAGTTCTGAGGAGACCACCAGTCTGGTTGCTGAAAGAGTGCTCAGTTAGAGTACCAGGACTTTATATCTGTTTTTGTTACTTTGTGCCAGAGAAGGCTGTTTTCTTTTCTGTTTTAAGGCAAGTTTATGAAGTTGTAATAAACTTGCTTAAAGAACCTGGAAGAGTCGCCCTCCTGCTTACCTCCGGTCGCACACCAGCGAGACCACATCCCTACAATTGGTGGAGAATGCGGGCAGCGTTCCCAGCAGAGAAGTGAGACTGGTTACTGCATGTCGTGGGTCAAGGCTATAGCAATCCAGCCAGCATTGCCGGAGAAAATGGAAGACCTGCTGAAACACTTGGTCCAGGCACAGGTACAGCAGCAACAGGCACAGGAACAGCAGCAAGTAGCCAACAGGATGTTCTTGCAGCAGATGCAGCAGGAGCATCGGCAGCATATACAGCTGAGCCAGCAGGAACATCGGCAGCAGATGCAGCTTTTGACAACCACCGTCCAGGGCAGGACGAGCGCCCCAACCCCAGGTCTGGCTGATGACAACCACGTCAGAAAGGCGGTAAGACGCACATTACAAAAAATGACCCCCGGGGATGATGTGGAAGCCTTCCTGGCTGTATTTGAGAGGGTTGCTGAGAGGGAAAGACTTCCCCCAGGGCAGTGGGCAGAGATATTGGCCCCATACCTGACAGGTGAACCCCAGAAGGCGTATTACGATTTGACTGTGCAGGACGCTCAGGAATATCCTAAGCTAAAGGTAGAGATCCTCGCACGTATGGGGGTAACAATGACTATCAGGGCACAGAGGGTGCACCGCTGGGCTTATCACCGGGACAAACCACCTCGCTCCCAAATGTTTGACTTACTGCACCTGGTCCAGAAGTGGCTACAGCCAGAGTCCGCTACGCCGGCACAGATGGTAGAAAGAGTCGTCATGGATCGGTTTGTGCACTCCCTGCCAAAACCCCTACAGACTTGGGTTGCCCAGGGTGATCCCCGGAATGCTGATGAACTGGTCGGACTGGTCGAGAGGTACCAGGGAATGGAAGGTGCCTTGGGGAAGCAGCCTATTCCGTACTGGCGGCCCCAACAGGGGGCAGAGTCCCAAAAAGGGGTGGGGAGCCCAAGGTCAAAATGGCGGGGAGAGGTGGTGCCCAAGGTCACTACGGGTGATATTATTTGTTGGAGGTGCCGCGAGCCAGGACATATAGCTGCCCGGTGTCCGCAGACCACTGAGCAGATGGACTGCAGCATAGGACACCGTATTTCATGGTATGCATATCCAGCCTGCAGTGGAAACCCGTTCCCCAATCAGGGTCCTCAAGTATGTCCCGTGAAGGTGAACGGAGAAGCAGTAACGGCGCTGCTAGACTCTGGGAGCTTAGTGACCTTGATTAGGGCCACTTTTCCTCTCAACATACTACCAGGAAAAAAAGTTGGTGTTCAATGCATACATGGTGATGTAAAGGACTACCCTATGGCCAGAGTAGACATTGAAACGATGCATGGCACTGAGTCCCATGAAGTCGGCGTCGTTCGGGACTTGGCGCGTCCTATAATTATAGGCCGGGATTTCTGTCTGTTTTGGGATCTGTGGAGAAAGGGTTCTGAGGTCCCTAGCGAGAATGGGGAACCAATAAACCCTAACAAACTACTGCCACACTCAGAAGGGGCGGAGTCTCAAGCTGAGTCGATGAGGAGAGGAGAGGTGGCGGCGGATGAGCCGAGGAACTGTTGCCGGGTTCGGGGTTTGAACAATGTATGTCGCGAATGGTGTACTGACTTTACATCTGACCGGGGGGCATTGAACTGTTCTCTAATAGTGAATGGAGAGTGTGTGAGTGGACTTCTAGACTCAGGAAGCCAGGTGACTCTGCTGAGCGACACACTCCCTGTCTATCTGATTCCCGAAAAAAAGATGGAAGTCCCTTGCATTCATGGGGTCACTAGGGAGTATCAGGTAACCAGGGTAATTGTTGAGACGGACACTATTATTTCTACCCAGGATGTCCCTGTAGTCCCAGACTTACCATATCCTATAATAATAGGCCAGGATTGTAAACGGTTTTGGGAGGTGTGGGACGAAGCACTGGCTGATTGCTCAGAAGGGAACCAAAATGACCCTAAGAGAGGCCCACCCCTGCAGGAGGCTGTAGTGGTTGCTGATAGTGTGGTGGGTAAAACAGAGGTAGCCACCCCTAAAGTCAAAGATACCCAGTGCCTGGTAGCCGTAAGAAAGGGTAGCTCAGACCAAAGTGAGGACTTTGGGGTGACCAAATATAAGTCCGCAGAAAACTGGGTCGCCCCAGGAATAGGGGCCGACACCTGGTTAAGTGGGGACTTGCCGTTCCAAGATGGCAGAGGGAGTGGGAATGACTCCTATGCAGACTGTAACTTAACCGCAAGTGAAAGCGAGTGCAGCAAGGTGGAGTCAGGTACAAGTGGCAGACCTTCTCCTCACCGCAGGGGCTGCAGGAAGGCCAGACAGCCTATGCTCTCTAAAAAGAGAAAAAAGGGGAGAAGGATGGTGCCACATGTACTGGATAAAAGAGAGCAGGGCCTTGAGATAGAGCTGCTTAAAGAGACAGTCATGCGAGAAAAGATACGGGGACAAGAGATTGAGCAACGAATGAAGGACCTGGAGAAAGAACTCTCTAAAGTCCAAGGTCAACTATCAGCATGCCTGACGGTGAACCAAGTCCTAGTGAAAGATACGGAGATGCTCAGAGAGGCCCAGGAGAAGCATCAGCAGGAACTTCTACGGAGAGAAGAAGAGCACCGATGCTGGGCAGAGGAGCAAGAGAAAATTCTAAAAAAACTCCAGATAGAGAAGGAAGATAACGCACAGCTCAGGAAATCCACAACAGACCAGGAAATCGAACGGTTGCGCTCTCCCGGTCCGTATGTACGGGAAGAGAGTGAACTGAAGAGGTTGACCAAAGAAGGGGCCTCGACGGCGAAAGAAAGCCAGCAAGGGAACCGCCACCCAGATGGCCACACCCGGAAAGTCACAGTGAAGCGGGAGGCGGACATAAGGGCTATGCCACTACAATACCTCCACGAGAAGCAGAGATGTCGGGAGCCAACAAGAAAACCTCCAAGTCGGAGGGCGTTGGTGGAAAGCCTTGGGAAGATCCGGATGCTCTTGGAAGTGAACCAGGGAAGAATAGAGCAGCTAAAACTTGAGAAGAAGCAGACCAACAGACAGCTGCAAGAGTTGAGAAAAAAAAGGCAGTCACCTTCAACCCACAGCATAGAGAGGCGCAGAGGTTCGCTGCAGAATGAAGGTCATCGAAGTGAAACTAAGACAGAACATAGATGGCCTGAAATAAGAGCTAGAGGCAGTAACACCTCAATTAGATCAGGACTCAGTGACCTAAGGCAAACTGTGACAGACCGGCTGATTGTCGAGACGACTGAAAGGAGTTTCTAGTCGGTGAATGAAATGTGCCAAGCCCACGGCTTTAGGCAGAGGGGGGAGGTATGTAGTGATAGTAAGACTTCACTATACCTTTGTATGTGGTTTGAGGACCTGTGATGAGGTCACAAGAGCACATGACAGGTCATGTGCTCTGTGTTAGCTGAATGGCTGGTGTATATAAGTGAGCCTGCTGCTGACCACAGGTGTGAGTGACTGGGGGTGTGGAAACCTCCAGTGTGGGAGTTCTGAGGAGACCACCAGTCTGGTTGCTGAAAGAGTGCTCAGTTAGAGTACCAGGACTTTATATGTTTTTGTTACTTTGTGCCAGAGAAGGCTGTTTTCTTTTCTGTTTTTAGGCAAGTTTATGAAGTTGTAATAAACTTGTTTAAAGAACCTGGAAGAGTCGCCCTCCTGCTTATCTCCGGTCGCACACCAGCGAGACCACATCCCTACAGGGGGTAAACTACTGTTTGGGCGCATGGCAGAGCTCAGAAGTGAAGGAGCACCGTTTGACTTTTTCAATGCAGAATTGGCTGGAATTGAGATCAGACGCCATGTTACATTTGGAGAGCCCCTGATGTGCCTAAACAGCGGAAACCCCCAATTCTAACTCCAACCCTAACCCCAACACACCCCTAACCCCAGTCCCAACCCTAACCACAAACCTAACCCTAACACACCCATAACCCTAATCCCAACCCTAACTCTAATCCTAACTTTAGCGCCAACCCTAACCCTAACTTTAGCCGCAACCCTAACCCTAATGGGAAAATGGAAATAAATACTTTTTTTTAATTTTATTATTTTTCCCTAACTAAGGGAGTGATAAAGGGGGGTTTGATTTACTATTTATATCGGGTTTTTATGATTGGCAGCTGTCACGCTAAAAGACGCTTTTTATTGCAAAAAATAGTTTTTGCATCATCACATTTTGAGAGCTATAATTTTTGCATATTTTGGCCCACAGAGTCATGTGAGGTCTTATTTTTTGCGGGACGAGGTGACATTTTTATTGGTACCATTTTTAAGCACGTGACGTTTTTTGATCGCTTTTTATTTCGATTTTTGGGAGGTTAGAATGAACAAAAATCAGCAATTCATGAATTTCTTTTGGGGGAGGCGTTTATACCATTCCGCGTGTGGTAAAATTGATAAAGCAGTTTTATTCTTCGGGTCAGTACGATTATGGCGATACCTCATTTATATCATTTTTTTATGTTTTGGCGCTTTTATAGAATAAAACCAATTTTATATAAAAAATTATTATTTTTGCATCGCTTTATTCTGCGAGCTATAACTTTTTTATTTTTTCGTTGATGATGTTGTCTGGCAACTCGTTTTTTGCGGGACAAGATGACGTTTTCAGCGGTACCATGTTTATTTATATCCGTCTTTTTGATCGCGTGTTATTCCACTTTTTGTTCGGGGTATGATGATAAAGCATTGATTTTTTTACTTTGTTTTTTTTCTATTTTTTTAAGAGATTCACTAAAGGGGTTAACTAGTGGGACAGTTTTATAGGGGGGGTCGTTACGGACGCGGCGATACCAAATATGTGTACTTTTATTGTTTTTGGTTTTTTATTTACAGGAAAAAATGAATTTATTGGGGTTTTTTTTTTTTTTTTTTATGATTTTTTTAAACAATTTTTATTTTTATTTTTTTAACTTTTTTACTTTGTCCCAGGGTGGGACATCACTATATTTTAGCAGATCGCTGGTGTGACAGTGTGCACAGCACTCTGTCACACCAGCGATCGCTCTGGCATCGCTGCAGGCTTCTCAGTGCCTGCTCTCAGCAGGCACTGAGGAAGCCGCCTCCCTGCAGGACCCCGGCGCCATCTTGGATCCGGGGACCTGGAGGGGGACAGACACTCGGAACAGCGTGACACATCGCGCTGCTCTGAGGGTCTCAGGGGAGCGCGCAGGGAGCCCCCACCCTGCGCGATCCTCCCCTGTGCCCCCAGTACACCGCGATCATGTTTGATCGCGGTGTGCCAGGGGTTAATGTGCCGGGAGCGGTCCGTGACCGCTCCTGACACATAGTGCCGGGTGTCAGCTGTGATTATCAGCTGACACCCGACCGCGATCGGCTGCGCTCCCCCGGGAGTCCGATCGCTGGGATGTACTATCCCGTCCATGGTCATACGGGCCCAGGTACCATGGACGGGATAGTACGTCTGATGGCAGTAAGGGGTTAAAAAAGAATTAACCCAATCGCTAAACAGCGTAATGAGAAAATAGTCAAAACGTCAGAATTACGTTTTTTTGGTCGCAGCAACCTTGCATTAAAATGGAATAACGGGGATCAAAAGATTGCATCTTCACCAAGATGGTATCATTTAAAATGTCAGCTTGGCACACAAAAAATAAGCTCTCACCCAACCCGAGATCACAAAAGATGGAGACACTATGAGTCTGGGAAATTGACGCAATTTTTTTAAACAAATTTTGGATTTTTTTCCCCACTTAAATAAAAAAGAACCTAGACCTAGATCCAAAATCCAATTGTAGAATTGCACTTTTTTTTGCAATTTCACCGCACTTGGAATTTTTTTCCCATTTTTGAGTGCACAATATGGTAAAACTAATGGTTTAATTCAAAACTACAACTCGTCCCGCAAAAAAAACAGCCTTCACATGGCCATATTTACAGAAAAATAAAAAAAGTTATGGCTCTGTTAAGAAAGGGAGCTAAAAACAGAAACTCAAAACGAAAAAGGGCTCCTTCATGAAGGGGTTAAGCATTCCAATGTTAGTAACTCATAAAGTGACACTGGTCAGATTTAAAAAATAAGGCCAGATGATTAGCCTACAAAGTAGTTTGGTCTTTATGGGGTTTAGAAAGTGTAGTTGTGTTACTTCTACACTTAAAGGCTCTTCAGTGCAAGGCAAGAAAAAAAATATTAGGAGGGTTATTCATAGACCCTTGAAGGCAACAACTAGAGAGTTTAATCAAATATTGAATATTAAAAACAGAAAAGTGGCGGCTAATCCAGGCTTTGTTCATTGTTTTTAAAGTGAGGTTGTCAGTATTTTCTGTTGACAAACAAAAGTGCCTGTCGGTTATGAGATCTCAGCAGCACTAAAAATCCGCAGACAAGACTCTAGCGGCAGCATAACACAACACCTCCAAGGCATAGAGGGACAGCTCATGCCAGATGTCCAGCTTTGAGACCCAATAGTTTAAGGGTGCAGAGGATTTAGGTTTGGTTGGCCAATTATTACTTGACCATCTTTAAAAATAGTTCCTTCCTTGTCAAAAATACCCGGTCATCAGGGTCTGGATGCTGGGAGGGTGTCATGAAATTTGCACAGGCCCTTGATAGTGTACTCTTGCCTTTGCTGTACCTGGTTTGTGTCTCCCTCACTTCTTTGGTTGGGCAAGGAAGCTTGCCCCTTGCTGCTAGTGTTGTCTGAAATTGAATTTTTTCAACATTTTTCACAATGACCTTCTGGTATAGCACCATTTTAATAGACCTCAGAAAGGAGAGATGCAAGGTTCTCCTTGTAGCATTTGTCTAGAAGGGTGAACAACCAGTACCCTTTTTTGCACAAGATGAATATAATGCGAGAGTCACAGGAATGGCAGCAGTACATAAGGCCAGCCATATATGCCAAGCTCCCTACAGCCAACACTTCCCTGTCTCCACCATGATGACTGCACTCCACCTACTCCTCCTCCTCCCTCTCTTCCTCCTCATTCCCCTCTTCAGCTCATCCACAGTGGAGATGAGATGAAGCTTGTGTGGGTTCTAGCATCTATTACACTAGGAACCAACTTCTGTTCATCCTCTATCTCCTCATTCTTACCCAATATGCGCTGAGCATATGAAAACCCACCATCACACTCTAATCAGCATGTCCATTTATCTACTGTATTCTTACTACAGGCACAACATCCAGCTTTCCACACTGATTTTCCCTACCTCTGCTACTTGCAACCACTTGGTACATCTTCCAGCTTTCCACACTGATTTTCCCTACCTCTGCTACATGCAACCACTTGATATGTCATCCAGCTTTCCACACTGATTTTCCCTACCTCTAGGTACTTGGTGTGTTTTTCAACTAACCACTGTTATACGCTGAATGTTATTTATGACCTCCATGTTTACTCTGCCTTGATCATCCTGCATCACCACCTTCTTCAACCACTTCACCACCTGGCTACTTCATTTTATCTCTGCTGACATTCTCACTATCATCATTGGCGACTTCAACATTCCCATTGACACTTTCCCCACAGCTGTCCCTAAACTTCTATCTCTCACGTTCACCTTCTACCTCGCTCAATGGTCTTCTGCAGCCACTCACAAAGATAGCAACACACTGGACCTCATCTTCACCCGCCTCTGCTACCTATTTAAACTCTGTAACTCACCTCTCCCTCTTTCTGACCACAACCTATTTACATTCTCTTCCCTCTCCTCTCCAGGTCCACAATACCCACTCCACAAACTTGCACACCATTGTAGAAATCTTAAACACCTCGATACACACTCACTCACTGAATCCCTTCTCCCTCTTACAGACATAAGTTCCCTACACAATGTGAATGCTGCCGCCACTTTATATAAAACCACAAGAGCTGTTGCTCTCAAATCGGTCTCCCCTCTCATACCAAACCTTGTAAATTCAACAGAGAACCCTGGCACACCAGCCTGACCAAAGAACTGAGGTGGGCTTCTAGGGTTGCTGAGCGGAGATGGAAAAGATCCCACTCCATCGAGCACTTCATCGCATTCAAACAGTCCCTCAATACTTTCAAGGCCAAACTCATTACAGCAAAACAAACCTACTTCTCATCTCTCACATCCTCCCTGTGTCACAACCCTAAACAGCTATTCAACATTTTCAATTCTCTCCTCCGTCCCCAGCACCTCCTCCCTCTCCACTCATCTCATCTGAAGACTTTGCTTCATTCTTCAAGCAGAAGATTGATAACATTAGAGAAAGCTTTGGCCTACAACCCCCACAACCCCTCTTCCTAACTACTCAGAACTCGAGTTGAGCGAATTTGTTTGTGTTCCCTCTCTTTTGGCAAGCTATAGCACTTACTGAGTAAGCTGCAGAGGGAACCCGGCTTCCTGGATCACGCCGGCTGATCAGCTGATCGGCGCCGCAGCTGCCTGTTTGTTGGGCTCTCCATGCATGTGCTATGACTGTGACATAACCATGGCACATGCTGCTGTGGCGCCAATCAGCTAATCAGCTGGTGTGATCTAGGAAGCTGGGTTCCCTCTTCAGCTTATTCGGTCAGTGCTATAGCTCACTCCTCCAAAACCAACTTCACAATTACGTAAGATCAACTTTCCGCTCTACTCTCAAAATCACCTCTCACCACCTATGCACTTGACTCGATCCCATCCCACTTCATCCCAAACCTCACCACAGTCTTCATCCCAACCCTAACACATCTCTTCAACCTATCACTAACAATTGGTGTTTCCCCTCATGCTTCAAACATGCCTCAATCACACCCATTCTCAAAAAGACCTCTCTTGACTCATCCTTTGTATCTAGCTATCGCTCCATATCACTTCTACCCTATGCCTCTAAGCTACTGGAACAACATGTCCATTTGGAACTTCCTCCCATCTCTCTTTCTGCTCCCTCTTTGACCACTTACAATCTAGCTTCCGACCACATCAATCCACTGAAACTGCCCTGACTAAAGTCACTAATGACCTACTAACAGCTAAATACAAGCAACACTACTCTGTCCTCTTCCTCCTGGACCTGTCCTCTGCCTTTGACACAGTGGACCATTCCCTATTACTACAGAGTCTCTCATATCTTGGCATCATAGACTTGGCCCTATCTTGGATTTCATCATACCTAGCAGACCGGACATTCAGCGTCTCCCACTCACACACCACCTCCTCACCTCACCCCCTATCTGTCGGAGTGCACAAGGTTTAGTCCTAGGGCCCCTGCTCTTCTCCATTTACACATTTGGCCTGTGACAGCTCATAGAATTTCACAACTTGCAGTATCATCTCTATGCTGATGATACACAGATCTACCTCTCTGGACCAGTTATCACCTCCCTACTAACCAGAATCACACAATGTCTGTCCTCTATTTCATCCTTCCTCTCCACTAGATTTCTAAAACTTAGTACGGCAAAAAAGAACTCATCATCTTTCCCCATCTCACTCTACTTCTCCAATGGACCTATCCATTAAAGTAAATGGCTGCTCACACTCCCCAGCCCCACAAGCTCGCTGCTTTGGAGTAATCCTTGATACTGATCTCTCCTTCAAATCACATATGCAAGCCGTTTCCACTTCCTGACTACTTCAACTCTAAAAAAACGTACCTGCACACAACTTCCGATCCTCACAAGATATCCTTCTCTACTCCCCTGTTATCTCCTCTTCCCACAATCGCACACAAGATTTCTCTCATGCATCTCTCCTACTCTGGAATTCTGTACCACAACATATCAGACTCTCGCCTACCATGGAAACCTTCAAAAGGAACCTGAAGAACTACCTCTTCCGACAAGTCTACAACCTACAGTAACTACCAAACTGCTGCATGACCAGCTCTACTCTCGCCTACTGTATCCTCACCCATCCTTTGTAGATTGTGAGCACTCGCAGGCATTGTCCTCTCTCCTCCTGTTCCAGTTGTGACTTTTATTGTTTAAGATTATTGTACTTGTTTTTATTATGTATACCCTTTTCCCATGTATAGCGCCATGGAATTAATGGCACTATAATAATAAATAATAAATGAGGATGGACTGCTAGTATCTGCTTGTCTTATGTCTTCCTCCATCTCCACCTGGTCTGCATACAAAGCTTCAGGTTTAATTGATTGTAGCAAATGTTTAAGTAGGTACAGAAGTGGGTTAATTGCACTGATTATGGTATCATTGCTGCTCACCATGTTTGTGGAGTTGGCACAAATGTCAGACATCCATGCCCGATCTTCAGTTGTTATGTGCGGAGGCTGACCAGAATATCGAAGAGCATGTTGTAGCTGGTATTCAACTACTGATCTCTGCTGCTCACAAAGCCTTGCCAGCATGTGCAGTGTGAAGTTCTATCACATACCAGTCAGTGAGATGGCAATTGCATGTGCTGCTACAGCACTGCTAGAGTGGTGGCAGCTGTTGATGACTTGTAGAAATTGGCGCTGACGCAGAATACCTTGACCAGAATCTCTGGCAAATTTCAGTAGGTTTTCAGAAACTGCTGACCCACCAAGTTGAGCACATGGGCCAAGAAAGGTACGTGTGAGATTGCCAAGCTTCACAGCCACCACCAGGTTATGGCCATTGCCACACACAAACATATCTGGTTGTAGGTTCAGCGGTGAGAGTCACAGATAAGTCTGGTCTTTTATTTTTCCTTTCAATTTTGATGTTCAGTTTGTCACCTAGAAAAATTAGCTTCAGCAGAGCCTGTTTCCACTTTGCTGAGGCAGTGCTGCCAAACTTTTAGCTTCCGGCTGATGTAAACAGAGTGCTGTGAGATAACAAATCGGAGATGGGGGAGGAAGAGGAACAGGAGGGGGTGCAAGTACTGGTGTAAGAAATGAAGGAAACGCTGATAGAAGTAGTAGTAGTAGGTCCAGCAATCTTCAATGTCGATAGCACATGTGCAGTGCCAGGGTGGGACTTAGTCCCGGTCTCCACAATGTTCACCCAGTGTGCCATCAGCAAAATGTAACTTCCCTGTCCACAAGCGTTTGACCATATGTTGGTCGTTAAGTGGACAATCCCAGTAAGTGCATTGATAGAGGCAAGGGTGTACAGTCATGGCCAAAAGTTTTGAGAATGACACAAATATTATATTTTCACATGATCTGCTGCCCTCTGGTTTTTATGTGTGTTTGACAGATGTTTTTATCACAGACAGAAATATAATTGGAAACATATGAGTAACAAAAGCTTATATTGACAGTTAGAATGAGTTAATGCAGAAAGTCAATATTTGCAGTGTTGACCCTTCTTCTTCAGGACCTCTGCAATTCTCCCTGGCATGCTCTCAATCAACTTCTGGACCAAATCCTGACTGATAGCAGTCCATTCTTGCACAATCAATGCTTTCATTTTGTCAGAATTTTTAGGTTTTTGTTTGTCCACCCGTCTCTTGATGATTGACCACAAGTTCTCAATGGGATTAAGATCTGGGGAGTTTAACCATGGTTAACAGAAAGAAACAATGATGCCAAGTACCAGCCTCCTTTTAAAGTGTCCAGTGGTGTCATTCTTACTTAATCATGACAGATTGATCTCCAGCCATGTCCTCATCAACACCCACACCTGTGTTAATGGAGCAATCACTGAAAAGAGGTTAGCTGGTCCTTTTAAGGCAGGGCTGCAATGATGTTGAAATGTGTTTTGGGGGATAAAGTTCATTTTCTAGCCAAATATTGACTTTGCAAGTAATTGCTGTTAAGCTGATCACTCTTTATAACATTCCGGAGTATATGCAAATTGCCATTAGAAAAAGTGAAGCAGTAGACTTTGTAAAAATTAATATTTGTGTCATTCTCAAAACTTTTGGCCATGACTGTAGTGATGAGCGAGCATACTCGGTAATGCTCAGTACTTACCCGAGCATCGCTGTACTCACGGTACTCGGCGAGCTCCAAGCATTTCTGTGATTGCTCAGCAGGAGTTCTGGTCCATGCCCTGCATGTTTGGCCCTCTTTAGAGGGCCAATTAACATGCAGGGATTGTCTGCCACGCACTGTAATGCCGCAGCCATCTTGGTTTTGGCATTACAGTGATTGGCTGGCCGCACAGCGTCAGCATGTGTATAAGAGACCTGGCGCCGCCATGCTCATAACAGAAAGGAAAAAGTAAAACAAGGCACTCAACTAAATGTGTTCAAAACAAGGAAATTTAATGATGGTCCAGGCAAAACGTTTCGGCTGTAATGTAGCCTTCATCAGTTGCCGTAAAGATATATTTAGGTAGAGGACCTAAACAGATATGTGCAAATATATTGACAAATTCAAAAGCAGGTAAATGCTCAAAAACAAAAGAAAGTATATACAAGTATAATGGTCAAACGCTTAGTATAGGTTTACATAGTTAAAGGGGTCATGGAATATAATATATGGCACAATCCAATAGACTCATATGTTAAGGAAGAGAAACATACCCTTATAGTAGATGGTCACAAAAGTTAGAATCCAGTAGAACTAGTGTATATAGACAATACACCTGAGAAGTATGAACATAGATGAGTGTCAGATAAATATAATATATCACAATAAAAAGATCTAAGTGAAACGCATACCACAATATGGAATTTAGTCCGTGATAGATGACCTGTGGGGGTTAATATACGTTGAGACACAGTGTGGCACGCTGGTGCGCTGATTCATATGGACACAAGGATGTGCTTACCAGTTGCTATGAGGAGATAGCGTGTCTGGTGCTAGATATATTGAAGTATGCTGCCTGTATGGAAATAGTTAAGGCAGAGTGACTCCGGTTATGTGTATACCATTTCTGTGAGCTGTGCAATAGAGGTGCTTACCATCTATAGTTGCAGACGCGGTATCCACGCTTGTCTGTGGGTCTGTGTCAGTGCCCAGTGGATAAGGCGGCGCCGAGTGGCTATGCCTATGGTGGTATATATGCCTTGTACCCGGAAGTAAGATGCACGCTGAACCAGCGCGCGTGTCACCTGGGGACTTCCGGTGTTGTGCATGCTGGGACCGGAAGTACGTGCGTTCCAACTTTGCGTTCCAAGGACTGATTCGTGAAGGATAGAGCTCGCCCTAGGGGCGTCACGAAATGCTCATAACAGTCTGCTCTGGAATCAGCTAGTGTAGGGAGAACTGCTGCCGAGATAGGGTCAGATTTGGGGGTTTCTAAGATAGTGTGGGTATGCCATAATAGAATACACAAATCCAGCTAAATCAACAGTCCTCCTAAGGACTAAAGGCACTGTCACACTTAGCGATCGCACCAGAGATCACGACAACAACACGACCTGGTGAGTTCGTTGATGCGATCGCTATATGGTAGCTAGTTAGCTTCCAAATACAAAGATCTCATCAGCGATCTGTATAACGAGGTCGTTGGGAAAACCTAGTCCCGCCTGCGCCGCTGGTAAAGTCGTTCATAAAAGGTGTCACACTCAGCGATTCAGGCTCACCAGCGGGACACCAACGACCAAAAAACGTCTGAGAACGTTCATGAACAATCAGCGACATCGCAACGGGGGCCATATCGCCGCTACATGTCACACACAGCGACGTCGCTAACGAGGTCGCTGCTGCGTCATAAAATCGCTGACGCTTAAGTGATCTCACTAGCGTAGTACCTTTATTAGGCTGTATATAGATTGCAGTGTTAGGTAGGCAGGGAGTGTATGTGCGTATATACATATCAATGCAAGGCATACAGGCACTGTATGTGGGTATATAGATATCAGTAGCAGGCAGGCATTGTATGTGGCATAGTTCATTGCATACATCAAGAGGGTCTACTCCATTACTGTCTGCTGCTGTTGCCTATTACATATATTGACCGTACATATACATAGCCCTAGGTCTCAGTGGCCAGGAAAAATTTTTTTGCACCTTAATCCTGATTATTTTATTCCAAAGCATTTTAGAGCCCCCTTTTTTTCTCCATTTGCTTGTTGACACTGCAGAATACAGCCAGAAACTTTTCATAGTACAGCGTGAAAATCCAGCTGTTTTAAAACGGGTTCGTCCGTCCCAGCCATAACATCTGATTGTGGTGAAATTTCTGACATTTTTGTGGTACAATAACATTTTTTTGGAATGTCTTATATAATTTCTTGACACCATTTTGCTGCCCAAAAAGTATTTAGTTGCCAAAAAAATATTTAGCTACAGGGCAGATATTTTACACCGAGTTTTGTCCACCACACGGATCGCATATCATTGAGCTCAAAATTGTGCCATTTCAGGCCTCCATAGAATTTTTTTGTTATGTCTTAAGGGTATGCCACACTAAACAATATCGCTAATGGGATCGCTAAAAAACGTCACTATTTAGCGATCCCGTTAGCGATATTGTTCAGTGCGGCAGCTTCCAGCGACGAGCTTCCTGCTGTGATCTCGCTCGTCGCTGGAATCGTTCCGGACCCTATTTCATCGCTGGCGCTCCCGCTGGGTAAGTATCTTATCGCTGTGTGGCACCTTTTCTTAGCGATTTAGCGGTACTTTTGTACCGCTAAAGTCGTTAAGAAGATCGCTAACGGCGATAGCGTCGTTAACTATATCGCTAAATGTGGCCGCATTTAGCGATATAGAAACAATCCCGCTAGCGATCTCATTAGTATGCAACGCTAACGAGATCGCTAGCGGGATAGCTTAGTGTGGCAGTACCTTTAGCCTACTTGTTGACACAATTTAGCTGGGCAAAAAAAAACCAAAGGCCAGATATTTCAAATTGGGCTATCTCCGTCAGACGTCTCATCTATCTGTGGGCTGCAAATTGTGGCATTTCAGGCCTCCAATCAACTGTTTTTGCTGTGTCTTACCCTAGTTCTATACACTATTGTGAAGGAAAAAGCAAAAAAATACAGACCAGATATTTGAAAGTGGGTTATCTTTATCAGACGTCTCATCTATCTGTTGGCTACAAATTGTGGCATTTCATGCCTCCATTCAACTGTTTTTGCTGCGTCTTACCCTAGTTCTATACACTATTGTGCAGGAAAAAACAAAAAATACAGGCCAGATATTTTAAAATGGGCTATCTCTATCAGATGCCTCATCTATCTGTGGTCTACAAATTGTGTAATTTCAGGCCTCAAATCCACTGTATTTGCTGTTTGTTACCCTAGTTCTATACATTATTTTGGGGTAAAATAAAAATACAGGCCACATATTGAACAGTGTGGTATCTCTGTCAGACACCTCATCTATCTGTGGGCTTCAAATTGTGGCATTTCAGGCCTCCATTCCACTGTTTTTGCTGTTACCCTAGTTCTATACACTATTTTGGGGTAAAAATCAAAAAAATACAGGCCACATATTGAAGAGTGTTGTATCTCCATCAGACGCCTCATCTATTTGTGGGCTACAAATTGTGACATTTCAGGCCTCCATTCAACTGTTTTTGCTGTGTCTTACCCTAGTTATTGACAACAGGTTGCTAAAAATAATTTTTTTTTTACCTACAATCCAGATATTTTAATGTGTAGTTTTCACGCACATGGATCACATCTAAGTTCGCTTCCAATTTAGCCATTTGTAGTGAACATGGAAAATATTGTGAACCATTTAAAATGGGCAAGGTGCAAGGGATGGGGAAATGGACTTGATGGTGCATGCAGAGGCCGAGGCCGTGGGCAAGCTTAAATTGGGCCACAACAATCACCCCCATCTTCTCGCATGACCTTTCTGTCCGAATTCCTAGGGGACCGCAGAACAGCACTATTGAAACCAGAGCAGTGTCAAAAGGTTGTTGGTTGGATAGCGGATAATGCATCCAGTCACTTTGCCACCACCACCACCTCTTTCCTCCTGTCATGCCAAGTGCCCGGAGGCAGCTGATTCCACACTTGGACACTCCGAAGAGCTGTTCACTTTTCCAGTTAAAGAGTCGGGCCTCTTGCCCGGTCCACTTGAAGTGGGGCAAGATGAGGTCGCATGTAGCAATGCCCAAATATTTGAGCAACCACGCTCACATGAAGGCAATGATGAGAACATGTCACAACAGGGGGACGATGATGAGACACAATTGCCAGAAAGTCAGGAGGAGGTCCAGGGTGCAGAAGTGGAAGAGGAGGTGGTGGATGACATAGTAATTGACCTAAATTGGCAGGAGAACATGCAAAGCGAGGACAGCAGCACACAGGGGAAGGGAGGCATAGCACCACAACAGGCAGGAAGAAGCACTGTGGTGGCCGCAGACAGAAGATGGGCAACCGTTCCTCGTAACACCAACACCACAGAAGTTGGCAGTGCAACTGTTAGGTCTTCCCGAGTCTGGTTGTTTTTTAAAGACTCTGCCGATAACCCCAAACAGGCCATTTGCACCACCTGCCATGCCTGCATCAACAGGGGTTTCAAAACTACCAACCTGACCACCACCAGCAAGATCAGGCACATGGGAGCAAAGCACCGGCTTTATGGGCCGAACCCCAGGGTCCAGGAACACTGTCTGTGGGTGACACCACTGCTTCTTCCGCTGTTGTGCGTGGAAGCCAATCCCCTGTCCATGGTCCTGCGATGAAGATGCCTCCTGCCCTGCACCTGTCATTGCACACACTCAACTGCCACCATCATCAAGCAGGTCCACGTCCTTGTCCCAGCGCAGCCTTCAGTTGTCCATACCCTAGTCAATGGATTGCAAGCGGAAATACGCAACCAACGCCCCACAGGCCACAGTAATAAATTCACACATTTCTTGTCTGCTTGCACTCGAAATGTTGCCTTTTAGGCTTGTGGAGATGGCAACTTTCTGCAACCTGATGGCGGCGGCCGTCCCAAGGTACTTGGTCCCCAGCTGCCACTATTTCTCCTGGTGTGCCATCATGGCATTACACAAGCACGTGTCCCACAACATTACCCGTGCCCTCAACAATGCTGTTACTGGGAAAGTCCACCTAACCACAGACACGTGGACAAGTGCTTATGGGCAGGGATGATACATCTCGCTGACGGCACACTGGGTTAACATAGTGGAAGTCAGTACCCAGTCGGACCTTTTGATGGAACATGTCCTCCCGAAGCCGACTATTGCAGGCCATACGTCAATTAGGGATGCCCCCACAGTCTACAGCTCCTGCACCTCCTCCTCCTCCTCTTCAGCCTCAATCTCCGAAATGAGCACATCAGTCACAAGCTGGAAGCACTGCAGAACTGCCTCAGCTATGCAGCAACTGGCTGTGCTGAAGCTAATATGCTTAGATGACAAACCACATAATGCTGAAGAGTTGTGGACAGCTCTGAAAGAGCAGGCAGATCTGTGGCTGACACCGATAAACCTACAACCAGACATGGTCGTGTGTGACAATGGCCAGAACCTGGTGGGGCTCTAAGGTGAGGCGAGCTCACACATGGATCATGTCTGGCCCATGTGCTTAACCTGGTGGTTCAGCGGTTTCTCAAAATCTACCCAGAGCTGCCGGATCTGCTTGTGAAAGTACGCTGCCTGTGTGCTTATTTTAGAAAGGCAGCTATAGCTTCAGCCGCCCTTTCCGTGTTTCAGCAGCGTTTGCAACTTCCGGCTCACTGACTGGTGTGTGATGTCCCCACACATTGGAACTCTACACTGCATATGTTGGAAAGGATTTGTGAGCAGAAGAGGGCCGTTGTTGACTACCAACATTAACAAGGCCATCAGTTCAGACTCCACACATAAGACCTCAGAGTGGACATGGATGTCAGACATATGTACCTGTTAGGGATCGAGTTCCCATTGCTGCACAAGGGGAATCTCGAGCCACCCCCGCTGCGGTCCCCCATCCGTCTCCGGTCGCAGTGGAGCCTGCTCAGCAGAGACGTCGGTCCCAGCGTCTCGCCCAGTCTAATACTGTGCAGAGGATGACTGCTGCCTCCTCAGGTCCTGCCATTGTAACCAGTGCAGGTCAGTGGCAAGCAGATGTAGTTGGGACTAAGTCCTGTGTGTTCCCTTCTGAGCATGCTCAGGGTAAGATCTCTCATAGGAGATCAGGGGTCACATAGTCGGGTACTGCAGCGACTCCCATTGGTCCTCCAGGAAGGTCCTGAGGCTGCTTTAGTTCTGGAGCAGCTTTCCCATTGGTCCTTTTCTGGAAGGTCCTGTAGCTGCTACTATAAAAGGTGTGCATGACTGCATGGCGGCGCACTAGTAACAAATCTGTTACGTGCTTGTGCCAGTGTGGTCATGTATGCATGTGGTTAGGTCTGGCTGAAATAAGCCCCTAGAATACCGGCACCTCCAGTGAGGAGATTGTATGCATGTGTTCAGGGCTCGGCTGAAAACGCCATTAGAATACCGGCTACTCCGGTGAGGAGATTATTGCTTGTGTTCTGATTGCATGACCACAGACTGCAATCCGCTTAGCAGTCATCTGTGTTCCCTGTGAGTCTAACAGGTCACAGTCTTTGTCACAGCGGCTTTGTGAATTAACAGAGTCCGCTTATATCGCCATATAGTGCTACGGCGTTTACATCTGCGACTCTGCGGGATAACACAGTTCGCTCATACTGCTTATTTACACCATCTTACTAGCAGCAGGCTCTGCCTGCTCGGTGGACCCAGGGCTGCGAGCGCACCTCTCCTTAATATCTATTAAGTGCATTCCGCAGGCCCCTAACATGTACCATCCTACAAAACTTTGAGTACTCCACCAAGATGGCGAGCAGCAATGACGCCATAATTAGTGTCACCATCCCACTTCTCTGCATTCTGAAAAGCTCTCTGCTCACAATGAAAGAGGATGAATTGCAGGCGGAGCACAATGAAATGGAGCAAGGAACCATACAGGGTGATTACACACAGCCCAGCCTCATGTCATCTCAACGCGGATTGGTTGACAACAAGGAAGAGGACGAGGACGAAGAACAGGAGCTACTTTCATGCGCTATAGATGATACTACAAGCACAAATGTTATACCGTCTATTCAGCGTGGATGGCCTGAGGACAGGGAGGAGGAGGAGGACAGCATGGTCAGTCATCCTGTAGGTGAGGACACAGAAGTCTTGCCTGTTAGCAGTCTGGCAAGTATGGCAGACTTTATGTTGCGTTGCCTTTCCCATGAACCTCGCATTATCAAAATTTTTGCAGACACTCATTACAGGTTGGTGACACTTCTAGACCCATGGTACATGTAGAACTTTCAATCTCTTCTTCCAGAGGCACATAGGTGTACTAAAATGTTGCAGTACCGGAGGGCCATTGTTGTGGAATTATTAAAAGAATTCCCATCTGAAAACGCTGGTGGCAAAAGTCACAGTATATTGGACGACCAAGGAGTAGAGGCGATAGAGACACAACGCCAATCCAACAGAGGCAGGGTAACACCGGCAAAGTTCTGGAACAATTTTCTCAGACCCTCCTATCGCCCTGGCCCAGAGGCACGGGTTACTCTCACAAGGAGTGCAAAGTTTGGGAAGATGCTGAGGGAGTACCTTGCTGACCCTACTAATGTCTTCTGTGCCTTTTAATTATTGGGTATCCAAGCTGGACATGTGGCATGAACTGTCTCTCTACGCCTTGGAGGTCATGGCCTACCCTGCCAGTAGCGTTTTGTCAGAGTGGGTTTTCAGTGCTGCTGGTGGAATTATAACTGATAAACTCATCTGCCTCTCAACTGAAAATTCTGACAGGCTGACTCTTATAAAAATGAACAAAGGCTGGATTTGGCCAGACTTCTCTACACCACCGAATGATAACAGCGAAACATAACCTCCAATACAGTGTATTTTTTTCTGAGGTGTATTCCCACGCACCTCTCCACACCCATACATGGGTATACGCTTCCTTAGTTTGGCTATTTCAACCTCATCATCCACCACCACTAGATCACCACAGTGATCATGGTCCGTGATGCAACAGCCAACTTATTGTGTAAAAGGGTGTTTGTGATGCCCTTTAAAAAAAATGTTTACACAGTATGTTGATGTGTACCCCCAGGGGGAAATGTTTGTCAGCCCATACTCTTAAGGGTATGCCACACTTAGCTAGATTGCTAACGAGATCGCTAACGAGATTGCTGCTACGTCACTATTTAGCGATCTCGTTAGCGACGTCGCTGTGTGTGGCATGTAGCAGCGATGTGGCCCCTGCTGTGATGTCGTTGGTCGTGCACGAACGGTTTGGGCTTTATTTTGATCGTTGGCGTCCCGCTGGTGAGCCTGAATCGCTGTGTTTGGCACCTTTTGTGAACGATGTGCGACCTCGTTGACGACGCATTAGTCAGCGGCGCAGGCGGGACTGGGTTTTCTTTAGTTAACGCCCTTCAGCTCCGATTGGTGACCACAACATCACCTCAGCTATAATAACTGCGCCCCCATCCATTGTTTCCAGAGCGCTTTGTGGGTGACTCCAACGGTGCTTTGTGCGTTGTTGCGAGGATAGTATCGTGTGTCGGAGTTTTGCGATCCTGTTTGTGGCGCAGTGGTGGGTTTTGCAAACCTGTCTGAGTCGCTAGAGCGCTTCATCTTTTCCATTTGGATTTGGATCTTCTGGATATTTGGATTCAAGGTACATATTGTTTGTGATGTTGTTTGATTCGTTTTTTGAACTTTTTTTTTTTGTCTGCTTTATTTATTTTACACCCCCCACCATTTTAGGCATTTGTAAACTTTTTTTAAAATGTTAACTGAAAAGTTAACAATAAACATTTTTTTTTTATATATATCTTTTATTTTATTCTTTATTTTATTTTGTTTAAACACTTTAGTAATAGTAATTAATTAGTAATTAGTGTTGAACGATACGATACTGCAAATATCGGGTATCGGCCGATATTAGCTGTATCGGGCTTTCGATTCCGAGTACCGATATTTTCGTCATATCGGATACCGGAATCGGATTTGTCACTGTCACTGTGAGTGTCCGTCGGTCGGGTCTGTCAGGAGTCAGCGGCACTTACCTGGCAGAAGATCTCCGGCGGTCACGGGCTGGACTGCTTCATGGCCGCCATCATCTTTCCCTGGCGGTCACATGCAGTTTCTCGCGATAACTGCAGTGACTGCTGGGTAATCTCGGCCGTAAAGCAGTCAGTCCGATGACGTCACCGCCGGGGAAGCAGGTAATCAGCTGTGCTGCGTTGCGATGACAGGCTCTGCCTGTCATTGCGATGTAGCAGAGCTGGATCGTCGTGGGACTGTCGTTACTATGGACTGCGTCGGACAGGTGGTATACTGTTGGTTTGTTTTTTTTCTTTTTTTACAGGAGATCGATGGCGTCGCAGGAATGAGTGTATAATAAAATTGAATGAAAACTGTGTTGTCTCTTTTATTTCATTAAAAGACTTTTTTCTTGCTTTGTCTTTTTTTTATACATTTAATAACTTTGGGATTAATAATGGATCGGTGTCTTATTGACACCTCTCCATTATTAACCGGGCTTATTGTCACCGTGCAATCAACGGTGACATTAACCCCTTATTACCCCACTTGCCACCGCTACAGGGCAAGTGGGAAGAGCCGGGTAAAGTGCCACAATTGGCACATCTTTTGATGCGCCAAATGTGGGGCTGCTGTAGCCTGGTATTATCAGGCTGTTGAGGGCCAAAATCCATGGGCCTTGACAGTCTTTTAATACCAGGCCGCAGCAGTCTGCATTTTACTTGGCTGGTTAACAAAAATAGGGGGACCCCTACGCCGTTTTTTTTTTCGAGGGGATCCCCTATTTTTGTTAACCAGCCAAGATAAGCAG
This sequence comes from Oophaga sylvatica, assembly GCA_033576555.1. Lineage (NCBI taxonomy): Eukaryota > Metazoa > Chordata > Amphibia > Anura > Dendrobatidae > Oophaga > Oophaga sylvatica. The sequence continues at coordinate 238,380,984 of JARQOD010000002.1, forward strand.
ACTGCTGTGGCCTGGTATTATCAGGCTTGCAAGGTCCATGGATATTGGATCCTTACCAGCCTGAAAAACCAGGCCTCAGCGGTCTGCTTCATCTGGCTGGTTAACAAAAATAGGGGGGACCCCACGCCAATTTTTTTCGAGGGGATCCCCTATTTTTGTTAATCAGCCAAGATATGCAGACTGCTGTGGCCTGGTATTATCAGGCTGGCAAGGTCCATGGATCTTGGCTCCTTAACAGCCTGAAAATCCAGGCCTCAGCGGTCTGCTTCATCTGGCTGGTTAACAAAAATAGGGGGGACCCCACGCCAATTTTTTTCGAGGGGATCCCCTATTTTTGTTAATCAGCCAAGATATGCAGACTGCTGTGGCCTGGTATTATCAGGCTGGCAAGGTCCATGGATCTTGGCTCCTTAACAGCCTGAAAATCCAGGCCTCAGCGGTCTGCTTCATCTGGCTGGTTAACAAAAATAGGGGGGACCCCACGCCAATTTTTTTTGAGGGGATCCCCTATTTTTGTTAATCAGCCAAGATATGCAGACTGCTGTGGCCTGGTATTATCAGGCTGGCAAGGTCCATGGATCTTGGCTCCTTAACAGCCTGAAAATCCAGGCCTCAGCGGTCTGCTTCATCTGGCTGGTTAACAAAAATAGGGGGGACCCCACACCAATTTTTTTCGAGGGGATCCCCTATTTTTGTTAATCAGCCAAGATATGCAGACTGCTGTGGCCTGGTATTATCAGGCTGGCAAGGTCCATGGATCTTGGCTCCTTAACAGTCTGAAAATCCAGGCCTCAGCGGTCTGCTTCATCAGGCTGGTTAACAAAAATAGTGGGGACCCGACGCCATTTTTTATTTGAAGGGAACCCCTATTTTTGTTAATCAGTTCCCTCTGACATCACTGATTGTGTCCCTGGCTGACCTGAAGTGAAAGTGGAAAGCAATCAATTAAGCTTTCCACTTCCTCTCCTGTCAGCCAGGAGAGGAACTCATTCATTTGGGGGTTTACTGTGAGGCTGCAGCATTAGCTGCGGTCCCTGCAGTAAACATTAACCCTTTCTGAAGGATTACACCGTGGGACCTGACTGTGCATGGGATAGGTAAGAATAATTTTGCTTTTTTATTTTATTTTATTACAGGAAATGGTTTTTGCAGTCAAATAAAAGATGGTCAAAAACATGTGTCTTTATTTCATTAAAATGATTTTTAATTAAAGTGTGTGTGTTTTATTTTTATTTCATGCAATAGGATTAATAATTGATAGTTGTCTAATTGACAGCTCTCAATTATTAACCTGGCTTAAGGTCACCTTTCAATTGCAATGTGGCTTTAACCCCATATTAACCCATTCGCCACCGCTACAGGGCAATGGGAATAGACAGGCAAAGTGCCAGAAAGGGCGAATCTAATTATAGATTTGTGTTTTCTGGGGTGTCTGGGGCAGATGTTAGTAGCCAGGGGGGCCAAAAATAATGGTCCCTCTCTGGGCTATTATCTGCCCCCATTCGCTGGCTTTGTCTGTCTGGTTGCGAAAATAGGGCGGGAGCCCACGCATTTTTTTTAAACAATTTTACACCCTCATATATATATATATATATATATATATAACATGTCATTGAATTTATGACACATATATATATATATATTTATATTTATAGTTCATACACTTCTACATAGTATAATAGCCGCTAATTCAATTGACGGCTTTTGTGAAAATGCAGAACCCGACATGAAATGACACTTGGTGTACATAGGGTTAACCATGTCTTTTCATGTCCTTTGCTATCTGATTTGCACAAACAATTACATCAGTCTATGTGTGCAAAATTTCACACCTGTAGGGGTTAACTAAAGGTGTAAATTCGTAGCAAAAAAGTCCGTTTTTTTTTTTACAACAAATTTACACCTTTAATTAACCCCTACAGGTGTGAAATTTTGCACACATAGACTGATGTAATTGTTTGTGCAAATCAGATTGCAAACGACATGAAAAGACATGGTTAACCCTATGTACACCAAGTGTCATTCATGTCGGGTGCTTCTGTCTTTTCACAGAAGCCGGCTTTACCCGGCAATTGAATCAGAGGATATTTTACTATGTAGAAGTGTATAAACTATACATATATGTATATATATATGTCACAATGACATGTATATATATATATATGTATTCTATGTGTGTATATTTAGTGTTTACAAGGAAATAAAGGTTTTTTTTAGTTGCGATATTTTGTTCCCATAGACTTACATGGGACTTCCGGTATCGGAATCGGATATCGCCGATATTTAGTGATATCGGCGATACCATTCCGATCCGATATTTTTAGATATTGAGCAGTATCGCTCAACACTATTAGTAATTATCTTTTCTCTTCTTTACCGTACAGGTTGCACATAATGAACCTGACCACCGCGGAGCGTGTGATTGTGGCAGTTGCATTATCAATGGAGGCAGATCGACAAGAAGAGGCACGGGTGGAAGAGAGGCGCTCCAAACGAAAGCATCGCATGTGGACCAGAGAATGGCTGGAGCAGAGGTCCAAATTCACCCACATACATCTAGTGAGGGAGTTGCAGGAGAAGAATCCGCAGGATTTCCGGAATTATCTACGGATGTCGGAGGATTCATTCAAGCTCCTACTGGAATGTGTGAGGCCACTCATTGAATGGTAGGATACACGGATGCGTGCAGCTGTTTCAGCAGAGGAACGTTTGGCAGTAACGCTGCGATTTCTGGCAAACGGACGTTCAATGAAGGATTTGCAATTTTCTGCTGCAGTTTCACGATCTCTGCTTGGCGTACTAATTCCGGAGACATGCAACGCTATCGTCCGCAGTTTACGGAGCTACATGCCATTTCCAAAATCAGTGGCGGAATGGCAAATTATAGCCTCTGATTTTGAACGGATTTGGCAGTTCCCAAACTGTGGTGGTGCCTTGGATGGCAAACATGTGCGGATCACGCAACCAGCCAACAGCGGATCCTTTTTTCATAATTACAAGGGCTACTTCAGCATGATCCTCATGGCCCTTGTTAATTCCAATTATGAATTTATTAACGTTGATGTTGGCATTAATGGAAGGGTTTCTGACGGTGGCGTTTTGGAGCTCACAAGTTTTGGTGAACGGTTGTTGAATAATAAACTTAACTTGCCAACCAACATGGACACCACCGCCAACCTAAACTTTGTGTTTGTGGGCGATGAAGCCTTCCCCCTTCATGAGCATCTTGTGAAACCGTACCCACAAAAGACTTTGACAGGGGAAAGGCGGATTTTTAATTACAGACTGTCTAGGGCACGGCGCGTTCTGGAGAATGCCTTCGGCATAATGGCCGTCCGCTTCAGGGTTTTCCACACTCCAATCAACATGAAGCTGGAATCGATAGACTCGGTGGTGTTGGCCTGTTGTGTGCTGCACAATTTTCTACGAAAACGCGATGCTGGTACTTACAGTCCGCCAGGCTTCATGGACTCGGACAGCAATGGTGACGTGGTGCTTGGAGAATGGCGTGACAATGATCACGCTATTTCAGGCCTTCAACCTGTAAACCAAGGAAGGAGCAAGGACGATGCGAAGGCCGGCCGAGACAAGTACTGCCAATACTTTAACGGGCCTGGTGCAGTGAGTTGGCAGCAGCAGATATAGTTTGCTTTTGAGAATGTTTTACTTTTGTCTTTTTCTAACTATCTTTTTACAATAAAAAATTTTTATTTTAAAAATGCATTCGTGTTATTTTTCAATTATTTTACCAATATGGGAGAAGGGCTAATGATGGGTGAGATGTGGCGAGGGGAGTAATGGGGATGGCAACGAGACATGTTACCAGCAGCTGTAGATTTTAAAATCTTTTCTAATGTTTTTTGTTGTCTATATTTTTTTTTACATTGTATCTGCTTGTCACACACGGGATCATTGGAGTACCAGCAGTCATAGGAGTTCATTGTTAAAAAAATAAAAAGAAAAAAATTTCAAAAATTTACAATTATTTTAAAGGCCCATGGTCACACTAGCATTCAAACCTTATAATTAAAAATAATAACAAATAATACACCACAGCTGCATATATAAAGTTTAAATATATAATATATATTTTTAGTCATATATGAGAGATAAAAAATTGTGTTAAAAATAAAAAATAAAAATTGGGAGGTAAAGGTCAACATTCACCAGGGAATCCTTTGTGTCACACTTGCGTTCTCAAATCCGACGCAAGACGCCACTGTGATCGCAAGGTGATGATTCTCACATGGTGCCCCATCTATGCACAGATATGCGACGCCACTGTGATCGCAAGGTGACGATTCTCACATGGTGCCCCATCTATGCACAGATATGCGACGCCACTGTGATCGCAAGGTGATGATTCTCACATGGTGCCCCATCTATTCACAGATATGAGACGCCACTGTGATCGCAAGGTGACGATTCTCACATGGTGCCCCAGCCATGCACAGATATGAGACGCCATTGCGATCGCCTAGCTTGGAACCATCATCTTGCGATCGCAACAGCGTCTTATATCTGTGCGTGACTGGGGCACATGGCTGCTGCGGTCACTTTGCGATCGCAATAGCGTTTTGCGTCGCGAGTGCGGCCGCATGTACGTACTCACGCTGTGACGTCATGGCGCTGGTGTCCCCCAATGCGTTGTTGTTTAAAATGGCGGCGAGACAGCGTGGCACTAAATGGACAGATGATGAGGTCCGTTTTTTGATTAAAAAAAGGACTTGTGGGACTATAACTGCAGGCTACCTGTGGCGCATCCTATGCGCCACAAAAAAGGTATGCCTGCGGAAAATCCAGCGGGACCTGGCGAGGCGCTTTGGAGTGCAGCGGACCACCACCCAGATCCGCAAAAAGCTGGCGGACCTCCGATACCGCTCCAGCGAGAGGGTCGCCAGCATCCGGGCCCAGTTACGCAGGTCTCTGAGTGAGTATTGATGAGGGTATCTGGAGAGGTTATGTTTTGTGGGTTATCTACCTATATCAATGCACCCGCAGTGATGGGAGTACCGGCAGCCATGGGAGTACCGGCAGTGATGTGTTTACAGGCAGTGATGGGAGTACCAGTAGTGATGGGAGTACCAGTCGTGAGGGGGTTTACAGGCTTAGATGGAAGTACTGGCAGTAACGGGAGTACCAGTAGTGATGGGAGTACCAGCAGTGATGGGGCAGGCAGTGATGGGAGTACCAGTAGTGAGGGGCTTACAGGCATTGATGGAAGTACTGGCAGTGACGGGGTTAGTAGAAGGAGTATTTGACTGAATTGTATATTTTATTTACAGCACCACCTTCACCATCACCAGCTCCAGCTGCTCCACCATCCCCAGCTACCCCTCTACCTCCATCATCTCCTTCCCCGGCTACCCCTCCACCACCATCATCACCTTACCTCTCAACCCCTTCGCCTGCACCAACCTCCCCTCCACAGTTGGGGTCATCCAGCCCTTTTCAAGATAATGGCTTCTCTCCAGTGTCACCCCGTGACATGGATGCAGGCTCCCCTTCAGATAATTTACGCATATTATATAAGCTTCAGACAAGTTTGAGAAGTTTGTTAGGTGTTATGTGTAATGGCTGTTGTGATATAATTTTTTTTTTCTGTGTTTCCCTAGCCGGCGGACCAACAGGTTCTGGGTGGGCAGTAAGCGTGTCCTCTGACGAAAACCGTAAGTGTTAACAAACATGTAACATGTACATGTTGATGTTGCAACAGAATTCCCTGGTTAACTGTTACCTTTACCTCCACAGAAATCCCCTCTGCCCAGGACCTGTTGGTGTCACACCGCCGGTTGATGGCGGCTATGAACACCGTGGTGGCAGCGATGCACACTGCCATGGGAGCTCTGCATGACCACGGGGTGATGCTGGAGAGTGTTGTGGCTGGACTGCGGGGCCCACAGTGATTTTTTTTTCTTTTTTTAATTATTTTGTATTTTGTATATATTTTGTTTATAATTTTTTATTTTATTATTATGTTTATTATTGTATTGTGTTTTTATTTACATTTGATTTATTTATTTACAAAAAAAATATATATATATATATATGAAGCTAATCTATATGATATATTTAAAGTTTATCTACGCAGCTGTGGTGTATTATTTTTTAGTATAAGGTTTTAGCGCTAGTGTGACCAGGGGCCTTTAAAAGAAATGTTGTTAATTTTTGAAATTTTTTTCATTTCATTTTTTACCCTATGCTGGAACTCCTATGCCTGCTGGTATTCCCTTGACCCCGTGTGTGACAAGTAGATACAAGTAGATGGAATAAAAATACAACATTTTAATAGTTGACAACAAAATTGTTTACATTATTAAGAATACAAGACCACAGTTCATTAGATAAATAAGATTTTTATTAAAAAAGGTAACAATGTAAAAAAAATATAGACAGCAAAAAACTTTTGAAAAAAATTTTAAAAACTACAACTGCTGGTAACATGGATCGTTGCCATTACCACGTTGCCTCGGCGGTGTATAAAAATAAGGGGGAGCACCAACGTTTGGGTTTGCTGGATTTATCCCAATTGGGTTCGGCACAGGATTGTTGGGCCATGAGTATTGCGGGTACTGCGGTCTTGGCATGACGACATAATTGTTATCCAGGTTTCCTAATGACGCTTGAGTCAGACCTCAAACCTGAGTCTCTCTGCATGAATCCACTGTATAGGATCCAGTGTTGGGAGCTTCTCATTAGCGTAGTAAGCAAAGCCAGTTATTTTTGTTTGGTCTTTTTCCGCTGTAAGCACTTTTTTGGCAATTTCAACCAATTCTGGAGTAGCCGAGGTGGGAGCCTTCCTTTTCCTTCCTGAAAATGTAAGCCGGCTCCGCACAGATGAGGATGGTGGCTCAATTGCTTCGTCGTCTTGGACCAACGCCATGCTGTCTTCTTGAGTCTGAGGTGTGGAGACAGCCTCTTCTGTGACCTGCATGAACAAAAACCAAATGTTAAATCACAAAGAAAAAGAAATTTATCTTCACACTATAACACCCATATACAGCAAAAATGTGAAAACTACACTTGTAAATGGATAGGCCTCAACCGTTCAGCTACATAAATTATCAGTACATGAAGGGATAAATTCAGTCATTTTATCTACATTTCACATTAAAATGTGTTTTAATACAAAGGTACTTACATGTACGACAGGGGAGTCCGGCTGGATCACTGGGTCTAGATCCAACATGGAAGTCGCTTGTCTAGGTACTTCTTGGTCCCTTGTGAAAGAGAACAGCTCAAAGTACCACAATTTGGGGACATACACATCTTCGGCCCCGGCTCCAGACTTGGTTGAATTTTGGACTTTATTTAACTCTTTTTTGTACACTGTGCGGAGGGCCTGAATCCGTTTCTTGACCGATGACTCATCCGCTGGTTCATCGGGGTTACGGTTCTTGCACAGCTCCACCAGTTTTTGGTACGCGTCCTTCTTTTTTAACCTGTTGCAGTAATCCGCCGACTTTATTTTCCACAGGCAAGGCATCGAGCGGTACATCTCGATGAATTCCCGCAGAAATTCATGCTTATCGGCCATCTGTAATAAAAAAAAGGATTATGTGAGAACGGCAGAATGGTTAAATAAAATGCTTACATAGCCTACAACATAGCACACAGCAGGGAACATAAAATGGTGGTGGTGGGCGCAGCAGGAGAAAACAATGGCAGACCGAAATAAAAGTCATAGATGGACAACTACGGTAAAAACAGCAGGGATCATAAAATGGTGGTGGTGGGCGCAGCAGGAGAAAACAATGGCAGACCTAAATAAAAGTCATATGGACAACTAAAGTAAAAACAGCAGGGATCATAAAATGGTGGTGGTGGGCGTGGCAGAACAAAACAATGGCAAACAAAAAACAATGGCAAAAAAAAATAAAAAATTGATGGACGACAATGGTTAACAACAGCTGGGATCTAAAAATGGATCTGTAAAATTTAAAAAAAATTAAAAATTAAATGTGACAAAAAAAAAATACCTACCTTACAAGACTTGTTTGTGATCCTGGAAAAAAAAATAAAATAAAAGGGAAAACGCAATAGCGCCACAAACTGGATCGCAAAAAAAATATACCGGCACGGCCTGGATCGCAGCTAATGTAAGAGGCACAGACTGGATCGCAAAAAAAATAAATAAAAAATAACGGCGCAGACTGGATCGCAGCAAGCACAATAGTGGCACAAACTGGATCGCAGTAGCTGCAAAGGCTAGCAGGACGCACTGGAACGATGCTGGAGATTTGAAAGAACCGCTTCTGCTCGAGAGCAATGGAAAGGAGCGCTGATACGTCGTCTTTTATGACGCGGTCATCCAATCACAAAGCGAGAGAGCTGATAAACATTCATGACATAAATAGTGACCACCAATCTGTGCTGAGAGGCGTGGAAAAGGTTGCGCTCAATCACGCCTATCGAGGTCGTGATCTTTAACAATACATGCTGTGTGGCACGTCCCAACGACCGCCGAAGTCGTTATACAGATCACTGATGCGTCGTTAATGAGATCGTCCTGTTTGGCAGCTACTAGCGACCTTAAAGCGATCACACCAACGATCTCGTTAGCTTGCGTCGTTATCGTGATCGCTAGCGAGATCGCTTAGTGTGGCAGTACCTTTAGGGTATGGGCATTACATGTATAGGAGACCCACTCCTTTGTAATAGGAACATATTTTTAGGAGGCCTTCCTCCGCGTCTCTTAAAAGTGGTATTGGGGTGCGTCCAAATTTGGGGCAGGTCTTACATTCACTGCATAGGCAAACAGTATGGGAGACCCACTTCCTAATAATGGGAACATTGTTATCAGGAGGCCCTCCTGTACGTCTCTTCAAAGGGATATTGGGGTGCATCCAAATTTGGGGCAGGCCTTGCATTCACTGCATAGACAAACAGTATGGGAGGACCACTTCCTAATATTGTGAACTTTGTTGGTTGTTCATCTTCAACAATGCAATTCTCCACTGCTAGTTCTTCAGCCTCAATGCCACAATGCTACAATGCAGGGTCTTCAGCGTCAACATGGCAGTTCTCCGCTGCAGGCTCTTCAGGCTCACCACTGCGATTCTCCACTGCCGGGTCTTCAACCTCAACACTGCAATTGTCCACTGCAGGTTCTTCAGGCTCACCACTGCAATTCACCAATGCAGGTCCTTCAGCCTCAACACTGCAATTGTCCACTGCAGTTTCTTCAGGCTCACCACTGCAATTTACCAATGCAGGCTTTTCAGCCTGAACACTGAAATGCTCCACTGCTGGGTGTTCTTCCTCAACACTGCAATGCTACAATGCAGGTTCTTCTGGCTCAACATTGCAATGCTCCACTGCTGGGTTTTCTTCCTCAACACTGCAATGCTGCAATGCAGGTTCTTCGGGATCAACCCTGCAGTGCTTCACTGCTGTAAGTTCAGCCTCCACACTGCAATCCTCCACTGCTGTGTGTTCATCCTCAACACTGTAATTGTCCGCTGCAGGTTCTTCTAGCTCACCACTGAAATGCTCCACTGCCGGGTGTTCAGCCTAAACACTGTATTGCTCCACTGCAGGTTGTTCAGCCTCAACACTGCAATAATCCAATGCTGGTTATTCAGACTCAACACTGAAATTCTCCACTGCCGGGTGTTCTTCCTCAGCACTGTAATGCTACAATAAAGGTTCTTCAGCCTCAACACTGCAATTGTCCACTGCTGGGTCTTCATCCTCAACAACCCAATTGTCCACTGCAGGTTCTTCTGGCTCAACACTGAAATGCTCCACTGCCGGGTGTTCTTACTCAACAGTGCAATGCTACAATAAATTTTCTTCAGCCTCAACACTGTAATGCTCCACTGTTGAGTCTTTAGCCTCAACATTGCAATTGTCCACTGCAGCTTCTTCAGTCTCAACACTGAAATGCTCCAATGCAGGTTCTTCAGCCTCAACACTGACATTCAACAATGCAGGTTCTTCAGCCTCAACAATGAAATGCTCCATTGCTAGGTGTTCTTTAGCCTCAACATTGCAATTCTCCACTGCTGGGTCTTCATCCTCAACACAGACATTATCTATGCAGGTTCTTCAGGCTCAACAATTCATTGCATAGCCAAACAATGTGGGAGTACCAACTAACTAGGAATGATGCTTTCATATGGCCATCCAGGATGTTGGTTCAAAGGGTTATTAGGGTGCATGTAACGTTGGGGCAGGCATTGCATTCAATGCTTAGGCAAACAGTATGGCAGTACCAAATAAAGCTTAATAGGAACTTTGGTTTAATGTGGCCATCCAGTACATTGCTTCAGAGGGTTATTGGGGTGTGTGTAACGTTGGAGCAGGGCAGGCATTGCATTCAATGATTAGGCAAACAGTATGGCAGTAACAAATAAAGCTTAATGGGACTTTGGTTTAATGTTGCCATCCAGTACGTTGTTTCAAAGGGTTATTGGGGTGCGAGTAACGTTGGGTTAGGGCAGGCCTTGCATTCAACGCACAGGCAAACAGTATACCAGTACCAAATAAATAAGAATGGGAATTTTGTTTTAATATGGCCATCTAGTACGTTGCTTCAAAGGGTTATTGGGGTGCTTTTAACGTTGGGGAAGGGCAGGCCTTGCATTCAATGCATAGGAAAACAGTATGCCAGTACCAAATAAATAAGAATTTGGAACTTTGGTGTAATGTGACCATCCAGTGCGTTGCTTCAAAGGGTTATTGGGGTGCGTGTAATGTTGGGGCAGGGCAGGCCTTGCATTCAATGCCAAGGCAAACAGTATAGCAGTAACAAATAAAGCTTAATGGTAACTTTGGTTTAATGTGGCCATCAAGTACGTGGCTTCAAAGTGTTATTGGGGTGTGGGTAACGTTGGCGCAGGGTAGGCCTTGCATTTAATGCATAGGCAAACAGTATGCCAGTACAAAATAAATAATGGGAACTTTGGTTTAATGTGGCCATCCAGTACGTTGCTTCAAAGGGTTATTGGGGTGTGTGTAACATTGGGGAAAGGCAGTCCTTGCATTCAATGCATAGGCAAACAGTATGACAGTACCAAATAAATAAGAATGGGAACTTTGTTTTAATGTTGCCATCCAGTATGTTGCTTCAAAGGGTTATTGGGGAGCGTGTAACGTTAGGGAAGGGCAGACCTTGCATTCAATGCATAAGAAAACAGTATGCCAGTACCAAATAAATAAGAATGGGAACTTTGGTTTAATGTGGCCATCCAGTACATTGCTGCAAAGGGTTATAGGGGTGCATGTAACTTTGTGACATGGCAGTCCTTGCATTCAATGCATAAGTAAACAGTATGGGAGTACCAAATGAATACTTGGAACTTTGGTTGCATGTGGTCATCCATGATGTCTGTACAAAGGGTTGTAGGGGTGCGTCCAAATATTGGGCAGCCCTGCCACTCTTTGCATATGCAAAAACAGTATAAGGGACCCACTGTTTAACCCCTTCCCGACCTTTGACACAGCGTATGCGTCATGAAAGTCGGTGCCATTCCGACCTATGACGCATACCCTGCGTCATGAAAGGATCTCGTCCCTGCGGGCCGGGAGACCGGGGTCACTCAAAGGTCACCCGACCCGCAGTTACAGGACCCTTTGTGCTTCACCACAGGGGGGTTTTCTTAACCCCCCCGTGGCCACGATCGCTCTGATTGGCTGTTAAAAGTGAAACAGCCAATCAGAGCAATCTGTAATATTTCACCAATTTAATTGGTGAAATATTACAATCCAGCCATGGCCGATGCTGCAATAGCATCTGCCATGGCTGGACACCGAGCACTGACCCCCCCACACGTACTCACGGCGGCGATCGGCCGCCGCCACCGAAAGATGGTGGCGGTCGGTCACCGCCGCCACTAACAGCTCCCCTCGTCCTGGCCTCCGCTGCCCCCACCTTCCTATCCCCCCCCTAACCTTCCAACCCCCCTACTCACCTCTCCCGATCCACCGATGTCCCTGGATCGGTCCCGGCGTCCGCCCGGGCCTCTTCATGGGCGCCGCCATCTTGGAAAATGGCCGTGCGTCCCCCAGTGTTCAAAAATTTATTTTGATCACTGTGATAAACTGTCACAGTGATCAAAATAAAAAAAAGTAAATGAACCCCCCCTTTATCATAGGTAGGGACAAATAAAAAAATAAAGAATTTTTTTTTTTTCCTAGCGGATTTTGCTGCTGATCCGCAGCTGATTTTGCTGCGGATCCGCGGCGGATATTGCTGGGGTCCGCGGCGGATTTTGCTGCTGATCCGCGGCGGATTTTGCTGCGGGTCCGCGGCGGATTTTGCTGCGGGTCCGCGGCGGATTTTGCTGCGGGTCCGCGGCGGATTTTGCTGCTGATCCGCGGCGGATTTTGCTGCTGCTCCGCGGCGGATTTTGCTGCTGATCCGCGGCGGATTTTGCTGCTGATCCGCGGCGGATTTTGCTGCGGATCCGCGGCGGATTTTGCTGCGGATCCGTGGCTGATTTTGCTGCGGATCCGCGGCGGATTTTGCTGCGGATCCGCGGCGGATTTTGCTGCGGATCCGTGGCTGATTTTGCTCCGGATCCGAGGCGGATATTGCTGCTGAACCGCAGCGGATATTGTTGCTGATCCGCGGAAGATATTGCTGCTGATCCACGGCGGATTTTGCTGCGGATCCGCGGCGGATTTTGCTGCGGATCCGCGGCTGATTTTGCTGCGGATCCGCGGCGGATATTGCTGCTGATCCGCGGAAGATTTTGCTGCTGATCCGCGGCGGATTTTGCAGCGGATCCGCGGCGGATTTTGCTGCGGATCCGTGGCTGATTTTGCTGCGGATCCGTGGCTGATTTTGCTGCGGATCCGCGGCGGATATTGCTGCTGAACCGCGGTGGATATTGCTGCTGATCCGCGGAAGATATTGCTGCTGATCCGCGGCGGATTTTGCTGCGGATCCGCGGCGGATTTTGCTGCGGATCCGTGGCTGATTTTGCTGCGGATCCGCGGCGGATATTGCTGCTGAACCGCGGCGGATATTGCTGCTGATCCGCGGAAGATATTGCTGCTGATCCACGGCGGATTTTGCTGCGGATCCGCGGCGGATTTTGCTGCTGATCCGCGGCTGATTCTGCTGCGGATCCGCGGCAGATATTGCTGGGGATCCTCGCGACGTGCCGTCATTCAGTGAAGGAGCCTCGGACACGGGCTGCAGCGTCTGGGCTCCGTCACCGCTAGCACATATGAATCATCTGCTGATTCATCTGCGCTAGCGGATATAGCATAACGCGATCGCGTTATGCTATACCGTTACCAGCCGGTCAACACTACGTGTTGAACGGGCTGGTAAAACGCAATATGAACCCAGTCTTAGGGTTAGGGTTAGCATTAGGGTTAAGGTTAGAATTAGGGTTAGGGCTGGAATTTGGGTTAGGGTTGGAATTAGGGTTAGGCTTGTGGTTAGGTTTATGGTTAGAGTTGGGATCAGGGTTAGGGGTGTGTTGGGGTTAGGGTTATGGTTAGGGTTTGTATTAGGGTTAGGTGTGTGTAGGGGTTAGGGTTGGGGTTAGGGTTGTGTTGGGGTTAGGGTTGGAGTTAGAATTGAGGGATTTCCACTATTTAGGCACATCAGGGGTCTCCATACGTGACATGGCGCCACCATTGATTCCTGCAAATTTTGCGTTCAAAAAGTCAAACAGTGCTCCCTTTATTCCAAGCCCCGACGTATGCCCAACAGTGGTTTATCCCCACATATGGAGTATCAGCGTACTCGGGAAAAATTGCACAACAACTTTGGGGGTTCTAATTTCTCCTGTTAACATTGGGAAAAAAAATTGGGGACTAAAAAATTATTTTTGTGGAAAAAAAATGATTTTATATTTTCACGGCTCTGCGTTATAAACTTCTGTGAAGGACTTGGAGATTCAAAGTGCTTATCACACATCTATAGGAGTTCCTTAGGGGATCTAGTTTCCAAAGTGGGGTCACTTGTGGGGAGTTTCTACTGTTTAGGCACATCAGGGACTCTGCAAACGTAACATGATGCCCGAAGACCATTCCATCAAGTGGGCATTTCAAAACGTCACTACTTCCCATCCGAGCCCCGACGTGTGCCCATACAGTAGTTTTCTCCCACATATGGGGTATCAGCGTACTCAGGACAAATTGGACAACAACTTTTGGTGTCTAATTTCTCCTGTTACCCTTGGGAAAATAAAAAAATTGGGGACTAAAAGATCCTGATTGTGGAAAAAATATGATTTTTTTATTTTCATGCCCGGGCGTTATAAACTTCTGTGTAGCCCTTGGGGGTTCAAAGTGCTCACCACACATCTAGATAACTTCTTTGCGGGGTCTAGTTTCCAAAATAGGGTCACTTGGGGGGGTTTCTACTGTTTAGGCACATCATGGGCTCTGCAAACGTAACAAGATGCCCGCAGACCATTCCATCAAGTCGGCATTTCAAAGCGTCACTACATCCCTTCCGAGCCCTGACGTGTGCCCAAACAGTGGTTCCCCCCCACATATGGGGTACTAGCGTACTCAGGAAAAACTGGACAACAACTTTTGGGGGCCAATTTCTCCTGTAACCATTGTGAAAATAAAAAATAGTGGGCTAAAAAATCATTTTTTGAGAAAAAAAATGATTTTTTCATTTTCACGGCTCTGCGTTATAAACTTCTGTGAAGCACCTGGGGGTTCAAAGTGCTCACTATGCATCTAGATAAGTTCCTTAGGGCGTCTAGTTTCCAAAATGGGGTCACTTGTGGGGGAGCTCCAATGTTTAGGCACACAGGAACTGTCCAAATGCGACATGGCAACCGCTAAATATTCAAGCATATTTTCCATTCAAAAAGTCAAATGGCGCTCCTTCCCTTCTGAGCCCTGCCGTGCGCCCAAACAGTGGTTTATGACCACATATGAGGTATCTGTGTACTCAGGAGAAATTGCCCAACAAATTTTAGGATCCAATTTATCCTGTTGCCCTTGTGAAAATGAAAAAAACTGAGGCTAAAAGAAAATTTTTGTGAAAAAAAAGTACTTTCTTTTTTTTTAAGGATCAATTTGTGAAGCACCTGGGGGTTCAAAATTCTCACTATGCATCTAGATAAGTTCCTTAGGGGGTCTAGTTTCCAAAATTGGGTCACTTGTGGGGAGCTCCAATGTTTAGGCACACAGGGACTCTCCAAATGCGACATGGCAACCGCTAAATATTCCAGCATATTTTCCATTCAAAAAGTCAAATGGCGCTCCTTCCCTTCTGAGCCCTGCCGTGCGCACAAACAGTGGTTTATGACCACATATGAGGTATCTGTGTACTCAGGAGAAATTGCCCAACAAATTTTAGGATCCAATTTATGCTGTTTCCCATGTGAAAATGAAAAAAACTGAGGCTAAAAGAAATTTTTTGTGAAAAAAAAGAACTTTCTTTTTTTTAAGGATCAATTTGTGAAGCACCTGGGGGTTCAAAGTGCTCATTATGCATCTAGATAAGTTCCTTAGGGGGTCTAGTTTCCAAAATGGGGTCACTTGTGGGGGAGCTCCAATGTTTAGGCACACAGGGACTCTCCAAATGCGACATGGCAACCGCTAAATATTCCAGCATATTTTCCATTCAAAAAGTCAAATGGCGCTCCTTCCCTTCTGAGCCCTGCCGTGCGCCCATACAGTGGTTTATGACCACATATGAGGTATCTGTGTACTCAGGAGAAATTGCCCAACAAATTTTAGGATCCAATTTATACTGTTGCCCATGTGAAAATGAAAAAAACTGAGGCTAAAAGAATTTTTTTGTGAAAAAAAAGTACTTTCTTTTTTTTAAGGATCAATTTGTGAAGCACCTGGGGGTTCAAAGTGCTCACTATGCATCTAGATAAGTTCCTTAGGGGGTCTAGTTTCCAAAAGGGGTCACTTGTGGGGGAGCTCCAATGTTTAGGCACACAGGGACTCTCCAAATGCGACATGGCAACCGCTAAATATTCCAGCATATTTTCCATTCAAAAAGTCAAATGGCGCTCCTTCCCTTCTGAGCTCTGCCGTGCGCCCAAACAATGGTTTATGACCACATATGAGGTATCTGTGTACTCAGGAGAAATTGCCCAACAAATTTTAGGATCCAATTTATACTGTTTCCCATGTGAAAATGAAAAAAACTGAGGCTAAAAGAAATTTTTTGTGAAAAAAAAGAACTTTCTTTTTTTTAAGGATCAATTTGTGAAGCACCTGGGGGTTCAAAGTGCTCATTATGCATCTAGATAAGTTCCTTAGGGGGTCTAGTTTCCAAAATGGGGTCACTTGTGGGGAGCTCCAATGTTTAGGCACACAGGGACTCTCCAAATGCGACATGGCAACCGCTAAATATTCCAGCATATTTTCCATTCAAAAAGTCAAATGGCGCTCCTTCCCTTCTGAGCCCTGCCGTGCGCCCATACAGTGGTTTATGACCACATATGAGGTATCTGTGTACTCAGGAGAAATTGCCCAACAAATTTTAGGATCCAATTTATACTGTTGCCCATGTGAAAATGAAAAAAACTGAGGCTAAAAGAATTTTTTTGTGAAAAAAAAGTACTTTCTTTTTTTTAAGGATCAATTTGTGAAGCACCTGGGGGTTCAAAGTGCTCACTATGCATCTAGATAAGTTCCTTAGGGGTCTAGTTTCCAAAAGGGGTCACTTGTGGGGGAGCTCCAATGTTTAGGCACACAGGGACTCTCCAAATGCGACATGGCAACCGCTAAATATTCCAGCATATTTTCCATTCAAAAAGTCAAATGGCGCTCCTTCCCTTCTGAGCTCTGCCGTGCGCCCAAACAATGGTTTATGACCACATATGAGGTATCTGTGTACTCAGGAGAAATTGCCCAACAAATTTTAGGATCAATTTATACTGTTGCCCATGTGAAAATGAAAAAACTGAGGCTAAAAGAAAATTTTTGTGAAAAAAAAGTACTTTCTTTTTTTTACAGATCAATTTGTGAAGCATCTGGGGGTTCAAAGTGATCACTAAGCATCTAGATAAGTTCCTTATGGTGTCTAGTTTCCAAAATGGGGTCACTTGTGGGGGAGCTCCAATGTTTAGGCACACAGGGACTCTCCAAATGCAACATGGCAACCGCTAAATATTCCAGCATATTTTCCATTCAAAAAGTCAAATGGTGCTCCTTCCCTTCTGAGCCTTGCCGTGCGCCCATACAGTGGTTTATGACCACATATGAGGTATCTGTGTACTCAGGAGAAATTGCTCAACAAATTTTAGGATCCATTTTATCCTGTTGCCCATGTAAAAATGAAAAAAATGATGCTAAAAGAAAATTTTTGTTGGAAAAATTAAAATGTCCATTTTTTCCTTCCACGTTGCTTTAGTTCCTGTGAAGCACCTGAAGGGTTAATAATCTTCTTGAATGTAGTTTTGAGTAGCTTGAGGGGTGCAGTTTTTATAAAGGTGTCACTTTTGGGTATTTTCTGCCATATAGACCCCTCAAAGTGACTTCAAATGTGAGGTGGTCCCTAAAAAAAATGGTTTTGTAAATTTTGCTGTAAAAATGAGAAATCGCTGGTCAACTTTTAACCCTTATAACTTCCTAACAAAAAAAATTTTGTTCCCAAAATTGTGCTGATGTAAAGTAGACATGAGGGAAATGTTATTTATTAAGTATTTTGTGTCACATAACTCTATGGTTTAACAGAATAAAAATTCAAAATTTGAAAACTGCGAAATTTTCAAAATTTTCGCCAAATTTCCATTTTTTTCACAATTAAACGCAAAAATTATCAACCTAAATTTACCACTAACATGAAGCCCAATATGTCACGAAAAAACAATCTCAGAATCGCTAGGATCCGTTGAAGCGTTCCTGAGTTATTACCTCATAAAGGGACACTGGTCAGAATTGCAAAAAATGGCAAGGTCTTTAAGGTCAAAATAGGCTGGGTCTTGAAGGGGTTAATAATGGGAACAACAAAGCATAGCCAGCTGATGGCTCTCTAAGAAAAGTGAGGGCCCACTGCTGGCACTATAAATATAGACTTTGTGACTTTCAGAGTCCCTCCTTCATAAATGAAACAGGATGTGTCAGATGATGTGTCACACACCACATGACCAAATAAGGTTGTAAAATTGTAAAATGACATTTCCCAGTGAATGCATTTGTCTTGGTTTAAAGCAATGGTAACATTGAAAAACGCATCAAAAACACGACTTGTGAACATAGCCCAATTGGTGGAGGTACATTTTTTTGGGGAGTTATTTATTTTGCCTTACATACAAATCATTACCCTGGAAAGGATATTCCTTAACATATTTTCCAGGAAAATCCATTTTGGTATCGTTTTTGTATGTTTTATTGTGCGTCTGTAAAAGTGGCATAACACTCTGACAACATTGTTCACAGCTGTGACCTGGGTGTCATAAACGCTTCCAGGGGTATTTCCCATGATGCTCCCATGTCATTTGACATCAATTTCAGACCTTTTTAGACCCTAACAGGACCCGCGGGGGGGGGGTCAAGGCAAAAATGCTGGGTTTTCCCATAGACTTACATTGGGCTCGTTGCTCGGGTCGAGCACCCAAGCATTTCAATTTGCTTGATTTGAGCAATGAGCACCCGGGTATTTTAGTGCTCACTCATCACTACACGGGTGATGTTCCTGGGCATGTGCTGACACAAGGCAGAGATACCACATGGGGAGAAATCGTGGCGGCTGGGAACCAAGTACCCAGGGACGGCTGCTGCCATGATTCAGCGAAAATCATCTATGTCCACAAGCCTAAATGGCAACATTTCCATCTCAAGCAGCCTGGAAATGTGCCTCTTTAGCGTTGGGTGGGTGACTGGGAACTTTCTTTGTCATTCCAAGACAAGAGGTAGGGATAGCTGAATACTGTGCTGGGACAAGGATTTGGAAGTGGCGGATGATTGTGCCTCAGAATGTGCAAGGATAGATGCAAATTGAGAGGCATATGCACCAATGTGATGGACAAGGAATTGATAAACACCTCCTGATTTGGTTACTTAACAACAGCATGACTTATCAGCAACTATGTCTTATCATCATCTACCTGCTTAGATAAAATTTGCCACACCCCACCATCATCTTCTTGTGACCATTGCTGCTCTGAGTTTTTTGTATCACTATACAGCATGTTTTCCTGTCCCTCTTGGAACATGCAGGGTGAGAGGCCACAATCAAGAAATGATTATGTAAAGAGCTCCTCGGAGTGTCCTAGTGTGGGATCACTGATCTCCTGGGACTCTACATGGTGGGAGGAAGAAGGATCAGGGTGAGGATTAAGTGATCCGGATTCTTGGCTGGTGAGACTGGGCTGTATGGAAGACTGGGTGGCGCTGTCAAGCATGCTGGAAGCATTATCTGCTATTGATGCTATTCAACAACTACCTGTTCGCACTGATGTGGCTTCAGAAATGGTGTCCTGTGCCTCCCTGCAAAGTGGGACAGGAAGCTATGTGTCTTGGATGAGAGTGTTTCTTGTGCTTCAGCGCATGGTCGCACCTTCCCCATGTACTCACCATCTGCGTGCATCATCATCCACACTTCCACTTACCTGTCCCTAATCGCACGTCTTTTACATTTTCTAATTTCTAGATCTCTGGAAACCAATTTTTTTTAAAAAAAAATTGTTAACTTGCAGCAGGCAAAGCGTGTTTTTTTTTTGTTTAAAACCACAGTAACTTAAAGGGAATCTGTCACCCTAAATTGGCGGGATATTTAAATGATGGCAGTCAGGTCAGATGGGCGGTGTTTTGGGTACTTGCCTTAACATGTTGTTCGCCGCTGTCTCCATTATTTCTGGGAATTGTAGTCGTTGCCCTCCATATAACGCGCCTGCGCATTGCAATCTTGAATTGCGCACGCGCACTATGCTTTTCCCGCAGATTGCAATGTGCAGTCACGTTATATGGAGGGCAACGACTACAATTCCCAGAAATAATGGAGACAGCGGCGAACAACATGTTAAGGCAAGTACCCAAAACACCGCCCATCTGACCTGACTGCCATCATTTAAATATCCCGCCAATTTAGGGTGACAGATTCCCTTTAAGACAAAGCATGTTAAACTGTATTGGTGACAAATTTAATCCAGTACAGTTTTTGATTTTTTTTTTTAAGTTTAATACCCCATAGTGTAACACAAAGCACAATAAACTGTATGGATGACAAATTAAATCCAGTAAATTTTTGTGAATGATTTTTTGTAGTTTAATACCACTGTAATGTAACACAAACCACGTTAAACTGTATGGATGACAAATTCAATCCAGTAAATTTTTTTAACTTTTTTTGGAACTTAATATCACCGTAATTTAACATAAAGCATGTTAAGCTATATGGTTGACATTATAGTCAATTGCTTCACCCCCCCAAAAAAAAAAAAGTTGTCAAGTGCAAAGCCTTAAGGCCTGCCTTGTGGCTGTATTCAGCCACTCTCCCTGATCCAGCAGCTGTCCCTAAGCTAAATGCAGAATTTATCACATAGAAACAGCAAAGCACAAGATTAGCTGTTAGGACTTTAAGTATGATGGTTCAGTAAAGTATCACCACTAGAGGACTCTGATTCCTTAATACTTGAATATAGGTCTGAACAACTACTCTCTCCCTTCAATCAAAACTGTCCTTGAACTGTGCAATGGCATTAGTGTGCTGATTGTAGCAGTGCCGGTCATTTTATAACCTGTGATGAGGTAATGAGTCCAGCCAATCACGGTAATATCACTATCAAGATGGCTATGTCATTATTGTGACTGGCAGGCTATCCCAGCATGTTTATTAGTTGTCTAACAAGAGCCAAATATGTGAGGAGGGGATTTGAGCTTTAAACCAGAGCGCCGAGCACAAGATCCGAGCAATGAGATACTCGCGTGATATCTGAGTATCACCGAGCATGTTCGCTCATCACTAATCACTACATCACTCCACTGCACAGAAGTGATCTATCTGCAGTGAGCAGAGTGATTTTGTTGCTAAGAGCAGAGGGCTCATGCCCAGGGCTGTGATGTGAAGCTGCTACTGGGAATAGTGTTCCCTGTCTCAAGTCAGTATCTTCGCTGTCCTTGAATGTCACAATGGTCTTTGCTTGAAACAGTGTGATTTCACATATAACATATAACAGTCAAGGCCGTTGCAGAGCAGCAAGGAACAATAATTAAGTATCTACTTCTGATGAATCTTCTGAAGCAATGTCCCATGCACCCATGCCTACAATATCACCCCCTCTGCACTAAGCAATGAGATCCTGACAGATCTTGAAAATTATTATGAGATTCCTCTGCCAGCGCATGTGCATTAGAAGCATGCATGGTGCAGAGGGATCATAGAGAAGTTGTTCCATCCACAAGATGGTGGCACGCGTCCATTGAAAAATAGGTATATAAATAAATGGTTTATAGATAAATACTGACTACTTGATGGCTGGTATCTATCTTAAAAAATAAACACGCATATTTAAATACCTTTTTATAAATAAAATAAAAGTTGATTTCTACTGATAGGTCATCTTTAAATGTGATAACAGACTGTTAAAGGGAATCTGTCACCCTAAATTAGCAGGATATTTAAATGATGGCAGTCAGGTCAGATGGGCGGTGTTTTGGGTACTTGCCTTAACATGTTGTTCGCCGCTGTCTCCATTATTTCTGGGAATTGTAGTCGTTGCCCTCCATATAACGTGCCTGCGCATTGCAATCTTGAATTGCGCTCGCACAGTATGCTTTGCCCGCAGATTGCAATGCGCAGGCACGTTATATGGAGGGCAACGACTACAATTCCCAGAAATAATGGAGACAGCGGCGAATAACATGTTAAGGCAAGTACCCAAAACACCGCCCATCTGACCTGACTGCCATCATTTAAATATACCGCCAATTTAGGGTGACAGATTCCCTTGAAGACCCATTTACACTGCACGATTATTGTGAAGAAGTATTCCGAGGTATACATGTTTTCTCATAATCTTTCAGTCTAAACAGGAAGTTGATTACTCAGTGAACAAGCAAAACACTCGTTCGTCAGGTGAAATTATTTTTAATGTTGCACAAAAAAAATCATCACTCTTGGTAGCGCATTGTCCTGAGTAAACAGGACTCACAGTGCTGAAACACAATAGCAGCCTATGTGCACTGATCGATCTATTACAGACCGCTCAGTTTGCATTTGTAGCCAGTTAGTCCTGTGTGAACAGATCCTCCATCTACTGTATAAACTAAACTGAAAGAAATGAACTGGAGTATGCTGGGTGTTCATAATCAGGTTCCGGTCCTGCTCAGCCCTTATTCACATTGAGGTCATTTTTGACACATGGTAATGTTTTTATACTAAAGGCTAGGACCGTTCCGATTGGGTACACCTTTATGCTAGTAGGATAGCTTTACGCTTTTTTTTTAAATAAAAAACAGTTTATTAAATACCATATTTATTTGCATTATTGCTTTTTATTTATAGCAGGGTGTATGCTCATTTTGTTCCTTAGATTTTGCCTTTATCTATACAGCAGGTATTTTTTCCTGAAATTTAACATAATAAAACATAATATTATGATTTTAAGAATTCATGTAATTGACGTCAAAACACTTTTACTGTGAATGTGACTTCTAGTTAAAGAATCAGAAGGTTAAGGAGGAAACATTCGCTATTAAGAACTAGTATCTGTTAACAGCTTTGCCAAGTCAAATGTAGAAAATAAAATAAATTGTGAAAAATTAAGTGATTGTGGAGCATAATGAACAATGGAGGAAGTTTTGCTATGTAACATTGTTTAGTTGTTATATCTAGGAAGATCAAAGGCCTGTTTCAGAGCTAATTAACTAAAGCTAACACAGACAGGAGACCTTCTGGCACTGAGTACAGCTTCGGAAGATACAGCTGAAATCTTCTGAAGATTTAAATAATTAAAATGACACCTTGAGCTTTGGGTTAGGATTGAAAAGAAAAAAAAAACAGTACCTAGTGTTAAAGTTTTTTTGCAAAAGCCACAGTCAAGTTCCTAACTATTTGTCTTGATGAAAATGAGACACATAACTTTGCTGGACTTCATTGTCTACAACATTGGCTGCACAGTATGTGTTTTTTAACTGTTTTGTCATGCTAATGGTAGTTTTTTTTATGGTACTTTGTATCTCTCAAGTCTGGCTACAGCAAAAGTAAGCCATGGCCAAGAAAAAGGCAAATCTGCTTGAGGGAGGTGGGAAATAGTTATTTAATGGTTTTTAATCCTCTTAATCCAAATAATGGAGATTGTTGAATGGAAATCCTATCCCAGAAGTCCTTATGATTCAAATTACTGGCTTGGGAAAAAATCTTTTTAAAGATATTTCTTTCTGTTTATGTTATAAAGGATAAATTATAGATATGAGCAGTGTGCAGGAATAGATCAACATATTACCTGCTAAATAGTTACAGTATTTGTCTGATAGAGAAACAGTTTGTATCAAATTGTTACACAAATAAAGATAAATTATTTCACACAGTCTCGACTGTATGTAAATCTTTACTAGTTTAGGCCATGCACTGGTGCCCAGGCCAAGCTGTTTCCCCACTGATACTGTCTAAATGACTAATCCCCTATTGAGTTGGGATATAGATTCAATCTAAAGTCTTGACATAATCATATCTAATCCTTTCGTCCCAGTTCATTATTACTTCATAAATGTGGTATCTCTGCAACTGAAAAATCAATGGAATTCTTCTGACAACTCTGCGTACAATGATACAGAATTAATTAACAAAGCAAAATTAATGGGCTCCAACTTGCAAAAGAGATATATGTCAAATTCTTCATCCAAAAAACAATTCTGTTGGAAACTGTTAATTAAAACGAATTCTTTTTCAACAAACAATCAATGTAAATGTAATTCTTTGTTATAGAAAATGAAAATAACCATTTACATTTTTTTATGCTGTTCTTAGTTAATCAGTCTCATATCATGTGTGTTTGATGTACATAGCATGAGATATGAACTGTTGTCAATTTTTAATTTATCAGTGACAAAATAGTTTATATAGTATCACTTATTTATTATAAACCCTTAGGTTTGCAGTAGAAATAATCTCATATTCTAAGTCTTGGTTGCAAGTTTTGGATGACTGTCAAGTTGAGCGAAACAGGTCGGTCAGATTCATAAGTTGCCGATTTTCGCCAAAGTCGGGTTTCGCTGACCGAAACACGACCATAGCGTGAAGTCGGCCATGCGGTCGGCAAAATGAGCGCCAAAGTCAGATTTCCCAGAATGCTTTCAGGTGACTTTTTTCAGCCAATGAGCAAGGACGTACACTGTGAGCAATGAGATGACATGTGCAGCGTCCACCACCATCTTATACAAGGGCATTGCAGTGATTAGCTTGCTTTGGGGGGCATCAAAGTATCTGTAAAAGCCCTGACCGCCGACCTCCAATTTACTTCTGACGATCTTAACAGTAGGGAGAGGTTGCTGACTTTATCAGTAGGGAGAGAGTTAGACTAATGCCACACTAAGTGATCGCACTAGCCATCACGACAACGACACAAGCTGACGAGATCGTTGGTGTGATCACTATAAGGGCGCTAGTAGCTTCCAAACAGGAAGATCTCATCAATGACACATCAGCGATCAGCGATCTGTATAACTACTTTGGCGGTCATTAGGACGTGTCACACAGCATGTATTTGTAGCGCCCGCGTCCCTGCCTGCTGCCAGACAGGGACGTCGCTCTCCTCACCTGCGCTCAGCGTCCTCAGTGCTCCCAACCCCCTCTGCGCCTATGGCGTCCTCCTTCCGCCCTGCTGGTCCCGCGCGCTCCTTCCCTGCTACTGGCCTTAGGGCGCGCGCCCGCACCCTCCCCCGCTCTTAAAGGAGCCGCGCGCATTTTCCAAATCAGTCTCCAGCCAATGCTGGAGGACTCCACCCTATATTAAGGGCTTCCTCCTTAATGTAGGTGCCCGAGCAATGTTGTTCCTGTGCAGTCTAACTCTGTTTCAGCCATCAGCTCCTGATTCCAGTTACCTGCCTGTTACCTGTCGGCTTGCCTGTCTGCCATCCGTCTGCAGTTCCATCCAGAGGTTCGGACGTCATCTGCAGAGATCCCCGGCTCTTGCCTGCTCACCTAGGAGCGATCATCTGCCATCCGACTGCAGCTCCATCCGGAAGTTCGTACATCATCTGCAGAGATCCCCGGCTCTTGCCTGCTCACCTGGGAGCGATCATCTGCCATCCGACTGCAGCTCCATCCGGAAGTTCGGACATCATCTGCAAAGATCCCCGGCTCTTGCCTGCTCACCTGGGAGCGATCATCTGCCATCCGACTGCAGCCTACCTGGAGGCTCCACCATATCAGGTCGTATATACCTGCCTGTCTAGAGACTGCCTGGTCACTTGCTGTGACAACCTGCCTGTCTAGAGACTGCCTAGTCACTTGCCATGACAACCTGCCTGCCCAGAGACTGCCTGGTCACTTGCCATGACAAACCTGCCTGCCCAGAGTCTGCCTGGTCACTTGCTGTGACAACCTGCCTGTCTAGAGACTGCCTGGTCACTTGCCGTGACAACCTGCCTGCCCAGAGCCTGCCTGGTCACTTGCCGTGACAACCTGCCTGCCCAGAGACTGCCTGGTCACTTGCCGTGACAACCTGCCTGCCCAGAGACTGCCTGGTCACTTGCCGTGACAACCTGCCTGTCCCAGAGACTGCCTGGTCACTTGCCGTGACAACCTGCCTGTCCAGAGACTGCCTCGGTTACTTACCGTTACAACCTGCCTGCCCAGAGACTTCCTTGGTCACTTGCTGTGACAAACCTGCCTGTCCAGAAATTACCTATATCCTCTGCTGTGAATCCCTGCCCTTTTCCCAGGTGCCACCCGCTCTCTTACAAGTAAAATCTCTTGTATAATAAAGCTTTGTGGTTCCACCAACCTGACCTGTCTCGTCAGTAGTTCCACCCACCAGACCCGTTACAGTTTGCTCGGGCCATGGAACCCGGTGGCACCCAAACCCCTTCACTCCCGGAACTGTGTCATGAGCTGTCTCGCCAGAGGTCTCAACAGGAGACCATCCTGGGTCACCTGCGGAACGTCAAATCCCGTCTGGACACTCTGAAATCATCACTTGCAACCATCACTGGAGCCATGACTCATAATCCGTCAGTCCCGCGGATTCCCAATTCCGTGGTTTCCATTCCCGGACCCCGACTGTCAGCTCCTCCTAGGTTTGGAGGCGATCCTGCTCTGGCTCGGGGTTTCATTAATCTGTGCACCCTGCATTTTGAACTCCTGGCACACCAGTTTAACTCTGACCGGGCCAAAATTGCCTTCATCATGTCCCATCTCACCGGAGAAGCCCTGGCCTGGCTTAATCCTCTCTGGGAGAGAGAGGATCCTCTGGTATCTGACCTGCCTGCTTTTCTCTCGGCCTTCCGGAAGGTATTCGACGAACCTGGACGGAAGACTTCCTCTGCATCATCTCTGCTGCGTCTCCGTCAGGAGAGTCTCACCGTTGGTCAATATGCCATACGGTTCCGGACTTTAGCCTCAGAACTAGCTTGGGACAATGAAGCTCTAATTTCGGTCTTCTGGGAGGGTCTGTCCGGCCGTATTAAAGACGAACTTGCGGGTCGGGACGTTCCAACCTCTTTAGATGATTTAATTAATCTTGCCAATCGAATTGATCTACGGTTCCAGGAACGAGCCAAAGAGATCACCCGTAAAAAAGAATTTTCCCATCTTGCACCCTCGTGTCAGAGATCTATAACCTCTTCCGTTTCTCCTCAGGTGCACATGCTGAGCCTATGCAGGTCGACCAGACCAAGATGGTCAAAGCCCGTCAGGACTCACGCCGTGCCGAGAAAAGTTGCTTCTACTGCGGCAGTAAGGAGCACTGGATCCAAACCTGTCCGGAGAAGTCGGGAAAACGCCTGTGTCTAGGTTCGCTCGGAGAGGTCAATCTAGACAAAAATAAATCCTCTTCATCCCTGCTGCTGTCGGTTTCAATTCTGATCGGTAAGAACCGCCACTTCGAAATGGCCCAACTTGATTCTGGAGCAGCTGGGAATCTCGTGTCACAGGCTCTAGTTGAGAAGTATCACATTCCCACCAAACCTCTTGTTGAACCTGTATCTGTTGCTGCTGTGGATGGGGGCCTCCTACCTCGTCCCATCCGACTTATCACCGAAGTCATAACCCTGCAGGTGGGAATGTTGCATTCTGAGAGCATCTCATTTCATGTTCTGCCTGGACTCTCTCATGCTTTCTTACTAGGTCTGCCTTGGCTCCAAAAACATGCACCTGTGCTCGACTGGCAGAATGGAGAGGTTCTTCGCTGGGGACAGGACTGTCATAAAACGTGTCTGGTGCCTGTCCATCCCGTCCGTTCTTCTCCTACACCTGCTAATCTACCAGGACTCCCGATTCCATATTGGTCATTTGCTGATGTCTTCAATAAAAAGGAAGCAGAGACATTACCCCCGCATAGACCATATGATTGCCCGATTGACCTGTTACCCGGTACTACGCCTCCCCGTGGGCGTATTTACCCGTTGTCTGCTGCTGAGACCAGGTCGATGTCCGAATATATCGAGGAGAACTTAGCAAAGGGATTCATCCGGAAATCTACCTCCCCAGCGGGAGCAGGTTTCTTTTTCGTTAAAAAGAAAGACGGATCTCTCCGTCCCTGTATTGACTACAGAGGCCTAAATTCGATCACGGTGAAGAATAAGTACCCTCTTCCGCTCATTCCAGAACTGTTTGATCGTCTTAGAGGGGCTAGAGTCTTCACCAAACTAGATCTTCGTGGAGCATACAACCTGGTTCGTATCCGTCGAGGAGATGAATGGAAGACGGCATTCAACACCCGGGACGGCCACTACGAGTACTTGGTGATGCCCTTTGGTCTCTGTAATGCTCCAGCAGTCTTTCAGGAGTTGGTCAACGACATCTTCCGGGACCTCCTCTATTCCTGCGTTGTGGTGTACCTTGACGACATCTTGGTCTTCTCTCCGGATCTTCAGTCTCACCGGAGGGATGTTCGTCAGGTTCTGCTCAGGCTCAGGCAGAATCACCTCTTCGCCAAATATGAGAAGTGCCTCTTTGAGCAGACATCGCTTCCGTTTCTGGGCTACATCATTTCTCAGACAGGCCTACGAATGGATCCGGAAAAATTGTCTGCCATCGAGAAGTGGCCCCGACCAGAGGGGTTGAAGGCCATTCAGCGGTTCCTGGGATTCGCTAACTATTACCGTCTCTTCATACCGCACTTCTCTTCCAGGACTGCTCCAATCTCAGCGCTCACTCGCAAGGATGCTAATCCCAAACAGTGGACGCCCGAAGCAGAGGAGGCCTTTCTTTCCTTAAAACAAGCCTTCTCTTCCGCTCCGGTGCTGCATCGCCCGGATGGCAACAAGCAGTTCTTCCTGGAGGTGGACGCTTCCTCAGCTGGAGCCGGAGCGGTTCTTACCCAAAAATCGCCATCCGGGAGAATGGTATCCTGCGGTTTCTTCTCCAAACTCTTCTCCTCCTCCGAGCGCAACTACTCCATAGGAGATCGAGAGTTATTGGCCATTAAGTTGGCATTGGAGGAGTGGCGTTACCTACTCGAAGGGGCTCTTCATCCGGTAATCATTTACACGGACCACAAGAATCTGGCATACCTCCAGCATGCCCAGAGACTTAACCCTCGCCAAGCCCGGTGGTCCTTGTTTTTTGCCCGCTTCGATTTTCTTTTGCATTTTCACCCAGCTGACAAAAACGTCAAGGCGGATGCCTTGTCTCGGTCCTTCCTGGTGTCGGATCTCGAAGATGAGCCTAAACATATCATCGATCCCGCCAGAGTGATGCAGGTGGCTCCCGTGAGTCTAAATCGTCTCCCTCCTGGTAAGACGTTCGTATCAGAAACCGATCGGAAGAGAATCCTACATTGGGGTCACTCGTCTAAACTCGCTGGCCACGCTGGTCAAAAAAAGACCCTCCAACTCATTACCCGGCATTATTGGTGGCCTACCCTGTACAAAGACGTAATAGACTTTGTTTCTGCCTGTGTTTCCTGTGCCCGCAACAAAGTTCCGAGACACCTGCCTACCGGCCGTCTTCTTCCGCTTCCTGTACCCGCTGCCCCCTGGCAGCATATAGCCATGGACTTCATAACAGATCTGCCCGTCTCTGCCGGTTGTACGGTCATTTGGGTGGTCGCTGACCGCTTTTCCAAGATGGCTCACTTCATTCCTCTGCCAGGTCTTCCGTCTGCACCTGAGTTGGCTAAAGACTTTATCCGCCACATCTTCCGTCTTCATGGTCTGCCTC
This sequence comes from Oophaga sylvatica, assembly GCA_033576555.1. NCBI lineage: Eukaryota > Metazoa > Chordata > Amphibia > Anura > Dendrobatidae > Oophaga > Oophaga sylvatica. The sequence continues at coordinate 238,410,196 of JARQOD010000002.1, forward strand.
GTCACATTGTGTCGGATCGTGGGGTTCAGTTCACCTCACGTTTCTGGAGAGCCACTTGTAAGTTGCTAGACGTCACCCTGGATTTTTCCTCCGCTTACCACCCACAGTCCAATGGACAAGTTGAACGAATAAATCAGAATTTGACCAGTTATCTTCGACACTTCGTTAATGCCCACCATTCTGACTGGGTGGAGCTCCTGCCTTGGGCCGAATTCTCCTACAATAATCATGAGAGCGAATCTTCCACCAAGTCTCCGTTTTTTGTAGTCTTCGGTCAGCACCCTCGGATCCCTGTCCCTGTTTCCATCTCTGTGGACAATCCAGCTGCGGAATCTCTGGTTAGAGAATTCTCCTCCATCTGGGAGAGTACCCGGTCCGCACTCATTCAGTCATCCGAGCGCATGAAAAGACATGCTGACAAAAAACGTCTGGATCCTCCTCAATTCCGTCCTGGGGACAAAGTCTGGCTTTCGTCCAAATATGTTCGACTCAAAATTCCGTCCTACAAGTTAGGTCCTCGGTTCATCGGTCCTTTTGAGATCATCAGTCAGATCAATCCGGTGTCCTATAAATTGAAACTCCGGCCAATTTGAGAATTCCTAATTCTTTTCATGTATCTCTCCTCAAACCTGTGGTTCTTAACTCTTTTTTTAAGTCTACAGGTACACCTCCTGCTCCAGTGTCTGCTGATGATGAATTTGAGGTAGAGAACATTCTGGCCACAAAAAGGGTAGGAAGAAAGACTTATTTTTTGGTGGATTGGAAGGGGTTTGGTCCTGAGGAGAGAACCTGGGAACCTCGGGAGAACATCCATGCCCCTCTTATCCTAGCTAAATTTCTTTCTGGCCTAAAGAAGGGGGGGCCTAGAGGGGGGGGTACTGTAGCGCCCGCGTCCCTGCCTGCTGCCAGACAGGGACGTCGCTCTCCTCACCTGCGCTCAGCGTCCTCAGTGCTCCCAACCCCCTCTGCGCCTATGGCGTCCTCCTTCCGCCCTGCTGGTCCCGCGCGCTCCTTCCCTGCTACTGGCCTTAGGGCGCGCGCCCGCACCCTCCCCCGCTCTTAAAGGAGCCGCGCGCATTTTCCAAATCAGTCTCCAGCCAATGCTGGAGGACTCCACCCTATATTAAGGGCTTCCTCCTTAATGTAGGTGCCCGAGCAATGTTGTTCCTGTGCAGTCTAACTCTGTTTCAGCCATCAGCTCCTGATTCCAGTTACCTGCCTGTTACCTGTCGGCTTGCCTGTCTGCCATCCGTCTGCAGTTCCATCCAGAGGTTCGGACGTCATCTGCAGAGATCCCCGGCTCTTGCCTGCTCACCTAGGAGCGATCATCTGCCATCCGACTGCAGCTCCATCCGGAAGTTCGTACATCATCTGCAGAGATCCCCGGCTCTTGCCTGCTCACCTGGGAGCGATCATCTGCCATCCGACTGCAGCTCCATCCGGAAGTTCGGACATCATCTGCAGAGATCCCCGGCTCTTGCCTGCTCACCTGGGAGCGATCATCTGCCATCCGACTGCAGCCTACCTGGAGGCTCCACCATATCAGGTCGTATATACCTGCCTGTCTAGAGACTGCCTGGTCACTTGCTGTGACAACCTGCCTGTCTAGAGACTGCCTAGTCACTTGCCATGACAACCTGCCTGCCCAGAGACTGCCTGGTCACTTGCCATGACAAACCTGCCTGCCCAGAGTCTGCCTGGTCACTTGCTGTGACAACCTGCCTGTCTAGAGACTGCCTGGTCACTTGCCGTGACAACCTGCCTGCCCAGAGCCTGCCTGGTCACTTGCCGTGACAACCTGCCTGCCCAGAGACTGCCTGGTCACTTGCCGTGACAACCTGCCTGCCCAGAGACTGCCTGGTCACTTGCCGTGACAACCTGCCTGTCCCAGAGACTGCCTGGTCACTTGCCGTGACAACCTGCCTGTCCAGAGACTGCCTCGGTTACTTACCGTTACAACCTGCCTGCCCAGAGACTTCCTTGGTCACTTGCTGTGACAAACCTGCCTGTCCAGAAATTACCTATATCCTCTGCTGTGAATCCCTGCCCTTTTCCCAGGTGCCACCCGCTCTCTTACAAGTAAAATCTCTTGTATAATAAAGCTTTGTGGTTCCACCAACCTGACCTGTCTCGTCAGTAGTTCCACCACCAGACCCGTTACAGTATTGTTAAAGATCACGACCTCAATAGGCGTGATTGAGCGCAACCTTTTCCATGCCCCTCAGCACAGATTGGTGGTCACTATATGTCATGACTGTTTATGTCACAGCTCTCTCGCTTTGTGATTGGACGACTGCGTCATAAAAGACGACGTAATCCAAATATCCAGAAGATCCAAATGGCAAAGATGAAGCGCTGTAGCGACTCTGACAAGATCGCAAAACCCACACACGATACTATCCTCGCAACAATGCACAAAGGACACTGTAGCGACTCTGACAGGGGCGCAGTTACTTATTGCTGAGGTGATGTTGTGGCCACCAATCGGAGCTGAAGGGCATTACTAAAGGAAACCCAGTCCCGCCTGCGCCGCTGACATATGAGTCGTCAACGAGGTCACACATTGTTCACAAAAGGTGTCAAACACAGCGATTCAGGCTCACCAGCGGGACGCCAACGATCAAAATACGGCCCAAACCGTTCGTGCACGATCAGAGACATCGCAGCGGGGGCCACATTGCTGCTACATGTCACACACAGCGACGTCGCTAACGATGTCGCTGCTGCGTTATAAAATCGCTGTCGCTTGCGCGATCTCGCTAGCGATCTCGCTTAGTGTGGCATACCCTTTAGGGCTGGGAAGAGAAGTTCTTATGTGCTTGTGCTGATAGCAAATGTGCTGTACAGTTAGTGTGCAGGGACAGGGCAGGATTTTCTTGTGTGCAGCAGCGCTGGTTATTAGGCTGCCTGATAGCTGTATTGCTGTGTGTACAATGCTGTGCAGACTGCTTTTTACACAGCACTAATACTTTTATTCTTTTTTTCTGCACACATACCGACAGTACATTTTTTCCAACACCGAATAGAGCTGTACGCTCCTCACACACTACCGTGTACCAGCTGGTATCACGGACAAATACATGCTGACTATCTGTGTGTGACTCCGGAAATAAATAAGGAGATTTAAATTTTTCCCTACACCGTATACAGCTGTACGCTTCTGATACAGTACCGTATTTCTGCTGTTTTTATTACAGTCAAATCCATACTGAGTGAACGTCTGTGTGTGACTCTGGAAATATACAGTATACGGAGATTTAAATTTTCCCCTACACCGTATACAGCTGTCCGCTTCTGATACAGTACTGTTTTTCTGCTTTTTGTATTACGGTCAAATCCAAACTGAGTGAGCGTCTGTGTGTGACTCCGGAAAGATATACAGAGATTTCAATTTTACCCTACACCATGTACAGCTGTCCGCTTCTGATACAGTACCATGTATCTGCTCTTTATATTACGGTCAAATCCATACTGACTGAGCGTCTGTGTGTGACTCCGGAAATCTATAAGGAGATTTCAATTTTCCCGTACACCGTATACAGCTGTCCGCTTCTGATACAGTACCGTTTTTCTACTTTTTGTATTACAGTCAAATCCATACTGAGTGAGCGTCTGTGTCTGACTCCGGAAATATATACAGAGATTTAAATTTTCCCCTACACCATATACAGCTGTACGCTCCTCATAATGTACCATATACACTACCAGTCAAAAGTTTAGGGTCACTTAGAAATTTCCTTATTTTTGAAAGAAAAGCAGTTTTTTTCCAATGAAGCTAACATTAAATGATTCAGAAATACACTCTATACAGTGTTAATGTGGTAAATGACTATTCTAGCGGCAAACATCTAGTTTGTAATGCAATATCTTCATAGGTGTATAGAGGCCCATTCCAACAACCATCACTCCAGTGTACTTATGGTATTTTGTGTTCGCTAACTGTGTAAGAAGGCTAATAGATGGTTAAAATACCCTTTAAAACCCTTGTGCAAGTATGTTAACACAGCTGAAAACCGTTTGGTTGATTAGAGAAGCTATAAACCTGACCTTCCTTTGAGCTTGTTGAGAATCTGGAGCATTACATTTGTTGGTTCCATTAAACTCTCAAAATGGCCAAAAAAAAAGAACTTTCTTGTGAAACTCGACAGTCTATTCTTGTTCTTAGAAATGAAGGCTATTCCATGCGAAAAATTACCAAGAAACTGAAGAATTCATACAATGGTGTGTAGTACTCCCTTTAGAGGAGTGCACAAACAAGCTCTAACCAGAGAAGAAAGACAAGTGGGAGGCCCCGCTGCACAACTGAGCAACAAGACAAGTACATTAGAGTCTTTAGTTTGAAAAATTGACGCCTCACAGGTCCTCAACTGGCAGCTTCATTAAACAGTACACATTAAACGCCAGTGTCAACATCTACAGTGAAGAGGCGATTTGGGGATGCTGGCCTTCAGGGCAGATTGGCAAAACAAAAGCCAATATTCCTCTGTCCAATGTTTGTGTTCTTTTGCCCATATTAATCTTTTCCTTTCATTTAAGCCAGTCTTAAATATGGCTTTTGTTTTGCCAATCTGCCCTGAAGGCCAGCATCCCCAAATCGCCTCTTCACTGTAGATGTTGACACTGGCGTTTAATGTGTACTGTTTAATGAAGCTGCCAGTTGAGGACCTGTGAGGCGTCAATTTTTCAAACTAAAGACTCTAATGTACTTGTCTTGTTGCTCAGTTGTGCAGCGGGGCCTCCCACTTGTCTTTCTTCTCTGGTTAGAGCTTGTTTGTGCACTCCTCTAAAGGGAGTACTACACACCATTGTATGAATTCTTCAGTTTCTTGGTAATTTTTCGCATGGAATAGCCTTCATTTCTAAGAACAAGAATAGACTGTCGAGTTTCACAAGAAAGTTATTTTTTTTGGCCATTTTGAGAGTTTAATGGAACCAACAAATGTAATGCTCCAGATTCTCAACAAGCTCAAAGGAAGGTCAGGTTTATAGCTTCTCTAATCAACCAAACGGTTTTCAGCTGTGTTAACATACTTGCACAAGGGTTTTAAAGGGTATTTTAACCATCTATTAGCCTTCTTACACAGTTAGCGAACACAAAATACCATAAGTACACTGGAGTGATGGTTGTTGGAAATGGGCCTCTATACACCTATGAAGATATTGCATTACAAACTAGACGCTTGCCGCTAGAATAGTCATTTACCACATTAACACTGTATAGAGTGTATTTCTGAATCATTTAATGTTAGCTTCATTGGAAAAAAACTGCTTTTCTTTCAAAAATAAGGAAATTTCTAAGTGACCCTAAACTTTTGACCGGTAGTGTATCTGCTGGTATTTTTGGCACATTTTCCCAAACATGAGGAGGTGCAACTGCTGGTAGTGCCAAAAGCACAATAGCACCTAAGGCAGGAGGTGCTGAGCCTGCGTCATCGTCTGCCTCCAGAAGGCCTGGAAGGCTCCCTTTCTGGGAGTAGGTAAACGTCTTTTAAAGCCGGAGCATCAGGAACAGGTTTTGGCTTCCATTGCCAAAACAGCCTCCAGCTCTATCGCCTCCTCTTCTGAAGTTTCAAAAACTGCAAGCACTGAGTCGTCAGTGCAGGCTCCTGGTCAGGAACAACACCTTTCCTTGTGTCCTTCACCCCCACCAAAAGTGAAGGATGCGGCAGGCCACACTTTAGATTACTCCCTGGAGCTCTCTTCACATACCATGCCTAACTTATCAAGTCAAATCCTGAATTCCCCAGTCCAAGATGAATATGACATGGAGTGCACTGATGCACAGCCACTGCTATATGATTCTGCTGGTACATTCACTCATAGCACTACATTGCCATCGCAGTCTACTGAGCCAGAATCTGACCCTGATGAAACTCAGGTGCCCCTTCCCGCATACTATACCACCTTACACGGTGACACAGAGAGAGATGCAGATGAAATTGAAGAGAAGGTGATGGATGACCCAGTTGTTGACCCGTATTGGCATCCATTAGGGAAAGAGGGTGCCGCTGGCAATAACTCTGAAGAGGAGGAGGCATCGACATCGCAGCTGTGGTTATCTGGCAGGCCCATAGCAATACAAAAATGTCTTAAAAAAAACAAAAAGAGTTGCAGGACAGCTTGGCCAGACGGTCAAATTAGCACAGCATGCAAGCGCTGAAAAGTTTTCCCATAGTAGGAAGAGTGCAGTGTGACACTTTTTTGACCAAAATCCTATTGATGAGGCAAAGGTTATCTGTAAGAAGTGCGTAAGGACCTTTAGAAAGTGCGTAAGGACCATGTGAAAGACCGCATTGTCCATGCACTCAAACAATCAGTGAGTGGAAAGGTGCACCTCACAACAGATGCATGGGCCAGTAGGCATGACCAGTGTCGTTACGTGTCCATCACTGCACACTGGGTGAATGTGGTGGATGCACGGTCCACAGGGAACAGCGTCAGTGGGACAGTGCTGCCAATCCCATGGTTTAGCCAACAGTTGACTGTAGGCGTTCGACCCTCCTCCTACTCCTCCTCCAGAAGCAAAAGCTCGTCGACAGAGCGCAGTCACATGAGCACTCCATCCGCAGCTGCCAGTGTTGCACACGAGGTGTCCCACTATCGAACAGCTAGGGGTAAGCGTCAGCAGGCTGTTTTAAAGATGATGTCTTTGGGCAACAACAGACACACCGTGGAGGTACTGGCCCACTACTTGCAGCGAGAAACTGAGTCATGGCTGGGCAGTCTACATCTTGAGCCAGGCAAGGTAGTCAGTGATTACGGCCGTAATTTTGTGGCGGCCATAGCCTTGGCAAAATTCAGACACATACCTTGCCTGGCTCACACCTTGAACCTGGTGGTGCACTGCTTCATAAATTTATCCGGAGTTACAGCCCTGCTCCATAAGGTGCGAAGACTGTGCTTGCAGAGGCTGCAGCGATCGCTCCACCTCCCCAAGCACCGCCTAATCATAGACATGAAGAGGAAGAGGAGGAGGATGAGGGGGATGATTATTTTGGGGAGGAATATGCTTCTCAGGGGCAAGAGAAAATGTTGGCTCGCCAAGGTCAGGTACAGGGTTTGTGCGTGATTGGAGGGATGTGGATTTAGCAGAAAGTGCTCCTCCACCCTGCATTGCCAAAATTATGAAGGATGACGACTACTGGTTGGCCAGCATCCTTGAGAACCTAGAGCTAATGTTGGCAAACAAACAAGCAACTCTGGTAAACCGTTTGCTAGAGGCATTCCCAGCACACAGCAGCAGTGCAGGTTCTACCGCGAGCCGTACTGGGCAACATGGAAGAGGTGTTCGTGGTGCACACAGCCGAAGTGGCGCTGGAGACAGGGGTTTCATGACCATGTTGTGGACTGATTTCTCGAGTTCCGCTCACACGACTGGTAATACTGAATCGATTGCAACAGACAGGAGACAGCAGTTGTCAACTATGGTTCAAAATTACCTCTCCTGCCCTATCGATGTTCTCCCTCACAGTTCATTCCCCTTTGACTACTGGGCCTGTAAACTGGACACCTGGCCTGAATTGGCACAATATGCCTTACAGGAGCTCGCTTGCTGTTGTGAACTCTCTGGATTCTGAGTTGGGGCTCCCTGTAGTGGCTGTTGATATTATTGAACCAGTCTTGACTGACAGAGACCTTTCAGCTGCTGACGATTCGCAATCTGGGAGTCATGACTGGGGGATTTAAGGGAGTAACTTTCCCATGATCCTCGCCAGTGATTAGTTTCTCTTCCTGGTCCAGTTTGGAAGTCAGCTGGTTTTCTGCTGTCTCCTGAGAAAATTCAGATAAGTTATTTTCTGCTTGCTTCTGTGGTTTTGCTTTTATTTGTTTTTGCTGCCTTTCTGTGTGTCGTCAGCCGGGTCACCATGCTGGAGCCTGCGCTGGTCTCTGTTTTTCATTTATTTCTGTTCAATTGCTCTGTCCCTGTTATTTCAGTGGCTGTGGGGTAGCTGCTTGTTCACACCAGAGATCTGATTTACCGGGGGTGAGATCGTGTGGTCTCAGCATTTTTGGAATCAGAAGTGTTGGAATTTTCGCTAGGGTTTTGCTGGGTTGCAGACAGTATTCTTTCCTGTCCTGTCCTATCTAGACAGTTTTTGGCCCCAGCGTTTGCTTACTCTATTTTCTGCCTGCGTTTGTATTTCATCTTGTCTAACTGCCATTATATGTGTGGGGGCTACCTATTCCTTTGGGACGCTACTCCGGGGCAGTTATCTTTCCTCTTTCTATCTTTAGGCTTAGCTAACTCTACGGCTGTGTCGAGGCGTCTAGGTCACCGTAGGTACATCCCACGGCTGCTTCTAGTTGTGCGGTTAGTTTAGGGGTCTGCAACCATTAGTTCCCAACCTCTCTGGGTGTTTGGCTGCCTTGGCTGATTTTGCTCCTGTCCTCCTCGTCTACCAAATCATAACAGCTTGCCCTGCTGGTAGTGTGCTATCAGAAAGAGTCTTCAGTGCTGCTGGATCAATCCTGTCAGAAAGAAGGACCCTGCTGTCGACCCAAAATGTAGGTGATCTCACCTTCATTAAAATGAACCATGCCTGGGTTTCAAAGGATTTTGTACCACCTACCCCTTATGACACATAGGTTGCCAGCAAAATGGCTCACTTTGTCCTCCTCTTCCTCTGACTTCTCCAATTCCTCCATTTGCACCTGCTGAACATCCAGCCTACACCTCAACATATGCCAGTTTTTCCACCTCCCTAACTGGGCTGTACCCCCCCAGGGCCAGCGTCAGCACCTGGCGCACCCGGGCAAGTGCCAGGGCCATGAGCAGGTGGGGGGGCTCACTTGCCGTCAGAGACACCGGCGTACTATGAGGGGCCCTGTGCCAGTGCCAGCTCCCACGAGTGGCCCCCCTGCTTGCTCAGAGCCCCAGCACTTGCAATACTTACCTCTCCCTGCTCCACTGCTGTGACGTCTTCCGTGTTTCCTGACAGTGACATTCAGGTCAGAGAGCACAATGACATCATGTCTGTGCGCCCTCTGCCTGAACAGTCACAGGGCAGAGAGCTGGAAGATGGCGACGCTGAGGAGTCCAGAGTAGAGCAGTGCCCAGCGAGGAGAGGTATTTCATCTTTTTTAATGTTTAGAGCAATATATGGGCAGCACTATACACTGGAGAATTATATATGGGGCCCATCATACACTTGAGCATCATAGATAGGGCCCATTATACACTGGAGCATTATATATGGGGCCCATCATACACTGGAGCATCATATACAGTACAGACCAAAAGTTTGGACACACCTTCTCATTCAAAGATTTTTCTGTATTTTCATGACTATGAAAATTGTAGAATCACACTGAAGGCATCAAAACTATGAATTAACACATGTGGAATTATACATTACACTTTACAAAAAAGTGTGAAACAACTGAAAATATGTCTTATATTCTAGGTTCTTCAAAGTAGCCACCTTTTGCTTTGATTACTGCTTTGCACGCAGAAAAGGTGAACGGCTGGACTCTACATGCCTAGTTCCCACCGTGAAGCATGGAGGAGGTGGTGTGATGGTGTGGGGGTGCTTTCTGATGACACTGTTGGGGATTTATTCAAAATCGAAGCGGTGAGCGGTCCAGCTCACCCCAAACCATCTCGATTGGGTTCAGGTCTGGTGACTGTGGAGGCCAGGTCATCTGGCGTAGCACCCCATCACTCTCCTTCTTGGTCAAATAGCCCTTAAACAGTCTGGAGGTGTGTTTGGGGTCATTGTCCTGTTGAAAAATAAATGATGGTCCAACTAAACGCAAACCGGATGGAATAGCATGCTGCTGCAAGATGCTGTAGTAGCCATTCTGGTTCACTATGCCTTCAATTTTGAATAAATCCCCAACAGTGTCACCAGCAAAGCACCCCCACACCATCACACCTCCTCCTCCATGCTTCACGGTGGGAACCAGGCATGTAGAATCCATCCATACACTTTTTCTGCGTGCAAAGCAGTAATCAAAGCAAAAGGTGGCTACTTTGAAGAACCTAGAATATAAGACATATTTTCAGTTCTTTCACACTTTTTTGTAAAGTGTAATGTATAATTCCACATGTGTTAATTCATTGTTTTGATGTCTTCAGTGTGATTCTACAATTTTCATAGTCATGAAAATACAGAAAATCTTTGAATGAGAAGGTGTGTCCAAACTTTTGGTCTGTACTGTACGTGGCCCATTATACACCGGAGCATCATATGGGGTCCATTATATATGGAGCATTATATAGACCCATCATACACTGGAGCATCATCCATGGACCCCATCATTTACTGGAGCATCATATGGGGCCCATTATATATGGCGCATCATATGGGGCATATTATATATAGAGCATCACATGGAGCCCATTATATATGGAGCATTATATATGGGGACCATTATATTTGGAGCATTATATGGGGCTCATCATACACTGGAGCATCATATATGGGGCCCATCATATACTAGAGCATCATATGGGGTTCATTATTTATGGGGCATCATATAGGGCCCTTTATATATGGAGCATCATATGGAGCACATATGGAGCCTATTCTGTATGGAGCATTATATGGAGCCCATTCTGTATGGAGCAATATATGGGGCCCATCATATACTGTATGGAGCTTTATATGCAACTCATTATACTGTATGAAGCAATATGTGGGGCTCATTATACTCTATGGGGACCGTCCTATACTTTTTTGCACACTATATGGGGACCATCATATACTGGAGCATTATGTGGAGCTCATCATATACAGTATGTAACATTATCTGGGACCAATTAAGTATGGAGCAATATATGGGGCTCATTGTTCTGTATGGCGCACTATGTGGTGGTCATAATACTGTATGGAGGACTATACTGTCCGGTTTTTGAGCTATTGTAGAATTTACAATAGATATCACTCATATAATGTAAGAAGTGAAGTATTTGGCATAGTACTATACCTATATTTCTCTGCCGTATCAGAGCATCATGAATTGTGGTATGTATTAAAGGGGCCCACTGAGACTCTTTCGCGTGGGGCCCACAAAAACCTGGAGCCAGCCCTTCCCCCCCCACAACTTTAGCCAAATAACCCCCAGTTTTCAATGCGTTACTATTATTATAAAGTAAATTAAGGTTGACAAGCTTAAGTAATAAGAATTGATGTCGTTAGCATTGAAATGGGCACTGTAGGTGTGTTTACTGAGGCAAAGTCGCTCATCTCTACTGTCAACCAGTAGATTTTTTTGCAATGTCCATATTATTATTAGAGATGAGCGACCCTTTCAAGGTTTGGTTTTGTTCGATTCACCGAATGTTTAGACATTTGCCAAACTTTTCGACAAACGTACCTGAACCCCATTAGATTCAATGGCAGCCAAACCAAAGGTATACACAACACCTTAATGGGTGACAAACAGCTTCCTAAACAGCTAAAATTAGGGCAAACACCATGATAAGTGACATCAATTGATCCTCAGTAGAAATTTGCAAATGGCAGAGCAGCAGTCAGCCATGGGCCAAGCATGAGGTATCAGGGTCTGGTCCAGCATTTACAGCTTGGAATTGAAGTTTCAATGAGGACCTGGTGGTTAAGGGAGCAGTTGTAAACCTTCTTGGCTGGGAGACCTGATACCTCATGCAACACTTTAAATTTTTATTTTTTCTATTCCAGCAATACTCAGATGGCATAATCAGTTTCATACAGTACTATTGATAGAAAAAATGTAAGGAAAGTAACACAGATAGTTGACTGATCAATTGTCCCACAGTAAAACCTTTAATAATGGCACAGAAGTAGTCAGCTATACGCCATGCTTGAGATATCAGGGTCTGGTTCAGCATTTACAGCTTAGAATTGAAGTTTCAATGAGGACCTGGTGGTTAAGGGAGCGAGGTAAGCCTTCATAGCTGGAAGACCTGATACTTTATGACACACCTCCAATTTTTTTTTATTCCAGCCACACTCAGATGGCACAAACATCAATTTCATACTGTACTATTGGTGGAAAAATTTAAGGAAAGCAACACAGGTAGTTGACTGAAAGTAAGTGCCGGCCTGCCTGTCTGGGAGCCCTACTTACACAGACAACCCGACAAAACACCAGATAGAGACCTAACTTGGAGTCTCCACATTAAAAAAATAATTGTCACACACCACTAAAGTGGCATCAATTTCCAGGTAGAAACAGTATAATAGGCCTCTGACACACCTTCAGCTATAAGCAACTCACCAGATGGAGACCCAACTTATATATACTTGTATAATAGGCCTCTGATACACCTTCCACCACAGGCAACCCACCAAATGGAGAAGCAACTTGGAGTCTCCACAGTTCAAAAAAATGTTTGTAACATCAGCAGCAGTAGCAACAGCAGGCACAGAAGACACCACAAAGATGGCACAGACTGCAATAACGCGAAATCAATGCATGACACTAAAAAAAAAACACCATCGCCTAGTCTTTTCAGTCTGTGACTGGGGTGCAAAAGTCATTGGAGATACATGACTTGCTCATTTTGTTGAAAGTTAGGTGGTTTTAACTTTCAAGGGACAGCCGGTTGCGCTTATTGGTCAGGACACCACCAGCAGCGCTATAGGCACGTTCTGAAAGAAAGCTGTCTTCCAGACATGAAAAACTTTCAAGGCATGACAGGCGAGCTCTGGCCACTCTTTCATTTTTGAAGACCAAAATGCAAAAGAGTCCAAACCCCCCTGATGGCATTGATATTGAGCTCCAGATACTCCTGAACCATCCTCTCCAGTCGTTCACAACTTGTCAGACATGTACTCTGTTCTACTAATGCACAGACTGGTCTAAAAAAATATGTGACACAACTCACAGAAATTGCTGACGCGTGGGGAAACAAAGGTGATTGGGGTGCCACCTCTGAGGATTGTACTGTGTGTGATGTTAAGGTGGAGGAAGAGGAGGAGAGGCCACTTATTGCAGCGCTTGCCATCTACTATAGCACATGCTGTTTCTGAGCGTCATCTACAAGGTGTACCGCTGTTCCGTTGACAAAGAAAGGGAGTCGAGTAGCACGTCCAGTAACAGATGTTGTCAGTGATATTTGGATAGGACAAAACTGTGTTTGTTCAGTTGAGCTTTCATTAACATTAACATTAAACACACATGAATGTTATACACCAAGCCTATTCCCCCTTCCACCACCTCGCTTTTTTCCACTCATGTTGTAAGTAGCCTGTCCTTCTTGTAACCTGCTGTTTAGCAATCTTATGCCCAAAGCTGTCAGTCACCTGTCACTAAATGAACAATCACTATTCCTTTTCTTAGCCAGTGTGCCTGAACAACATTGTTATACCTAACGATTTCTAAGTTGAAATCTGGACTTTTGATTTGCCTCTGAAACACAGTTTAGCACAAAAGATTTGGAGTAGCTAATTGGGCCTCGTGGCTGCACTCCAATATTAGCCCTAAAGAATATTTAAGTGAAAATCTGGTCTTCTGATTTTCCACTGAAACACAGTTTTATTTCAAACGATTTGAAGTAGCTAATTGGGCCACATGGCTGCACCCCAATATTTAACAAGTTTTTAATTGGAAATCAGGCCTTCTGTATTGTCATTAAAACACAGTTTTATCACAATGATTTTGAGTAGCTAAACGGGCCTTGTGGCTGCACCTCAATATTAAGCCTAACAATTTTTAAGTGGAAATCTGGCCTTCTGATTTGTCACTGAAACACAGTTTTATCACAAACGATTTGGAGAAGCAAATAGGGCCTCCGGAGATGGCCATATAGCTTTTGCACATTCTAGTTCGATGCTGGAAGATCGATTTCACACAGGACAGGATCTTATCTAGTAAACTGACAAGTTCTCTTTCAGCAGCAGCACTAGTGCAGGAGCGACATTTCTGCCCTGTGACACTGAGACATTGGCGCTAGCAAAATAAGATGTCCACTTTTTATACAGCCAGGGACATGTGACTTTGGCAGCCAATCACAGAAGACCTTGTGTCATGACATTGTGGATGGTTTTTGCACTCTGATTGGCTGCAATAATCAACATACATAAAGTTAAAGGAAAAAGTAAATAAAAGAGCGCGCCGCTCCTCTAACCTCTCCACACACCCTCCCCTCATGAAACATGTCCCCTCGTCCCCCCTTCTCAGCATACAGCACTACTATCCTAGCCAAAGTAATAACAAAAGTGGGTTCCTTGGGGAATTTAAATATGCATCCTCAGTAAGTGCTTCCAGCCACACCCTTTTTTCTTGGAAGAAAATACCCAAAAGCGACAACATACTAAAAAGTGAACACCTCCAAGATTCTCAAAACCACATTCAAGAAGTTGATTAAACCTTCAGGTACTTCACAGGAACTTTTGGAATGTGGAAGGAAAAAATGAACATATAATTTTTTTTCACAAAAATTTCAATTTATTCTCAAATTTTTTCATTTTCGCAAGGGTAACAGAAAGAAAACGGATCTTGAAATTTGCTGTGCAATTTCTCCTGAGCATAACAATACCCCATATGTGAGGGAAAACAACTGTTTGGGCACATGGCAAGGTTTGAAAGAGAAGGAGCGCCATTTGACTTTTTGAATGCAAAATTTACTGGAATAATTAGAGGATGCTATGTCGCGTTTGGAGAGCCACTGATGTGCCTACCTAGTGGAAACCTCCCACAGGTGACACCGTTTTGAATACTAGACCCCACAAGGAACTTATTTAGATGTGTGGTGCGCATGTGCTTCACAGAAGTGTATAATATTGAGCAAGGAAAACAAAACAAAAATCACAATTTTCCCACAAAAATGTTTGTTTGGTCCCAAATCTTACATTTTCACAAGGGTAAGAGGAAAAAATGCACCATAAAAGTTGCAGTACAATTTCTCCTAAAGAAGCCGATAACCAATATGTGGAAGAAAACTACCATTTGGGCACAAAGCAGGGTTTGGAAGGGAAGGAGCACCATTTGACTGGAAGCAAAATTTGCTGGAATAATTAGTAGAAGCCATGTCGTGTTTGGAAAACACCTGAAGTGGCTAAACAGTATAAACCCCCACAAGTGACACCATTTTGGAAACTATGCCCCTCAGGTAACTTATCTAGGTATGTAGTGAGCACCTTGAACCCCCAGGTGCTTCTTAGAAGTTTAAAATATTGAGCAGTGAAAATAAAAAAAATCACATTTTACCAACTAAAATGATTTTTTAGCACCAAATTTTGCATTTTCTTTAGGGTAAAAGGAGAAATTGCACCATACAGTTTGTTGATTAATTTCTGCTGAGCATGCTAATATGCAATATGTGGAGGAAAACTGCCATTTGGGTGCACAGCAGGGCTTGGAAGGGAAGGAGCACATTTGACATTTGAAAGCAAAATTTGCTGGAATAATTAGCGGATGCCATGTTGTGTTTGGAGAGCATCTGATGTGCCTAAACAGTGGAAACCCCTACAATTGACACTATTTTGGAAACTAGAACCCTCAGGGAACTTAACTAGATTTGTGGTGACCACCTTGAACCCTAAGTGCTTCTCAGAAGTTTATAAGATTGAGCGTGAAAATAAAAAAATCTGATTTTTCCCACAAAAATGTATTTTAGCCCTAAATTTTGGCATTTTTATAAGGTTAACAGGAGAAATTGCACCATACAGTTTGTTGTGCAATTTCCCTGAATATGCTGATACCCAATATATGGGGGAAAACACCGTTTTGGTGCACAGCAAGGCATGGAAGTGAAGGAGCACATTTGACATTTTGAAAGCAAAATTTGCTGGAATAATTAGCGGATGCCATGTTGTGTTTGGAGAGCATCTGATGTGCCTAAACAGTGGAAACCCCTACAATTGACACTATTTTGGAAACTAGAACCCTCAGGGAACTTAACTAGATTTGTGGTGACCACCTTGAACCCTAAGTTGCTTCTCAGAAGTTTATAAGATTGAGCCGTGAAAATAAAAAAAATCTGATTTTTCCCACAAAAATGTATTTTAGCCCTAAATTTTGGCATTTTTATAAGGTTAACAGGAGAAATTGCACCATACAGTTTGTTGTGCAATTTCCCTGAATATGCTGATACCCAATATATGGGGGAAAACTACCGTTTTGGTGCACAGCAAGGCATGGAAGTGAAGGAGCGCCGCTTGACTTTTTAAAAGGAAAATTTGGTAAAATAATTAGCGAATGAAATGTTGTGTTTGGAGAGCTTCTGATGTGCCTAAACAGTGGAATTCTCCAAGTGACACCATTTTGGAAACTAGACCCCTCAGGAAACTTATCTAGTTTGTGTGGTGAGCACCTTGAAACTCCAGGTGCTTCACAGAAGTTTATAATGTTGAGCCGTGAAAATTAAAACTCACATCTTTCCCACAAAAAATAATTTTTAGCTCCAACTTTGCATTTTCAAAAGGGTAACTGGAGACTTTAGACCATACAATTGTTGTGCAATTTCTCCTGAGCATACCGATACCCATATGTGGGGGAAACCGCTGTTTCGGTGCACATGAACTTATCTAGATGTGTGGTGAGCACCTTGAAACCCGAAGTGCTTCACAGAAGTTTATAACATTGAGCCATGAAAATAAAAAAATCACTTTTTTCCCACAAAAATGTTTTTTAGCACAAATTTTTGCATTTTCACAAGGGTAACAGGAAAATAGACAGTGAAATTTGTTGTGCAATTTCTCCTGAGTTCACAAATACACCATATGTGGTTGAAAACTACTTTTGAGGCACAGTGCAAAGCTCAGAAGGGAAGTAGCGCCATGTTACAGTGCAGATTTTGCTGCACTAGTTTGAGGGTGCCATGTCACACTGGCAGAAATTCCTGAGGTGCCAGAACAGCAGAGCACCCCATAAGTGACCCCATTTTACAAACTAAACATCTCAATAAATTAATCTAGGGGCGCGGTGATCATATTGACACTACAGGTGTGTCACAGAATTTTATACCATTGGGCAGTGAAGAAAAAATAATTACATTTTTACTATTTTCATACTGGGAAATGTGTAAAAATGACACCAAAATTTGTACCACAATTTAGTCTGAATATAGAAATACCACATTAGTGGCTGTACAGTACTGCTTAGCCATACGGAGAGACTCGGAGGGGACGGAGCGCTATTTGCCTCCTGGAGCGCAGATTTTCCTAGAATAGTTTGAGGACTTCGTATACAGAGACCCTAAGTGCTAGAAAAGCAGAATCCCCCCCAAATGACCCCATTTTGGAGATTATACCCCTATGGGAATTCATCTACCGGTGTAGTGATGACTTTGACTCCATGGATGTTTTCCAAAAACAAGCAGCAGTGGATGTTGCTGAGTGAAAATTGCAAAATGCCATTGTAGTGACCAGTACGTTGTAGTGACCAGTATATTTTGCCCAGCTCATGCTTCTGGACACATGCACCTGTAAATTAGGAGGGCTCTCATCACTACAGAAATGCCAAACATGTGTGCGCTATATGCGGTTTAGACACACTGGAGCTCAGAAGGGAGGGGGGAATTTATATTTGGGAGCGCAGAATTTGCTGAATTTCTTTTGAGGTGCGAAGAGCCATTTTGCTTTTCCAGAGCATTTGTGCTACCAGTAACGTGGACGCTGCCAAAATTGCCGTTAACAGATGACGCACCTCAGTAGGGACTTGCTTTCTTTGTGGATTGAGCTGAAGCTTTTATTGGGAATATTTTACATAACATTTGGGATCACATTTATCTGGCCCTCTGCATTGAGCATTTACTTTGGGTTTGCATCTAAATTTCCGAATGACATGATTCAGATGAAGCCACCGAGGAATCCATACACGTTAATGAGGCAGCAGAGTTACTTTAGACTCTGTCTGGCCTCTGTTCTGTCATTCTATTCAGAAGTGCACAAAAGTATGGTTGACCACACTTTTCTGACTGAATCATGTATTTCAGAGATTTACATGTAAACCCTGGTGAAAGAGCTCAGCACAGAGCGCAGAATAAATGTGCACCGAGCCTTACTGCGATCTTTGGAAGGCAGAATGGAAAAATCAACAGCATGTAAGGAATTGGTTTTATTTATTTTTTTATGCCGTTCCTCGTGTGGTATAAGTGATTAGACGACATTATTCTTCGAGTCGGTGTGATTACAGCGATAACAGATTTATATTGTGTTTTATGTTTGGCTGTTCTCACACACTAAAAGAAGCTCTTTGTTGCAAAAACTAATTTTTGCATCCCCATTTGAGAGCTATAATTTTTCGATATTTCAGTAGACCGAGTCATGTGATAGCTTGTTTTTTCCAGAACGAGTTGATGTTTTTATTGTTATCATTTTCAGACACGTGACATTTTTTGATCACTTTCCATTCCGATTTTTGGTAGAATTTACAAAAACCAGCAATTCAGGAATTGTTTTTTCTTTTTTTTTATACCGTTCCGCATATGGTAAAATTGATAAGGCAGCTTTATTCTTCAGGTCAGTATGATTACAGCGATACCCAATTTGTATTTTTTTTGATGTTTTGGCGTTTTTACACAATAAAAACTATTTTATAGAAAAAAATATTTATTTTTATATCTCTTTATTCTGAGAGCTATAACTTTTTTATTTTTCTGCTGATGGAGCTATATGGGGCTAGTTTATTGCACAACAAGATGACATTTTGATCGGTACCATTCTTATTTACATTCGTCTTTGTTATCACATTTTATCGCACTTTTTGTTCAGCAGTATGATGATAAAGTATTGTTATTTGCCTCATTTTTTTTTTTTAACGGTGTTCACTGAAGGGGTTAATTAATGGGACAGTTTCATAGAGCAGGTCGCTACAGATGCGGCTATACCAAATATGTGTGCTTTTTTTGTTTATTTGTTTTACATAAATAAATGTATTTATTGGAATAATATTTGTTTAATTTTTTGTTCTTTATTGGGGTATTTTTAAAAAATATTTTTACACTTTTAACAACTGTTTTTTTTAACTTTTTACGTTGTCCCAGGATGGGACATCACGGGACAGTACCAGATCGCTGATCTGATACTCTGCAATGCTTCTGCACTGTAGAGCATCAGATCAGAGTCTGACAGGCAGGGAGGAGGCGTGTCAGCTCTTGCTCTTAGCACGGGCTCACAAGCCACCTTTCCTGCAGGACCCTGAAGGACCCTGGGGCAATCTTGTGGCCAGGTTTCTCCAAGGAGACCATCAGAACAATCCAATCACATGGCCTTGTTCACTATTGACAGCAGCATTACAGGGTTTAAACGCCTGCGATTGGTGCTAGCATTGATCATGGGCGTTGCTGCAGGGTGTCAGCTCTCATGTAGATATGGCAGTGAAAGATTATAAAGCAAAAGATATATACTTATAATTACTTATATACCGTATATACTCATGTATAAGCCGACCCGTGTATAAGCCGACCCCCCTAATTTTGCCACAAAAAACTGGGAAAACTTATTGACTCGTGTATAAGCCTAGGGTGAAAAATGATTATGCCCTCATATGATGCTCCACAGATTATGCCCAATATGCTCCACAGATTATGCCCCTATATGCTCCAGATTATGCCCAATATGCTTCAGAGATTATGCCCCCATATGCTCCAGATTATGCCCCCATATATTCCACAGATTATGCCCCCGTATGATCCACAGATTATGCCCCCATATGCTCCAGATTATGCCACCATATGTTCCACAGATTATGCCCCCATATGCTCTAGATTATGCCCCATATGCTCCTGATTATGCCCCATATGTTCCACAGCTTATGCCCCCATATGTTCCACAGCTTATGCCCCCATATGCTCCATATTATGGCCCCATATGTTCCACAGCTTATGCCCCCATATGCTCCATATTATGCCCCATATGTTCCACATCTTATGCCCCATATGCTCCATATTATACCCCCATATGCTCCAGATTATGCCCCCATATGTTCCACAGCTTATGCCCCCATATGTTCCACAGATTATGCCCCTATATGCTCCAGATTATGCCCCTATATGCTCCAGATTATGCCCAATATGCTTCAGAGATTATGCCCCCATATGCTCCAGATTATGCCCCCATATATTCCACAGATTATGCCCCCATATGATCCACAGATTATGCCCCATATGCTCCAGATTATGCCCCCATATGTTCCACAGATTATGCCCCCATATGCTCCAGATTATGCCCCATATGCTCCTGATTATGCCCCATATGTTCCACAGCTTATGCCCCCATATGTTCCACAGCTTATGCCCCATATGCTCCATATTATGGCCCCATATGTTCCACAGCTTATGCCCCCATATGCTCTATATTATGCCCCCATATGTTCCACAGTTTATGCCCCATATGCTCCATATTATACCCCCATATGCTCCAGATTATGCCCCCATATGTTCCACAGCTTATGCCCCCATATGTTCCACAGTTTATGCCCCCATATTCTCCATATTATGCCCCCATATGCTCGAGATTATGCCCCCATATGTTCCACAGATTATGCCCCATATGCTCCAGATTATGCCCCATATGTTCCACATCTTATGCCCACATATGCTCCATATTATGCCCCCATATGCTCCATATTATGCCTCCATATGCTCCATATTATGCCCCCATATGTTCCAGATTATGCCCCATATGCTGCTGCAAGAAAAAAAAAATGACATACTCACCTCTCATCGCTGGGGGACAGATGCCGGTGTCACCGATCGCTCAGGACCCCGGCACCTGAGATATTTACCTATCCTCTCTGCACCGCAGCGCTGCGTCCTCGGCAGTGGGTGATCAGGCAGGGGGCGCGGCGCTCACTAACGACGTCATCGCGCCCTCTGCCTGATCATTTACAGCCAGGACAGCGTGCAACGGTGGCACGGGGACAGGTAAATATAGCATATACTCACCACTCCGCCGCGCGTCCCTGCAGCCTCTCCTCTTCTCCCGGAGCTCTCCACAGCGCTTCCTTCCTACAGCGGTCACATGGTACCGCTCATTAAAGTCATGAATATGTGCATATTCATGACTTTAATGAGCGGTGCCATGTGACCGCTGCAGGAAGGAGCCAGAGATCGTGGGAGAAGCAGGGGGCTGCAGAGACCGCGCCGGCGGAGAGGTGAGTATAATCCGACACCCCCGCACCTCCTCCCCCGCCAACCCCCGTATATGACCCACGTATAAGCCGAGAGGGGGACTTTCAGCCCTAAAAAATGGGCTGAAAATCTCGGCTTATACACGAGTATATACGGTACTAATATATGTGACAGTAAATATTTATAAAACAGGTAGCACTTCTGTAAAGATGACAGAAAATTTCCTCATTCACAATAAATGATGTTCATAGCTCACCTTTTCATCTTAACTGCACAATATCTCACAGACTATGCTTAAAACACTCTCAAATAGAAGTCAATGAGTAAGAATCTGTCTATTGCCAGCTATGATCCGTGTGCATGTTCTAAAACATATCTCCAAATGCTGTTAACAGAATCTCAGGCAAGATGACTACCCCATAAAAATGTGCAGAAATTAGAATGAAATAAAATTTCATCAGACTATAAAAAAATCACAAAAATATGTTTCCCTATCAGATTTAATTATTAGAAATAAATGTCGGCGATACATTTCTTTTAAGTGCTAAAGTCTGTTCCTGTAAAATGCAGGTTTTTTATAACATTTGATAATGTCTGTTAACTAGAACAACACAAAATATAGGCCTTCTGAAAGCTAACAAAATATACTTTGCTTTACTTTTGTCATTAACAAATTGACTACTTATTATTTGTTATAATTATTTTATTATTATATACAAATTTGAATATTAAATATTTAACATCCATTTAAAAATGTTAAAAAATAAATTGGATATTATTCTTTTTCTTTTTTTTAAACATACCTGTCATTCAAGAAACACATTCATCTTTTTACATTTTAAGCAAAAAATCTTTAATAAGTTGTTAAATGAGATAGAAGAAATAGGAGTGGTTTTCCCAAGGGAATTTTAATCAAGTATTTGAATGATTGCACGTGATTTTCACAGTTGACAATCAAGATACTATGAATAAACTGAATATGACAAGTTCACTTTGAAGAATCAGTGTCAATAACCTTGAAACTGTGTCAAATATAGGGTAACTGTTCATTTAACTTTCTAATATTGATTCTCATATAGGGATAATTATTTTCTTTTTTAGATTTTGACAACTAACAATTTAGTAAATTAAAGTAATGAAAATCATTTGTTATGTAAAAAGATTGCAAAACAATGATTTTCACAAAATAAAAGAAAAGATAAAGAGATAAAGTACAATTTTTCAAGTTTATTACATTTTCAAAGGGATTGCACTGGTTCTCTGTCATATAATCTTAACAAAATCCTAAATTTAGGTTCACATGGCACTTTTGCAAATTTTCTTTTTCAGAGGATTTCTTAAAAAAGAAACAGATAAAGGGCTAATACCACTAAATCTGTTAATACTACTCAGGAAGGTGTGACTGCATAGGCTAAGGTCTCAATCTCCAAAGGTATCTGCAAAAATTCCACCCTGGTATGTATACCCTCAAATGCCTACTTTTACAATATGAACTTTGTGTATTGGCCCTATATACTTTTGTTTCTATCTCATCATCAGTACCCCATCTTTTAGGCTAGGAACCATTTTCCATTTACTTTCTTGAAAAAAATAAACAAACTAACTTCTTGAATATGTTTGTCTTACCAAGCAGTACCTTGCTCCCTGATACAGTCCTTACTAGTGATGAGCGAGCACTAAAATGCTCGAGTGCTCAGTTCTCGAATTGAGCAGATCGGTCGCATGGACGTGCTCGATACGAGTAAAGAGTACAGTATAATGGAAGTCAATGGCAAACTCGAGCATTCTTACAGCAGACCCTAACAGAGTAGGATGAGCAGGAAAATTGCTTAAATTGATGGAAACAGCGCTTAAAGGGAATCTGTCACCCCATTTTTGGAGTATGAGATGAGGCCACCGCCATCAGGGGCTTATCTACAGCATTCTGTAATGTTACCTGAAAGATGAGAAAAACAAGTTATATTATACTCACCTAGGGGCGGTCCGCCGTCCAGTCGGGTCCGATAGGCGTCGCAGTCCGGTTTGGCGCCTCCCATCTTCTAGCAAAGCCATCCTCTTCTTTGAGTCCCGTCTGGCGACCTCTCTGACCTTTCCCGGCGCCAGCGCACTGCAGTACTCTGCTCTGCCCTCACCAGGGTAGATCAGTGCGCCTGTGCAGGAGCCGCGTCGGGACGCAGAGAAGAAGATGGCTTCGCTAGAAGATGGGAGGCTCCGAACCGGACCGCGACGCCCATCGGACCTGACCGGACGGCAGACCGTCCCTGGGTGAGTATAATCTAACTCGTTTTTTCCATCTTTCAGGTAACATCGGGGGCTTATCTACAGCATTACAGAATGCTGTAGATAAGCCCCTGATGGCGGTGGCCTCATCTCATACTCCAAAAATGGGGTGACAGATTCCCTTAAAAGGAATGGCAACAGCATAGGGCAGATGCATGGACACATCTATGACTCCCAGGTCGCTGCTTGGAACAATGTTGACAAAGTATTACGTCACTTTTATGACTGACTTTACGGACTGACAATAAAATATACCAAACTGAAGATAAAATGTTTTTTATAGGTAAAATGTTAGGAAAAATTCTTTCCTGTATAATGACTTGTATATAAGACAAAATTAAATATAAAAAAGCCTCCTCCACTCCTTAGGCTGAGTTTTTTCATTTTCTAACTGCTTTCAATGGTGAAAAAACATTGCATATAAGAGACTTTTAGAAGTGGGCTTCTAAAAACGATGAATGAGGGCATCATACACACCCCATAAAAATTAAGAGCGAGGGTCTCATGATCACCCTTTTGAGATGGTGGACATGAAAAAGAATAAATCATGAACCGTATACCCTTGTTTGGGTGGGAAGGGGTGCATGGGAATACACCAGAAAAAAGGAACATTTTAATTCGCTTTATGTTCCACTACTGTCATCCAGTGGTGTTGAGAAGTCTGGGCCACTCCAGGCATTGTTCATTTTGAGACAGGACCACATGATGACCCAATAAAGATTTTGAGTGAGGACCATCTGATGACCCTTCATTTGAATTGCTTAATGTTCTGTTGCTGTCATCCGGTGGGGTTGAGAAGTCTGGGCCAATCCAGGCCTTGTTCATTTTGATAAGAGTCAGTCTGTCAGCTTGTTAATTTGACAGGCGGATGCGCCTATCAGTTATTATGCCATCGGCAGCACTAAAAACCTGCTCTGACAAAATGCCAGCGGCAGGGCTGTCTAGCACCTCCAAGGTGTAGGGTAACAGTTGATCAGTTGATGCCACATTTGCAGCTTGAATAGTTGTACAGCACAGAGGAATCACGGAACACGCTGGTATGGTCGGCTAGGTACTCCTTCACTATCTTCCATAACTTTTCCCTCTTTGTCAGTATACCATCCCTATCAGGCACTGGGAAGGTCTAATGAAACTGTCACAGACCTTTGACAGTGAAAGCATGACTTCTGCCGCCAGTGTTTTTAGATGGGAATTTTCTTTTGGCCTTTTGGTATTGCACCATTTTACTAGCCCAGGTATGAGAGATAAAAAGTTTTCCTTGCAGCGTGGGTCAAGAAGGGTGAACAAGCAGTAATCAGTGTTGACTAAAATGTGTATAAAGCGAGGGTCACTGAAAAGGCAGTGGAACATAAAGTCAACCATGTATGCCAGACTCCCAACAGGCAACATTTCCCTGTTCCCAGAAAGAAGATGGCTATACATCTCCTCCTCTTCATCCTCCCTCTCCTCCTCTTCCTATTTAGCTCATCCATGCTGAACAGATGGGATGAAGCTGGTGTGGATAGTACCCTCTGTAACACAGACAACCATCCCCAGTTCCTCCTTCTCTTTGTCAGCCTCCTCCTCCCCAATATCACCTAATCTGCATAGGAAAGATGAGATGAGGCTGGGCTGGGTAATATCACTCTATCTACTTTCTTCCTCCATCTCCACCTGGTCCACATGCAAAGCTTCCTCTTTAATTGTGAGCATTTGAGTAGACACAAAAGAGGGATGGTTAGGCTAATTATAGCATCATTGCTGCTCACCATATTTGTTGATACCTCAAAGTTTTGTAGAACCTCACTTCGGAGATCTGAGTTTGTGGGTTCTATTAAAACTAGGTAGGTTAATGATGCAATTAGTTTTATTTCTTACAGCAATTCCGGGTACATGACCACAATGAGATACCCCCAGTCCATAAGATCCCAACCTGCGACCAGTAGTTCCACTGCCCTGTACTAGGCGATAACAATTCAGTGTCCTAAATATCCCAATCCGCCCCCTGGAATGGAGCCCATCCCTCTGGAAACACCCCCAAAGCTAACTGTGCATTTATGGAGGCATTTTCTTGAGCCCGAGCTCCTCACATGGGACTACATGTTAGACTCCCTGTGGGGACGACTTCACTGGGTTTACTATCCCCATCCACATAACGGTACTAGTGACTGGGAGAACAATGGCGTAAGTAAGCCTCTAAGACACTAATGAGAGTATGGAATGATTGCTTTACCTGAATACCCATCTCGTCTCTGGCCTTATGTAAACATTAGATCTAGCCCGCACATCTTCCTATGCTTACTGTCAGTGAATAGAAACATCTCTTATAAAACACAACAATAAGATCGATGTAAACAGAGCTCCGTGCTGGAAAAAGTCTGCACCCCTTAGAGCCATGGACTCCACTTTACATCTATTGGTCCAATAGTCTTTAGTCCATGGCCAGCTCCTCACACTCACAGAAGTCGGCATGGATGGTCGGAGGCTGACTGGAATAAGGATGGGCATGTTGTAGCTAGTATTCAACAACTGCCTTCTTCTTTCTGCTGCTCACAAAGCCATGCCAACATATGTAATGTTGAGTCCCAGTGAGTTGTCATATCACAAACCAGTTAGTGAGATGGCACTTGCAAGCACTGCAGACTGGAGGTGGATGTAGCTGACTTGCGACTATGGGCGCACACGAGGTGTACTTTCACAAGTAGCTCAGGTTTTCAAAAAGCACTGAAGTATTAAGTTGAGCACATGGGCCAGGCATGGTTTGCGTGCGAGCTTGCCGAGCTTTAGAGCCACCGCTAGTTTACGTCCATTATCACACACGACCATGCCTGGTTTTAGGTTCAGTGGCGAGAGCCACAAACCTGTTTGGATTGTTAGACATTTTAACAACTCTACGGTGGTGTACTGTTTGTCAGCTAAACAAATGAGTTTCAGCACAGCCTGTTGCCCTTTCAATGAGGCAGTACTGCAGTGCTTCCAGCTTGTGACTGATATGGATGACAATTCCAAGATAGAGGAAGAAGAGGGGGTGCATGAACTGGTGTATGAGGTGGGGGAAAACGTGATGCAAATGGGTCCCACAATTCTAGGCGTCGTACCAGGTGTGCCGTCGCAGGATCCAATTCAGTCCCGGCCTCTACAAGGTTCAATCAGGGAAAGGCAGTGTCCCTGGCCACAAGCACTTGGAACACTGCATGTGTAAGGCAGGAATGGCACAATGGCAAAAATAGTTGCGGCTGGAGACCGAGTTCCAAGGGACGGCCGCCACCCAGAGGTTGCGGAAAGCCTAAATGGCAACATTTCCATAGCAAGCAGTCCATGTGACTGTTTAGTGTTGGGGTATGTAGGTGTGTGGCTGGGTTTTTCCTCTTGAGTTCCAAAGCCTGGGATAGGGACAACTGAATGTTGCACTGGGACATGGAAAAGGGTTTGCTTGCTGATGGTGCTTGTGAAAGTCCAATGAAAGGTGCTGAGCAGGAGGCATCATCACCTGCAACCTGGACAGGGGATTGGCAAGCATGTAGCACAGGGTAAGAAGCAGTGGCGTCACCCACAGCCACTTATTGTGGATCTAGGCGTTCGGTCTACCTAGTCAGGTGCATAGATGACATGTGCCTGAGCTTGCTGGTGGTGGTCAGGTGTAGAGATGAGTGAATTTGTTCGGATTTGGCTCCGAATACGATCGGATTCATATTTAGTTTTTTGCAATATTCGTCGAACACAGCCAAACGTCATTAGAGTCAATGGGAGTACAAATTACCAAATATGTTCGAAACCAATCATACGACAAACATTCAGCACAAATAGTGTTCAAGTATGGCTCAAATATGTCAAAATTAGATTCGGGGCCAAAATCCGAACAAATTCTCTCATCTCTAGTCAGGCCCCTGCTGATCTTGGTACAGCACAGGTTGCAAATGACCGTTTTCTTATCTTCCACACTTTCTATAAAAAAAAGCACCAGACTGGGGAACACCTAACCCTTAGCCTGGGATTTTGTTGTGCGTGAGTGCTTTCTCCGTCTGGTCACCCCAGTACCTCTGCCTGCCTGTTGCAGTGTTGCGGATCCCTCCCATTCTGCGCTATTGTGCCCACTCTGCATGGCACCTTCTGAAGTTGGGTCAGTGACTTCATCGTCCATCACGTCTTCCGCTTCCACACTCTGCTCCTCCTCCTGACTTGTTGACTTAACAACATGACTTGTTGGCAACTGTGTCTAATCATCATCTATCTCTTGAAACAGTAATTGTGGTTACCCACTATCGTCTTCTTCTGACTGTGGCTGCTTAAATATTTGGGCATCACTACACACTAGCTCCTCTTGTCCCTCTTGAAACGTGCAGAGTGAGAATCCAGAAGAAGCAATAAATAGAAATGTAAAGTGCTCCTCGGAGTGTTCGAGTGAGGGATCACTTGTCTCCTGGGACTCGCCATGGTTGGAGGAAGGAAGATCAGGGTGAGGACTATGTTGTCCAGACATTTGGCTAGTGATACTGGACCATGTGGAAGACAGGGTGGTGCTGTGAAACAGACTGGAAGCATTATCTGCCATCCAATCAACCACCTGATAGTTCAGGCTTCATATTGGTGTCCCGTGCCCCCCTGCAAAGTGGGACAGGAAGCTAGGTTTCGTGGATGAGCATGTTACTTGTGCTCCCACAAAAGGAAGAGTTTAATCTGGTGCACGGCCTCGGCCTCTGCATGCACCATCAGCAGCAAGTACACTTACCAGTGTGCATTGTGCATATTAAATTAGGTACACAGTTAAGAGCGGTATTAATAGAGACTAGAATAAAATGTAAGGATGTAGGATGTAAGCCTAAAAAGGAGTTTTAGATTTAGGTTGAATCAACACGGACTGTAAGGCAATAACCCCTGCCTAGATGCCTCTAATGCAAAACTTGCCTTTCTCCAACAACTCTCCCCACACTAAATGCAGCTAAGAGCAGTATTAATAGGTAACAGAACAGAATAGATGTAGGCCTGATAAGGAATTTTGGTTTTAGGTAGCAGCAGCAATGACTGTAAGGCAATAACCCCTGCCTAGATGTCTTGAATGCAAAACTAGCCCTTCTTCAGCAACTCTCCCTACACCAAATACAGCTGAGAGCAGTATTAATAGGTTATAGAATAGATGTATCCCAGATTAGGACTGTTGAATTTAGGTTTCTGCAGCAAAGACTGTAAGGCTATAAACCCTGCCTATAGGTCTTAGGTCTCTAATGCACTACTATACCTTCTCCAGCATCTATCTCTACAGTAAAAAATGCTAACAGTGGTATTTATATTGAATAGAATAGATAGGGTGGCACTGTGGCTCAGTGGTTAGCACTGCAGCCTTGCAGCGCTGGGATCCTGGGTTCAAGTCTCACCAAGGGCAACATCTGCAAGGAGTTTGTATGTTCTCCCCATGCTTGCGTGGGTTTCCTCCCTCATTCTAAAGACATATTGATAGAGAATTTAGATTATGAGCCCCATTTGGGACAATGCCAATAATGTCTGTAAAGCGCTGTGGAATTAATGGTGCTATATAAATGAGTAAAATAAATAAATAGATGTAGCCCTGAAAAGGACTCATTCTGGTGTGACATTATGGGTAAGGATCTGGACTAGCTGATAGACTTTATTCTCAACATATGCATGTTTGTGCTGATAGGGATTTTTTCTAAATACTTTTTGACAATTTAATTTATTTTACTCTTTTCAGTAACACCATGCTCTATGTTGGAATGATGTGAAATGCATAAGCACTAGCACTTTATGATTTGCATTTTGCACTAATATAGTACTAATTTCTCCCATGGTTCGCTCCCCATATCCACCATACTTGTTTTACGGATGACTTGGTCTCCTTGTTCTCACTGAGCCCTTCATATCACCTTGTCCTCATACATATAATGTACAAGTTTACATACCTGTGTGAATAAGTGTTTCTTGAATAAAAAGTTGCTAAATTTTTAAATCGACTGTTATTTTGTTTTTAGTGTTTTGATTAGTATTTTTGGAGTGTCTATAATACATTAGGCCTATTAACCTACGGGTATAGGGCCTTTACTCTGATGGTCTGTATAACTATGATATCTGTTCTAGCATTATTGTTTTCATGGTTTTCCAATGTGTCCGTAAAAAATATTCTGTCCATGATTTTTTGATAAGCTATGAAAAAAAAACCTTGCTCAGACCTCCAGTTAGACCCTAACTCTTTTGAACATAACACCTTACAACTTAACCTATGACATATAAAAACATTATGCTGGAGCAGAGACAGATCTACACAGGCAGGTGGCCGCTGTGTTACACATCTAATACCTGCCTTTAACAGGAGCATCAGGAACTAGCTCTAACCGCTGATGATAAACCATTTAAATGAAACTGTCAATCTCTGACAGCAGTATTTAAGTGGGATGATTTTGCTTGGGCATTGTGGAGTCTCGATAGCTTGCCTTTGCAGCTGGGGACTTCTGAAGGCTTCTACCTCTGCCATCTTGGTGCTCCAGTGAAGCCCAACCACAGACTGACCTTCTCAAAAGATCATAATTTTTACTTTATACTGTAATGCTGAATTTTTGCAGTATACAGTACAAGTCACCTATACCGATTAATGAATAAAACGTAAAGAAAAAAGTTTTATACAAAAATTAAACAAATGAAAAAAACATGCAAACTCAAATCACCCCCTTTCGAACTCCAAAAATAAAGAAAAACAGTATAGAAGCATAAAGTCAGATTTTTCAATTAAACGCTTACTATAATAAACATTAGAGTTGAGCGAAACAGGTCGGTCAGATTCAAAAGTCACCGACTTTTGCCAAAGTCGGGTTTCGTTGGCCGAAACCCGACCATAGTGCGTAGTCGGCCATGCGGTCGTCGACCCGAGCGCCAAAGTTGAATTTCCCAGAATGCTTTCAGGCGCCTTTTTTCAGCCAATGAGCAAGGACGTACACTGTGGACAATGAGATGACATGGGCAGTGGCCACCACCATCTTAGAGAAGGGCATTGCAGTGATTGGCTTGCTTTGGGGGGCATCATAGTGTTTATAAAAGCCCTGACCACCGACCGCCATTTTACTTCTGCCGATATTAACAGTAGGGAGAGGTTGCTGACGCTGTTTATCAGTAGGGAGAGAGTTAGGGCTGGAAAGAGAAGTTCTTATGTGCTTGTGCTGATAGCAATCGTGCTTTACAGTTAGTGTGCAGTGACAGGGGAGGATTTTCTTGTGTGTAGCAGCGCTGGTTATTAGGCTGCCTGATAGCTGTATTGCTGTGTGTACACTGCTATGCAGACTGCTTTTTACACAGCACTAATACTTTTGTTCTTTTTTTCTGCACAGTTACCGACCGTTCATTTTTTCCCACACCGTATAGAGCTGTACGCTACTCACACACTACTGTGTACTGGCTGGTATCATGGACATATACATGCTGACTATCTGTGTGTGACTCCGCAAATATATACGGAGATTTACATTTTTCCCTACACCGTATACAGCTGTAAGTTTCTGAGACAGTACCGTATATCTGCTCTTTGTATTACGGTGAAATCCATACTGAGAGAGCGTCTGTGTGTGACTCCGGAAATATATACAGAGATTGAAATTTTCCCCTACACCGTATACAGCTGTATGCTTCTGAGACAGTACCGTATATCTGCTCTTTGTATTACTGTGAAATCCATACTAAGAGAGCGTCTGTGTGTGACTCCGGAAATATATACAGAGATTGAAATTTTCCCCTACACTGCATACAGCTGTACACTTCTGAGAAAGTACCGTATATCTGCTCTTTGTATTACGGTCAAATCCATACTGAGTGAGCGTCTGTGTGTGACTCCGGAAATATATATGAAGATTGCAATTTTCCCCTATACCGTATACAGCTGTAAACTTTTGAGACAGTACCGTATATCTGCTCTTTATATTACGGTGAAATCCATACTGAGAGAGCATCTGTGTGTGACTCAGGAAATATATACGGAGTTTTAAATTTTTCCCTACACTGTATACAGCTCTACGCTCCTCATACAGTACCATATATCTGCTGGTATTTTTGATACATTTTCCCAAACATGAGGAAGTATGGTGGATTAGGACGTGGGCGGGGGGGCCAGCTGGGATTGACGGTGGTGGTGGTGGTGCATCTGCTGGTAGTGCCAAAAGCACAATAGCACCTAAGGCAGGAGGTGTTGAGCCTGCATCATCGTCTTGCTCCAGAAGACCTGGAAGGCTCCCTTTTCTGGGAGTAGGTAAACCGCTTTTAAAGCCGGAGAATCAGGAACAGGTTTTGTCTTACATTGTCGAAACAGCCTCCAGCTCTATCGCCTCCTCTTCTGAAGTTTCAAAAAATGCAAGCACTGGGTCATCAGTGCAGGCTCCTGGTCAGGAACAACACCTTTCCTTGTGTTCTTCACCCCCACCATAAGTGAAGGATGCGGCAGGCCACACTTCAGATTGCTCCCTGGAGCTCTTTTCACATACCATGCCTGGGTTATCAAGTGAAATCCTGAATTCCCCAGTCCTAGATGAATATGACATGGAGTGCACTGATGCACAGCCACTGCTATCTGATTCTGCTGGTACATTCACCCAGAGCACTGCATTGCCCTCGCAGTCTACTGAGCCAGAATCTGACCCTGATGAAACTCAGGTACCCCTTCCCGCATACTATAACACCTTACACGGTGACACAGAGGAAGGTGCAGATGAAATTGAAGAGGAGGTCATGGATGACCCAGTTGTTGACCCTGATTGGCATCCATTGGGGAAGAGGGTGCCGCTGGCAATAGTTCAGTAGAGGAGGAGGATCCGCAGCAGGCATCGACATCGCAACTGCGGTTATCTGGCAGGCCCGTAGCAGACCAAAAACATTATAAAAAAACAAAAAGAGTTGCAGGACAGCTTGGCCAGACGGTCAAATTAGCACAGCGTGCAAGCCCTGAAAATTTATCCCATAGTAGGAAGAGAGCAGTGTGGCACTTTTTTGACCAAAATCCTATTGATGAGGCAAAGGTTATCTGTAAGAAGTGCGGAAGGACCTTTAGCCGAGGGAAAAATCTCCGAAAATTAAATACCAGTTGCATGCTTAGACATTTTAACACCATGCACTTGCAAGCGTGGACGGACTACAAAACCTCACTGGCTTTGAACGCCTACATTGCCAAACTGATCTCATTAGAGATGATGCCCTTCCGTTTGATTGCAGGGTCCACAGGGGACTGCGGCGGTGGGACAGTGCTGCCTAGCCCACGGTATAGGCAACAGTTGGCTGTAGGCGTTCGACCCTCCTCCAGAAGCGAAAGCTCGTCAACAGAGTGCAGTCGCATGAGCACTCCATCCGCAGCTGCCAGTGTTGCACATGAGGTGTCCCACTATCGAACAGCTAGTGGTAAGCATCAGCAGGCTGTTTTAAAGATGATGTCTTTGGGTGACAACAGACACACCGCGGAGGTACTGGCTGCCTACTTGCTGCGAGAAACTGAGTTATGGTCGGGCAGTCTTCATCTTGTGCCAGGAAAGTTAGTCACTGATAACGGCCATAAATTTGTGGCGGCCATAGCCCTGGCAAAACTCAGATACATACCTTGCCTGGCTCACACCTTGAACCTGGTGGTACAGTGGTTCATAAATAATTTTCCGGAGTTACCAGCCCTGCTCCATAAGGTGCAAAGACTGTGCTCGCACATCCGTCGCTCGCCCGTAGACTCCAGTCGTATGCAGAGGCTGCAGCAATCGCTCCACCTCCCCAAGCACCGCCTAATCATAGACATTGCAACAAGGTGGAACTCCACCATGCACATGGTTGAGAGACTGTGCGAACAGAGGCAGGCTGTAATGCATTTGTGGGAGGATACACTGGCAGGCAGTTTGAGGGCAGACATGGAGTTGTCGGGTGTGCAGTGGTCAAAGTTGAAAGACCTCTGTAAAGTCCTTCAGTGTTTTGAGGAATGCACATGGCTGGTAAGTGCAGACGATGCCATTACAAGCATGAGCATCCCACTTATGAGTCTGCTCATGCAAACTTTGACCCACATTAAGGATCAGGCGTCTGCAGCGGAGGAGGTGGAAGGAAGCCTTGATGACAGTCAGCCATTGTCTGCTCAGGGAACTGTCCTGGACGAGGTGGAGGAAGAAGAGGAGGAGGAGGATGAGGGTGGATGATTATTTTGGGAGGAGGATGCTTCTCAGGGGGCAAGAGAAAATGTTGGCTTGCCAAGGTCAGGTACAGGGTTTGGAGGGATGTGGATTTGGCAGATAGTGCTCCTCCACCCACCACTGGCAGTGCATCATTGACACCTGGAACATTGGCCCAAATGTGTGATTATGTCTTGCGGATCCTAAAAAGGGACCCCGCATTGCCAAAATTATGAAGGATGACAACTACTGGTTGGCCAGCATCCTCGATCCACGCTATAAAGGCAAACTACAGAACATCATGCCACAGGAGAACCTAGAGCTAATATTGCCAAATAAACAAGCAACTCTGGTAAGCCATTTGTTAGAGGCATTCCCAGCACACAGCAGTGGTGCAGGTTCTATTATGAGTCGTACTTTGCCAAATGGAAGAGGTGTTCGTGGTGCACACAGCCGAAGTGGCGTTGGAGACAGGGGTTTCATGACGATTTTGTGGTCTGATTTCTCGAGTAACGCTCACACGACTGGTAATACTGAATCGATTGCAACAGATAGGAGACAAGAGTTGTCAACTATGGCTCAAAATTACCTCTCCTCCCCTATCGATGTTTGTCCTCACAGTTCATTCCCCTTTGACTACTGGGCCTGTAAACTGGACACCTGGCCTGAATTGGCACAATATGCCTTACAGGAGCTTGGTTGCCCTGCTGGTAGTGTGCTATCAGAAAGTCTTCAGTGCTGCTGGATCAATGCTGACAGAAAGAAGGGTACGGCTGTCGACCCAAAATGTAGGTGATCTCACCTTCATTAAAATTAACCATGCCTGGGTTTCAAAGGAGTTTGTACCACCTTCACCTGATGACACATAGGTTGCCAGCAAAATGGCTCGCTTTGTCCTCCTCTTCCTCCGACTTCTCCAATTCCTCCATTTGCAGCTGCTGAACGTCCAGCTTACACCTCAACATATGCCAGTTTTTCCACCTCCCTAACTGGGCTGTACCCCCCCCGCTGCGTAGACCTGCGCACGGCAGGCCGGGCCTGAGCAGGTGGGAGGGTCCACTCGCCGTCAGAGACACCGGTGTACTATGAGGGGCCCTGTGCCAGTTCCCGGTGCCCACAAGTGTGCCCCCCCTGCTTGCTTAGGGCCCCAGCACTTGCAATACTTACCTCTCTCTGCTCCACCGCTGTGAAGTCTTCAGCGTTTCCTGACAGTGACATTCAGGTCAGAGAGCGCGATGATATCATGTCTGTACGCCCTCTGCCTGAACAGTCATGGTGCAGAGAGCTGGAAGATGGCGACGCTGAGGAGTCCAGAGTAGAGCAGTGCCCAGCGAGGAGAGGTATTTCATTTTTTTTAATAGTTGGAGCAATATATGGGGAGCATTATACACTGGAGAATTATATATGGGGCCCATCATACACTTGAGCATCATAGATAGGGCCCATTATACACTGGAGCATTATATATGAGGCCCATCATACACTGGAGCATCATATGGGGCCCATTATATATGGAGCATTTTATAGGCCCATCATACACTGGAGCATCATCCATGGGGCACATCATATGCTGGAGCATCATATGGAGCACATTATATATGGAGCATCACATGGAGCCCATTATATATGGAGCATTATATATGGGGACCATTATATTTGAAGCATTATATGGGGCTCATCACACACTGGAGCATCATATATGGGGCCCATCATATACCAGAGCATTATAAAGAAAAAAAAGAAAACTACAGAATTCTAGAATAGCTAGTTTGATAGAAAAATAATAACAAAATGGCTCTGGAAAGAAGATGAGGCAAAAAAAAGCTAAAGCAAAAATTGCCTGAATCCTTAAATTGTTGTTCCACCAGTCATATATTTATTAATTTTTACCATTTTTACTCATTTGTAGATCGGTCCCATTTTGCACTTAACGCCTTCACAATAGATTCTCGTCCAGGTGCTAATTACCCTCTATTCCTGCTATACAGCTGGCGCTCCTGGCCAATCATTCACAGTGCAATGTCTCCCATTTGGCTTCCTGTCAGCATAGCACTGCTCTGCCTTTGGTCATGGATACACTTGATTTAAACTCACTGCTCCTTTTTGCCCAGATACTTTGAAATGAAGATTCATCAGCATTTCACCATTGGATCTGATCAGCTGTGATAAAACCAGTAAAAAAATATTAATTTTTATCTTCCAGCAGATGGACAAAAAAGTATTTTGCACTTCTCGATTGGTGCCTCTCCTCATACCTAATATTTATTTTCAGAAAAAACTCTCATTTATTTTTAATGGACTGAAAACAAGTATCACTGTCCAACAAGAATGTTAATTTCTTACTTTGGGCAAATTTATCATGTCACAAACATTTGCTGTTAAACAAAACCTAATATGTTTCAGTCTCACCCCCTATATATGGAGCAGCAAATAATTGGAATAGCTCCAATCTTGTAGTATATTTCTTTCTGCTTCTTCTGTTCTTGTCCCACATTTTGGGTTGTTGTTCATCCTATATGTTTCCTTTTTATCTTATATTATTTAATTCTTCCATCTCACTATTTCCCATTTCATTTCCTTCAGTCTATGATTTTGAATTAACAGAACAAATATATTTTATTCTCATAACTTCATACTAATTGTATTTTATTGAAACAGTGTTTTTGAGGAATCCTCCTGTTTGCTAAAGTTGTTTGCTAATTAAAGTGACTTGACAAATACAATTGATTGAAAGTTGCTTTACACAATCAGTGATCTGAGTATTTCACAATGTGAAAAAATTAACCATGTGTTATCACTACTTTTTTTGATGGTCATGTATGTAGTCTGTCACAAAATATTTATTAATAGATATACTTTGACTTAAAAACAACTGAATTTCCCAATGCATCCTATTCTCCCGCCCCACTGTGAGTGTGGCTTGATTTTATCAGAAAATGGACCAGATTTTGAGGCACATTTTATGCATATATTTTGATTGTGAGTCATCCAACAAACCAACCAAGACATGCTATGGTGTCTAAAGATGTGCCAAATTTGACTCCCAAAATGAGCTGCCATTATAAATTTGGCACATTTTCACGCTGTCTATTCTAGGGTTATTTTTAGCATATTTTAGACAGGATTAGGAAATTTTCCCTGATGTTACTCTTGATGCAATGGCCAGACCTGTGACCAAATACTGATAAAGGTGTATAAGTAGCAACTAATATGCTAGTAATTACTTCTGTTTAGCCATTAGCCTTTAGAATCGTAAATCTTGGAAATATTCATTAGGACCAAAGCATAATTCTCTTTCCTTTGTTGTTACTTTCCTTAATCCACAAAATCTCCAAGTCAAAATTCCTGATTTGAAAATGAAAGTATATTAATGTATTCTACTAATCTGATTTTGTCAGAATTATAAATATTCAATATTTTTTCCAAAACATGTTTTATGGCAATTAACAAAGCATTGCTTACAAAATATTACTTAATATCTTATCACAATCGCTCTACCAATTTAAGTTTACTGTTAAAAATTTTGCAATTTATTTCTCAGCATGAGAATACTTTGAAGAGAACAAAATACATATTTTACGACATGTACTGAACACTCATTAATCCATTTCTTTTGACAATTTGAATATCTTTTTGACTAACAGAAATAACTATAATTGATCAATTACAAATAAATTATTTGGCTTTTTATCAATTGTATTTCTCGGAACTTGCATTTTCTCCAATTGAAGCTGATCATGTAGAAGCAAACATACCTCTTATTTGTACAGTGACTAATAAATAAATATCCAACATACAATAAAACATTGCATTAATACCTAAAGCCAGATAGGAACACATTTCACACCGATCAAAAAAATCTTTTCAAGCAATGACTTCCAAACTAAATATTTGTAATACATTTTTTTAAATCAAATAAAGCTACTATATGTCTTCCATCTAAACATGATATTGTCAATCTACATGTGAAAGTAACTTGCTCTATAGTGCAAGTATGGCATAGTTGGCAAGGAATATAAATTACGTCATTTGAGCTAGTAATGTGCTCACAGTGCACTTCAGATAAGGTATATAGTAAGCTAAAGCAGTACCATATGCATTACATTTTTGTTTGTGGCTCCAACCAATTTTGATGGGATCCAAACAGAGTTGAATGTCTATAGGATTTTACAGATGCTATAATCAGGAGAATCAAGTTCACAGTTGAACCGATTTTCTTGATTTTTTGTTTTAAATATCCTTAAAAAACTTTAACTTTCTCTACCTTTTACTTTAATAACTGCTTCACTTCTCCTCCCCAAATCTGGTATCCCAGAAGGATTACTATTGATTTGTTATAATTTTTCTCCCAGGGGCAGACATATCATTGGTGCAACTTGTGCGGCCACACTGGGACCCAAAATGTAAGGAGGCCAATTTCTACCTCTAAAGCAGAGGCAATTTAGCATTTTTAGCAGCTCTTGGGCTGCAAAGGACCCATATATTGTTCTTCCACAGGGGCCCTTTTCTGTCCGTGTCCACCAGTAATTTTTCAATTATGAATACTAGTGAAACTTGCCAGAAAGTGAGTTTTTTTGTTAAATGAGAACTTTCAGACATGCTTGTAATTTTCTAAATCATATGCCCCTACCAAGGGACAAAACAAAGTAAACAAATTACATTTTTTTGCATTATAATTCTACAATAATTAGTTATCATTATTATTACTTTAAATCACCATGAATTTCAGGTTGGTGTATTTGTAGGAACAAAGTTTGCAATGCATATCACTGTTTTAAAAATACTTAACAAAAATTACAGAGTAAAAAAAAATTTAAGTGAGTGACCAAGTGAGACTGTTACAATGGATGAGAGGACCCTTGCTGCAAGGGCTTGCAATTAGGGCCCTTTTACACTGCACTTTTGTCCACGTTTGTTTGTCCTTCAGGGCTTAAGTCCAAACCCCCCCCCCCACAAAACAGGTTTTGGACGCATGCGTTGACAGCAGTGCTGCCAGCAGGAATTTTAGGGCCCCACACTGGCAAAATTTTTAGGCCCCCTTGAGACTCCACCCATTCTTCACCCCAGCTTCACCTCCATCCCTTGAACTTTCCACAGTCCCACCGCCCACTCTTGGTAAAACTCCACTTCTTCACCACTTCTTCACCAGTCACACATTAAGAGTTCCCACCAAACACCATATCACATACATAGCCATCAGTTTTTGTTTTGGCCAAAATAATTTTTAAGCCTATACTACAACAAGGTAGACTCTTTTGGCTGAGCCCTACTCTACTCTAACCCATTAAACATTTCTTAAAATATCCAATGCTTTTTTAGGTGTATTTTATGTATTTTTCTTTAAGGAAAAGTATCACATACATTTTTAAAATGACCAATAATATCACATACAAGAGACAAATACTGTCATACCATGACCAGACCACATGTTACCACCATATAGTGACCAAATAATACCACATGCAAGGAACTAATACCACCACACTATGTGCAGACCACATACTACCACAACTTAGTGACCGAATAATATCACATATAAGGGACAAATACCATCACACCATAACCAGACCACATATTACCACCACATATTGACCGAATAATACCACATATAATACCACATTCAAGGAACAAATACCACCACACCATGACCAGATCACATATTACTAAAACATAGTGGCCGAATAGTATGACATACAAGGAACAAATACTGTCACACCACGACCAGATCACATATTACCACCACATAGTGACTGAATACTACAATACTGATCATTACTAAAAAACATAATACTATTACCATAAGTGCCATTATGCACAGGAGCTCTGTACATAGTATACAGTGTATAGTGTCAGTGTACAGGTAATACAGTGATCACCAGTGACATTATACACATGAGCTCTGTATATAGTGTCAGTGTACAGGTAAAACAGGGATCTCGAGTGACATTATACACAGGAGCTCTGTATATAATGTATGGTGTACAGGTAATACAGTGGTCACCAGTGACATTATACACATGAGCTCTGTATATAGTGTACAGGTAATACAGGACTCACCAGTGACAATATACACAGTGTTAGGGACCTGCAGAATGCACCTAATAGATATTAAGGAGAGTGCGTTCGCAGCCCGGGGTCCACCGTGCAGGCAGAGCCTGCTGCTAGTAAGATGGCATAAATAGGCAGTATGAGCGAACTCTGTTATCCCGCAGAGTCGCAGATGTAAACACTGATGTAAATCACAGAGCTGCTGTAACAAAGACTGTGTCCTGTTAGACTCACAGGGAACACAAATGTGGTCATGCAATCAGAACCCAAGCAATAATCTCCTCACCGGAGTAGCCAGTATTCTAATGGCGTTTTCAGCCGAACCCTGAACACGTGCATACAATCCCCTCACCGGAGGTGCCGGTATTCTAGGGGCTTATTTCAGCCAGACCTAACCACATGCATACATGACCACACTGGCGCAAGCACGTAACAGATTTGATACAAGCGCACGGCCGTGCGGTAAGGACAGCCTTTTATAGCAGCCACGAGAGAAAAAGACCTTCCAGGAAGGACCAATGGGAAGCTGCTTCAGAACATCAACAGCCACAGGACCTTCCTGAAGGACCAATAGGAGTGGCAGCTGTATCTGAGCATGTGACCCCTGATCTCCAATGGGAGATCTTGCCCTGGGCATGCTCAGATGAAGCAACAAAGGACTAGTCCCAAATCTGCCTGCTCCAACACTGGTTGCAGCAGCAAGTCTCTGCACAGTACTGGGCCGGGCAAGACGCTGGGACCGACATCTCTGCTGAGCAGGAACCACTGGGCCGGAGACGGATGGGGACCGCAGCGGGAACAGCTCGAGATTCCACCTGTGCAGGAGTGGGAACTCGAACCCTAACACACAGGAGCTCTGTATGTATTATATAGTGTATAGATTCAGTATACAGGTAACACACTGACTCACCAGTGACATCTATAGATGAAGTCCTTCATCTTTGCTTTTCTTCTTCATCCAGCGCAGACTGCCATCAATTCTTCCAGCCAGTACTTGTCTCTGCAGTAAATAACACAGTTA
The DNA here is from genome assembly GCA_033576555.1 of Oophaga sylvatica. Lineage (NCBI taxonomy): Eukaryota > Metazoa > Chordata > Amphibia > Anura > Dendrobatidae > Oophaga > Oophaga sylvatica. Next base: position 238,450,652 of record JARQOD010000002.1, read on the forward strand.
TATAGAGCAGGGTTCCCCAACCCAGTCCTCAAGGCCCACCAACAGGTCATGTTTTCAGGATTTCCTTTGTATTGCACAGGTTATGCAATTATCACCTGAGCAATACTAAGGAAATCCTGAAAACATGACCTGTTGGTGGGCTTTGAGGACTGGAGTTGGGGAACCCTGGTCTAGAGCACCGCTTCCAGAGCACATTTTCCATTTTTTCTCCAACTTCTACACTATGTCAGATAAAGAATAAAGTGACATAATGCCACCCTGCACTAATAGGACCCTCCCCTCAATTCATCATTTGCTCTCCTCTCCTTCAATTCATCATTTGCTGTTCCCTGTCCTCCACCCTCAATTCATCATAATATGCTCTCACCTCCACCCACCCTCATTACTTCATTTGCTGTCCCCTGTCCTCCACCCTCAATTCATCATTTGGTAAGAAACATTTGCTCTCCCTCACCACCAATTCATCATTATTTGTGCTCCCGTACCCTCAATACATCATAATTTGCTGTCCCCCTACCCTCATACATGGCGCCTTTCCTTTCCAGTCTGAGATGCTTTGTCACTATTATTGTGGGTTTCTCTGTTGCAACAGTGGCACATATGTGACCTGACATTAATAAATAATAATAATCTTTATTTTTATATAGCGCTAACATATTCCGCAGCGCTTTACTGTTTGCACACATTATCGTCGCTGTCCCAATGGGGCTCACAATCTAGATTCCCTATCTGTATGTTTTTGGAGTGTGGGAGGAAACCAGAGTACCTGGAGGAAACCCACACAAACACGGGAAGAACATACAAACTCCTTGCAGATGTTGTCCTAGGTGGGATTTGAACCCAGGACTCCAGTGCTGCAATGCTATCCACTGAGCCACCGTGCTGCCGTGGCATTAGTGAGGAATGCCTCTATACAATGAGCGGGTGGTGTGGTGTGCATTTTTATAAGTGGATTTACCTGATTTTTCTCCAAAAAGGTGTATGTACATGTATGATACTGCTGGGCAGCAGTCTGAAGCAGGTCCCATATGTGAGGTGACAGTATACTACATTTGATGTCGGTGAGTTCATTCCTTACACTTTGTATTCTCTTTGGAGTTTGTATGTGCCTGACATTAACATATGATAGATGCTCAGGTCAGTGGGTTTGGGGTGAAGGATATTTATACTTTAAAGTTTTCTGGAATATAAAGACTAAGGTATAAAAAAGAATTGTCCAGAGAAAAAAATTATAAGACCGGGTTCACACGAGTGACGACTCTCTCATGCGAAAGTATTGGCTCAATTATGCTACTGACACTCGGCTCAAACTCTAATCCGAGTGTCATCTTAGTCTGCTCAGCTTCTCTTGGATGAGAGAATGGGAGGACATTGAGAAGATGGAGAACTTAATTTCTGCATCTTCTCCATTGTCTGAGGCTATAAATCCGGCACAGGGTCTTGGTGACCCTTCACAACATCCAGAGAAGGATGAGGCTGCTGTTCCCCATCTGTCCCCTGACAGGACACAGCAGCTTAATTTTGAAGAATTATGTTTATCAGTGTAAATGACACCTGTGGGAATCTTGAGAGTGGCCTACTGTGTCCTGCCAGGGGGGCAGATTGGGCTCAGCAGACTTATACTTCTCTGTAGGAGGTGAAGAGTGATGGATGACCGACACAGACCGAGCTCTACTCTTGTCAGGATTTATAGCTGACACATATAAAAGGAGTCAGGGTCAGGATATAACAGAATCCTCAGTCAGCAAGCTGCTGTGCTGATGGTATGGCTTATGCTGTCAGTGAGCACACCAGCCAACTCACTGATGATGCATCTATTGCATGGACTGGAGCCTGTCAGGACACTATCCATACACTTCACCAGCACAGGCTCAGACACTCCCCCTGTCGGGGGTTGCATTGCTCCTGCTGCTCAGTGTCTCACTGACTGTGACTGAGGAGAATATTGCAGGAGTGTGTGCTCAACAGGGATTGGATGATGGAAAGTCCCGCCCTCCTGTGGCTCAGCACTGGCTGCCTCTCTCAGCTGCCTGTCACAATGACGCTCCTCCTACTGCTCCCTCCTCACACTGTTCCTGTTTATGAAAACCCTGACTCCGGCCCCCCCCAGCTCACAGGCCCCATACACCAGTAAGGGTAGTAATGTCTTGATGGCAGCACTGGCCGACAAAGAAATAGACTATAATAGTGCCAACAGAATCAACTTGTGCTCTGACGTACATTATTTTTGAGCGTCTATGCTTACTGGAGGTGGCAGTTTACTACCTCTAGGTGTCTACCTCCAGTAGTCGTACAAGCCAAAAAATTATTTTAGTCTATAGCCCTATCGGTGCATATGTCTGAACCCCGTTTTGTGAGAGTGTTCAAACTCAAGCACTGACAGGAACAACGAACGTGAACAAAAATGCTGTGTGATAGGGCCCTTTGACATTTGTTGTTCTTTTGAAACTTGCTGACTTTGCCAATTTTTTCCACAAAAGTTCAATTTGCAATATATAAAGTTGTGCAAATGTCAATACTGAAAAACTTGTAATTGCTAAGAAAATAAACATGTAGAAGAGAAAGCAGAATAGAGAGAAAGAACCCAGCTAACCAAAAGGGCTTACACTTTACAGATGAGACAGAGATGACCCCACTGACCAGAAAATCTTACACTCTACAGGAGAGAGATGTTGACCAGCTCTCTGATGCTTCAGCAGCGATGAAAATGAGGACAGAGGATAATTGTTAGCAATTTAAACTGAATTCTCTAGGGAATGGGTAGTCATTTGAGAAGAATATTGAGTACAGCAGTGGATCAATTGGGAAGCACAGTTGAGGATAGATTTATGGGGTGCTAGATGGGAGACTGTAGTGAAGGATGTTGCAGCAATTTAGACATCTAATAATAATAAAATGTACTAATATTTTTATTAGAGTTGAGCGAAACAGGTCAGTCAGATTCAAAAGTCGCCGACTTTCACCAAAGTCGGGTTTCGTTGGCCGAAACCCAACCATAACGTGCAGTCGGCCATACGGTCGTCGACCCCAGCGCCCATGTCGGTTTTCCCATAATGCTTGCAGGTGCCTTTTTTCAGCCAATGAGCAAGGACGTACACTGTGGGCAACGAGATGACATGTGCAGCGTCCACCTCCATCTTAGAGAAGGGCATTGCAGTGATTGGCTTGCTTTGGGGGCGTCATAGTGTCTATAAAAGCCCTGACCGCCGACCGCCATTTTATTTCTGCCGATATTAACAGTAGGGAGAGGTTGCTGACACTGTTTATCAGTAGGGAGAGAGTTAGGGCTGGAAAGAGAAGTTCTTATGTGCTTGTGCTGATAGCAATTGTGCTGTACAGTTAGTGTGCAGTGACAGGGGAGGATTTTCTTAGGTGCAGCAGCGCTGGTTATTAGGCTGCCTGCTAGCTGTATTGCTGTGTGTACACTGCTGTGCAGACTGCTTTTTACACAGCACTGATACTTTTATTATTTTTTTCTGCACAGTTACCGACCGTTCATTTTTTCCCACACAGTATAGAGCTGTACGCTCCTCACACACTACCGTGTACCGGCTGGTATCACGGACAAATACATGCTGACTATCTGTGTGTGTATATACGGAGATTTACTATTTCCCCTACACTGTATACAGCTTTTTGCTTCTGATACAGTACCCTTTTTCTGCTTTTTGTATTCTGGTCAAATCCATACTGAGTGAGCATCTGTGTGTGACTCCGGAAATATATACAGAGATTTAAAATTACCCCAACACTGTATACAGCTGAACGCTACTGATACAGTACCATATATCTGCTGGTATTTTGGGTACATTTTCCCAAACATGAGGAAGTATGGTGGAAGAGGACGTGGGCGGGGGAGCAGCTGTTATTCCCCACTGACTTGCATTGGGGTCAGATTTTCGACTCCAACCCGACTATTTCTGTTAGTCGGCCGACTTCGTTCGACTCGACTTTTGAGAAAGTCGGGTTTCACAAAACCCGACTCGACCCTAAAAAAGGCAAAGTCGCTCATCTCTAATTTTTATGTTTCAAAGTTAAAGAAAGAGTGAATATAAAAAATGTTTTTTTAGTCAAAGGGGCAAAACGTGGTAATTGCTTGGATGTGTAGTTTGAAGAATTAGGGGAAGTCGAAGATTACCCTAAACATAAGACTTCAAAGACTGGTGGAAGCAGCATCGGACTGGAACACCTTGGGCCCACCAGAGAAAATCATTCTTGGGGCCCACTATGTAGCTACATAGAAATAAATACAAGATCACCAATTGTGCGGTAAAACACGCTAATATCCGGGTATAATATAAGGTAGTACACGTCTTAATTATGTAGCAGTAGTTGGGGTAGCCTCACTCATAGATTATAAAGCAGCCCCCCCATAGAATATAATGCTGCCCCCCTCATAGGGGATAATGCTGCCCCCCTCATAGGGTATAATGCTGCCACCCTCATAGGGTATAACGCTGCCCCCCTCATAGGGTATAATGCTGCCCCCCTCATAGGGGATAATGCTGCCCCCCTCATAGGGGATAACGCTGCCCCCCTCATAGGGGATAACGCTGCCCCCCTCATGGGGATAACGCTGCCCCCCTCATGGGGATAATGCTGCCCCCCTCTTAGGGGATAATGCTGCCCCCCTCATGGGGATAATGCTGCCCCCCTCATGGGGATAATGCTGCCACCCTCATAGGGTATAACGCTGCCCCCTCATGGGGATAATGCTGCCCCCTCATGGGGATAATGCTGCCCCCTATATGTGGGGATAATGCTGCCCCCCTCATGGGGATAACGCTGCCACCCTCATAGGGTATAACGCTGCCACCCTCATGGGGATAATGCTGCCCCCCTCATGGGGATAATGCTGCCCCCCTCATGGGGATAATGCTGCCCCCTCATAGGGGATAATGCTGCCCCCCTCATGGGGATAATGCTGCCCCCCTCATGGGATAACGCTGCCACCCTCATAGTGTATAACGCTGCCCCCCATGGGGATAATGCTGCCCCCCTCATGGGGATAACGCTGCCACCCTCATAGGGTATAATGCTGCCCCCCTCATGGGGATAATGCTGCCCCCCTCATGGGGATAATGCTGCCCCCCTCATAGGGGATAATGCTGCCCCCCCTCATAGGGTGTAACGCTATAGATATAGATAGACAGACAGATAATAGATAGATAGATATAGATAGATAGATAGATAGTAGATATAGATAGATAGAAGATAGATATAGATAGATATAGATAGATAGCTATAGATAGATATAAAAAAAACCCACAATACTCACCTCTCTTCCTCGCTCCCACGCTGATTATGGCGGTGGCTCTGCTTCAGTGTCAGGAACTGCCGTCTGCCAGACACACACAGAGCGGGTGCGCGATGAAGTGACGTCATCGCGCACCTGCTGTGAGTGAGAAGCAGAGGGGACTGATGGGAGAGAGAGCGTCAGATGACGCTCTCTCTCCATTCACCATTAAGATTGAGGGCGGCGCCGGCCCTGACTTACTGCCGCATAGCGGCTCCGGGGGGGCCCCTGTGGGAGCAGGAGGCCCCTGGGGGAGTGCGGGGCCCTGGCAAACTTAGCCGCTAAAGTGAAATTATATTCACTGCTTCCCACGTCCACATGGGCATGGGAAGCAGTGAATATCATTTCACTTTACCAGCGGGAACAGGGGCTCCTGCCTCCTGTCACCCGCTGCTGCTCCGCTAGCACGGGGCCCCCATGGCAGCTGCGTGGAGTGCCGCTATTAGCGACACGCCACCGGCTGGGGGGCCCCTGTATGCCAGCAGGTGCCAGGGCCCACCAGATGCCAGGGCCCACCGGAGAATCCTCCGGTTCTCCAGTGGGCCAGTCCGACCCTGGGTGGAAGTGTGGAGCCAATATCAGTGATTGATATGTCTGATTGTGTGTTAATTTGTATCATGTTCTAACTTCTATTGTCCTAATAAAAATTGCTCTGCTACTGGTCGGCTATTTCCCTGTGGCCTCTACATGCATGCAAAAAAGTTAAAATGAGTACCTTTTATAAAAAAAATGTCAAGCTATACATGAAAGGCACATATTCAAAAAGGAGAAAAAGACTATGTTAGGCGTCGCTGGATTTGAACCAGGATCAATCTGGGGCATTAGTGGTCCCCCATCCATGTCTCAGCCAGGGCAGATGCTGCTTAACTTCACCTTCAATCCCAGGGCTAGCCAGTACAAGAGAGTACAAGCTGTCTGCAGGGTCTTTCTTAATAGTGACCTTAAGCATAGGTTAGAGAAGGAGAAAGGGCTGTTATAGCCGAAGTCCAGAAATGCCTGCACTGAGCATGTCCGTGACATGACGAACCGTGATTGGTGGTTAATGTCAGCTGATCCTCTGACTTGGCATCGCCTGATTGGTCACGGATGACATCATCGGTGATGTGATTGACGAGATGGCTGGGGACGGAGCTTAGCCCTTAAATAGCTTGTCTGTCCGCGGCGAGGTGCAGTCAGATGATACTAAAATAGGCGGTGCTCATGTGTGGACATACCAGAATCTGGGCTCCACGTGCTCTTTAGCTTTGTCTCCGGGACCTGCCAATGCCAGATTTCGCTCGGCTAATTACACAGGTCCTTCAGGCAGGTTTAGCTTATGCCAGGCAGGTAGCCAATGTGGCGCAGTCTTGCTACGAATATAGAGTAGCTATACACCCTGAGCAGACTGCGAGGCGCATAACCTGTAGCCAATGTGGCACAGTCTTGCTACGAATATAGGGTAGCTATACACCCTGAGCAGACTGCAGGGCACGTAACCTGGGCATTGCCTGCCAAGCGGGACAGAGACTTACTCAGTCCGGTCTCACGCTGGCTGGTAGCGCGCACACACTTCCTAGCGGCTGGTATGTAGCTTCTGTGCAGTCAACAGGGCTACGTCTATACCAGCTTGCAGCACATAGTGCAAACCTAATATCTGGCAAGTGGCTTCTGTGCCATTAACAGGGCTACATCTAGACCAGTCGATAGCACATCTCCCATGATGTTAACGGAGATAGTGCCAAATCTACATCTCCCCGGTGTGAAGTAACACAGGTGAGATCTAATATGATATTCTGTTGTCAGTTTTACCCTCATACCCAAGGGGTGTTCGGCAGCAGTGACTATAACTGCATCACGGACCCTGGGTTCGGTTGCAATCCATTATTTAATAAAGTTGTTACAACCGAGCTCATAACAGACTATGCATATGTTTATTTAATAATGAAATAGTACTAATATATCATGTGCAATAATTACATGAAAACATACCTGAATTACTGTAGTGGGGATAATAATAACTACATCATTGGGATGGAAAAACAAGCATGTTGTATGCAAGGTACCAGTAGAGATCCCTTTTAGAATAGTATTAGGCTAAGATAGACCTTGGTTAGACTCTTTAATTATCTAACAGCTATATCTTGATACTTCAAAGTGATTCACGACTGGGGTAATTTTGCATATCTCTTGTGGCCATATCTATGAATGGAAGACATTCCTAAGGGGTGAAAAGCGAATGTGTGCTTCATTAGTGTGCCTCCTTGTGAATGAAAAGCAGAATTTAAAAATATACACTTCAAGCTGGCCCATTCCCCAAAGGTCTGGTGATCTACCCACGTCTGCAGAACATGCATTCTGCAGTACCGGGTTATTTGTGTTCAAGGTGAAGGAATTAAAATAAAATATTCTGTCTTCACACATGATTGACCTTGATGAGTATTTAGAAAATGGAAATGAAAAATCTTGACTGGGCAAGTCCCAGAGGCATTTGCCAGTAAATCTCCAAAGTAATTATTATGTATTGTCGGTGATAAATACTGTACGCTTGTAAACAGACTCTGTAAATTGTTAGTATAGTGTCAGTGAACTCATTATAGAATAAAGAAGGGTTTCAGTGAGGACTAATGTCTAAAAAAAGAAACACAAAATCTGTTGTATTTTACAAAGTGTTGCATAGAAACACCTGAAAATATCTAAAGTAATATTTGTTTTTTTTTCACCAATGTCATGTAACCCATGAGACTGGGGATAATGTGGTTAATGTGTACACATTCTGAATTTTTATTGAATTATTTCTTTGCAATAACTTGTGTTCTAAATTGTGGCTGCTTTAAATAGTGTACTATATATACTTTTTTCCTGAGATAATGGTGTTACATATTTTGATTTATATGTTTTCAAAAAGATGTCTATTGTGCTATTCAAATGCAAACAATTTAACATTTATTCCATAAAAAGTCAGATTTATGTTTTTTTCTGTTTTTTGTTATTTTTTTTCTAATATAATATTCCCTTGAGTAAATGACTAGCAGGTGGGTCATAATATACATAAATAACTGAGCCATCTGTCTTCCTTTCAGAAGATAGATTTGTCACCAGCAATCTTTTGTGTGCACAATAAGAACTATTTTATACAGGTTATGCATCCATTCCAAAAATATGTTATTCCCCTATCCCTTAAAACAGACTAGAACTAGAAACTTTGAATTAGAAACACAATTTTTCCTCTTTTTTCTGCACTGGCCTGTCTAACCTTTGGTAACCCTGACATTCTTTTCAGTAAAGTGTCTGATATTAAAGCAGATTGCTTTCATGCCTACATAAGTAATATCATATGCTTCACATCAGCCTATGCTCAAGATAGCTGAATTCCCACTGTATTATTGCCTGTGAGTTAACACACAATGCATACTAATAATCTAAGTGAAACAGGCTGCCTTTCAACAATTCCAAATAGTAATATTACAGTGAAGTGAAGAGCCAAGATAAGGAATCATGATTATAATCATGGTTATAATCATCCATGTTTCATGCAACGTTACTCCAAATATGTTCCAAGCTTTACATTAAGCGCATATTAAGTGAATTTCTTGCATGCTTGGCAAAAAGGAACATAACATAGTGGAGTTTAGTTTTTCTCCTTATTTATATTGTGCTTTAGATATCCAATACAACCCTTTAACCTTCTACAAGGATTATGAACAAATCATTTTTACTGAACCATTTGCGTTAATTAAAAAGTTGTCTAAGGGGAAAGGCATGGCACACTGGGCAAGACGTGTTCCATACTATGCGCACAATTATTACACAACTGAGTATTTTGACCATATCATCAGGGTGAAACGATTGTGGTTGCAGAGGGTGTGACCGTGACTGGGCCTATGTGGGAAGGGGGCCCTCTGATACCAGCAGCTGGTTGTGCATCCAAGGAAATTCAGCTGGAATGTCCTTTGACACAGAGACCCACCAGGTCCCTGCTCTGCAATAAACACTGCCACCAATCAGAGGCCAGCAGCTGAAGTCGGCAGACGGCACGACAGTGACGTCATTCATCACACATAGCAGGCTCGCCGTTGTCAGCTGCCGGCCTCTGCACCTGTTACAGACGAGGACGACGTGGGAGTGGAGGAAGGTGATTAGAATGTTGGGCTTTCTTATGCATTAGTGAACAAAGACAGAATGGGGACATACAGTACAGACTAAAAGTTTGGACACACCTCATTTAAAGATTTTTCTGTATTTTCATGACTATGAAAATTGTACATTCACACTGAAGGCATCAAAACTATGAATTAACACACGTGGAAGTATATACTTAAAAAAAGTCTGAAACAACTGAAAATATGTCTTATATTCAAGGTTCTTCAAAGTAGCCACCTTTTGCTTTGATTACTGCTTTGCACACTCTTGACATTCTCTTGATGAGCTTCAAGAGGTAGTCACCGGAAATGTTTTTCACTTCACAGTTGTGCCCTGTCAGGTTTAATAAGTGTGATTTCTTGCCTTATAAATGGGGTTGGGACCATCAGTTGTGTTGTGCAGAAGTCTGGTGGATACACAGCTGATAGTCATACTGAATAGACTGTTAGAATTTGTATTATGGCAAGAAAAAAGCAGCTAAATAAAGAAAAACGAGTGGCCATCATTACTTTAAGAAATGAAGGTCAGTCAGTCCGAAAAATTGGGAAAACTTTGAAAGTGTCCCCAAGTGCAGTTGCAAAAACCATCAAGCGCTACAAAGAAACTGGCTCACATGAGGACCACCCCAGGAAAGGAAGACCAAGAGTCACCTCTGCTTTTGAGGATTAGTTTATCCGAGTCACCAGCCTCAGAAATCACAGGTTTACAGCAGCTCAGATTAAAGACCAGGTCAATGCCACACAGAGTTCTACCAGCAGACACATCACTACAACAACTGTTAAGAGGAGACTTTGTGCAGCAGGCCTTCATGGTAAAATAGCTGCTAGGAAACCACTGCAAAGGACAGGCAACAAGCAGAGAGAGACTTGTTTGGGCTAAAGAACACAAGGAATGGACATTAGACCAGTGGAAATCTGTGCTTTAGGTCTGATGAGTCCAAATTTGAGATCTTTGGTTCCAACCACCGTGTCTTTGTGCGACGCAGAAAAGGTGAACGGATGGACTCTACATGCCTGGTTCCCACCGTGAAGCATGGAGGAGGAGGTGTGATGGTGTGGGGGTGCTTTGCTGGTGACATTGTTGGGGATTTATTCAAAATTGAAGGCATACTGAACCAGCATGGCAACCACAGCATCTTGCAGCGGCATGCTATTCCATCCAGTTTTTTTTCAACAGGACAATGACCCCAAACACACCTCCAGGCTGTGTAAGGGCTATGTGACCAAGAGGGAAAGTGATGGGGTGCTACGCCAGATCATCTGACCTCCACAGTCACCAGACCTGAACTCAATCGAGATGGTTTGGGGTGAGCTGGACCGCAGAGTGAAGGCAAAAGAGCCAACAAGTGCTAATCATCTCTGGGAACTCCTTCAAGACTGTTGGAAGACCATTTCCGGTGACTACCTCTTGAAGCTCATCAAGAGAATGCCAAGAGTGTGCAAAGCAGTCATCAAAGCAAAAGGTGGCTACTTTGAAGAACCTAGAATATAAGACATATTTTCAGTTGTTTCACACTTTTTTGTTAAGTATATAATTCCACATGTGTTAATTCATAGTTTTGATGCATTCAGTGTGAATGTACAATTTTCATAGTCATGAAAATACAGAAAAATCTTTGAATGAGACGGTGTGTCCAAACTTTTGGTCTGTACTGTATATAGCAGGAAGGAACCAAGATGGCGGGCATATATAACAGGAAGGAACCGAGGATGGTGGACATATATACCAGGATGGGGTCATAGTTACCAGGAAGAACCTAAGAATTGGAGCTTATATACCAGGATGGGGACATATATATTGCTAGAAGGGGCCCAGGATGGGGGACATATATACCTGGAAGGGGCCCTAGATACAGGCATATATGCCAGAATGAGCGGCATACAGTTGTGTGAAAAAGTATTTTCCCCCTTCCTGATTTCCTATTCTTTTGCATGTTTGTCGAACTTAAATGTGTCAGATCACCAAACAAATTTAAGTATTAGACAAAGATAACACATGTAAACACAAAATGCAGTTTTTAAACAAAGGTCTTTATTATTAAGGGAAAAAGAATTCCAAACCTACAGGACCCTGTCTGAAAAAGTGTTTGCCCCTAACCTAATAACTGGTTGGGCCACCCTTAGCAGCAACAACTGCAATCAAGCATTTGCAATACCTGGCAATGAATCTTTTACAATGCTCTGGAGGAATTTTGGCCCACTCATCTTTGCAGAATTGTTGTAATTCAGCCACATTGGAGGGTTTCCAAGCATGAACAGCCCATTTTAAGGTCATGCCACAGCATCTCAATCGGATTAATGTCAGGACTTGACTAGGCCACTACAAAGTCTTAATTTTGTTAACCCATTCAGAGTTGGACTTGCTGGAATGTTTTGTATCATTGTCCTGCTGCATAACCAAATGTGCTTCAGTTTGAGGTCACGAACAGATGGCCGGATATTCTCCTTCAGGATTTTTTGGTAGACAGCAGAACTCATGGTTCCATTTATCACAGCAAGTCTTTCAGGACCTGAAGCAGCAAAATTACCCCAGACCATCACATGACCACCACCGTATTTTTACTTTTGGTATGATGTTCCTTTTATGAAATGCAGTGTTACTTTATGTCAGATGTAATGGCACATACACCTTCCAAAAAGTTACATTTTTTTCTCATCAGTCCACAGAGTATTCTCCCAAATTTCTTGGGGATCATCAAGATATTTTTGGCAAAACTGAGACGAGTCTGTATGTTCTTATTGTTCAGCAGTGGCTTTTGGATTGTTATGAAGCACTTATTGGGAACATTTTCCATAAAGTTTGGGATCACATTTATCCTGTGCTCTATGCTGAGTACTTATATGGGGGTTTCCATCGTGAGGGTCATGGGAAAGGCAGCGTAACATAAACTCAGCCATGCATGCCAGACTGCTAACAGGCAAGACTTTCGTGTCCTCACCAAGAGCACGACTGACCATGCTCTTCTTCTCCTGCCCTTCATCCCTGTCCTCTGGCCATCCATACTGAACAGACGGTATGACAGATGTGCAGGTAGTACCATCTGTAGCACGTGAAACTAGCTCCTGTTCTTCCTCCTCCTCCTCTTCTTCATTGTCACCCAATCCATGTTGGGATGAAATGAGGCTGGGATGTGTGTAATCACCCTGTATGGTTCCTTGCTCTATTTCATCATGCTCCACCTGCAATGCATCCTCTTTGATTGTGAGCAGAGAGCATTTCAGAAGACAGAGAAGTGGGATGGTGACGCTAGTTATGGCATCATCGCCGCTCACCATCTTGGTGGAGTCTTCAAAGTTTTGGAGGATGGTTCACTTGTCTGACATCCATGTACACTCCTGAGGTTTAATGTGTGGAGTGTGAACTGAATACCGATGCCCTTGTTGATGCTGGTAGTCAACAACTGCCCTCTTCTACTCACAAATCCTTCCCAACATCTGCAGTGTAGAGTTCCAACGCGTGGGGACATCACACACCAGTCGGTGAGCCGGAAGCTGCAAACGCTGCTGAAGCACGGCAAGGGCAATGGATACTGTAACTGACTTTCCAAAATGGGCACACAGGCGACGTACTTTAACAAGCAGATCCGGCAGCTCTGGGTAGGTTTTGAGAAACCGCTGAACCACAATGTTGAGCACATGGGCCAGGCATGGTACGTGTGTGAGCTCGCCTTGCTTCAGTGCCTCTACCAGGTTCTGGCCATTGTCACACATGACCATTCCTGGCTGTAGGTTTAGCGGTGTCAGCCACAGATCTGCCTGCTCTTTCAGAGCTGTACACAACTCTTCAGCATTGTTCGGTTTGTCAACTAAGCATTTTAGCTTCAGCACAGCCTGTTGCCGCTTGGCTGAGGCAGTGCTGCAGTGCTTCCAGCTTGTGACTGATGTGGTCATTTCGGAAATGGAGGCTGAAGAGGAGGAGGAGGATGAGGTGCAGGAGCTGTAGACTGTGGGGGCAACCCTGATTGACCTGGGCCCGCAATCCTCAGTGTTGGGAGGACGTGTTCCATCCCAAGGTCTGACTGGGTCCCGGATTCCACTGTGTTAACCCAGTGTGTCATCAGCGAGATGTACCATCCCTGCCCAGAAGCACTTGTCCACATATCTGTGGTTAGGTGGACTTTCCCAGTAACTGAATGTTGAGGGCACAGCTAATGTTGTAGGACACATGCTTGTGTAATGCGTGGATGGCACTCCGGGAGAAATAGTGGAGGCTGGGGACCGAGTACCAAGAGACGGCCGCCGCCATCAGGATGCGGAAAGCTTTTGTCTCCACGAGCCTAAAAGCAACATTTCGAGCGCAAGCAGTCACGAAATGTGTTAATTTAGTAAAGTGGCCTGTGGGGCGTTGGCTGCGTATTTGTGCTTGCGTTCCAAGGACTGGGGTATGGACAACTGAACGCTGCACTGGGACAAGGACGTGGACATGCTTCATGATGATGCTAGTTGAGTGTGTGCAACCACAGGTGAAGGTCAGGAGGCATCTTCTCATGCACCATGGACAGGGGATTGGCATACACGCACAACAGCAGAAGAAGCAGTGGTGTCACCTGCAGACTGTGCCAAAATGATGAAGGATGACGACTAGAGTTGAGCGATACTTTCCGATATCCAAATGTATCGGAATCGGAATGGTATCGCCGATACCATTAAAATATCGGCGATACCCGATACCGATACCGGAAATCCAATGTAAGTCTATGGGAACAAAATATCGTAACTAAAAAAAACCCATTCTTTCCTTGTAAACACTAAATATACACACATAGAATACATATATATATATATATACATGTCATTGTGACATATATATATATACATATATGTATAGTTTATACACTTCTACATAGTAAAATAGCCTCTGATTCAATTGCCGGGTAAAGCCGGCTTCTGTGAAAAGACAGAAGCACCCGACATGAAATGACACTTGGTGTACATAGGGTTAACCATGTCTTTTCATGTCGTTTGCTATCTGATTTGCACAAACAATTACATCAGTCTATGTGTGCAAAATTTCACACCTGTAGGGGTTAATTAAAGTTGTAAATTCGTTGTAAAAAAAAACAGACTTTTTTGCTACGAATTTACACCTTTAATTAACTCCTACAGGTGTGAAATTTTGCACACATAGACTGATGTAATTGTTTGTGCAAATCAGATAGCAAAGGACATGGTTAACCCTATGTACACCAAGTGTCATTTCATGTCGGGTTCTGCATTTTCACAAAAGCCGGCAATTGAATTAGCGGCTATTATACTATGTAGAAGTGTATGAACTATAAATATAAATATATATATATGTGTCACAAATTCAATGACATGTATATATATATATATATGAGGTGTAAAATTGCTGAAAAAAAATGCGTGTGCTCCCGCCCTATTTTCGCAACCAGACAGACAAAGCCAGTGAGTGGGGGCAGATAATAATAGCCCAGAGAGGGGCCATTATTTTTGCCCCCCCCGGCTACTAACATCTGCCTCCAGACACCCCAGGAAAGACAAATCTATAATTAGATTCGCCCTTTCTGGCACTTTGCCCGTCTATTCCCATTGCCCTAATATGGGGTTAAAGCCACCTTGCTATTAAAAGGTGACCTTAAGCCAGGTTAATAATTGAGAGCTGTCAATTAGACAACTATCAATTATTAATCCTATTGCATGAAATAAAAATAAAACACACACACTTTAATTAAAAATCATTTTAATGAAATAAAGACACATGTTTTTGACCATCTTTTATTTTACTGCAAAAACCATTTCCTGTAATAAAAATAAAATAAAAAAGCAAAATTATTCTTACCTATCCCAAGCACAGTCAGGTCCCAAGTGTAATCCTTCAGAAAGGGTTAATGTTTACTGCATGGACCGCAGCTAATGCTGCAGCCTCACAGTAAACCCCCAAATGAATGAGTTCCTCTCCTGGCTGACAGGAGAGTAAAGGCTGGGTCTCACATAACGATACACCAGCGATCCCGACAACGATATGCACTTGTCAGGATCGCTGGTGTATCGCTACATGATCGCTGCTGAGCTGCCAAACAGGCAGCTCAGGCAGCGATCATGGGACAGCGACACTGCGGGTAACATCGCTTAAGGGCCCGTCTCACATAGCGATATCGCTACCGAGATCGCTGCTGAGTCACTAGTTTTGTGACGCAGCAGCGAGCTCACCAGCGATATCGCTGTGTGTGACATTCAGCGACGATCAGCCCCCCTGCGGGTATCGCTGATCGTCGCTGAAATGTCAGGACCTTTTTTGATCGCTGGTTTCCCGCTGACAGGCACGCATCGCTGCGTGTGACAGGCGGGAGACCAGCGATCCGCTGGTAACCAAGGTACACAGCGGGTTTCCAGGCGCGGGGCTGTGCCTAGAAACCCGCTGTGTACCTTGGATACCAGCGCCCTGATGCAGGGGATACTGGTATCCAAGGTACACAGCGGGTTTCCAGGCACCGCGCAGCGCTTGGAAACCCGCTGTGTACCTTGGATACCAGCTCCCTGCATCAGGGCGCTGGTATCCAAGGTACACTGCGGGTAACTAAGGATGTTACCCGCAGTGTCGCTGTCCCAGATCGCTGCCTGAGCTGCCTGTTTGGCAGCTCAGCAGCGATCATGTAGCGATACACCAGCGATCCTGACAAGTGCATATCGTTGTCGGGATCGCTGGTGTATCGTTATGTGAGACCCAGCCTTTAGTTACCCGCAGTGTATGTTGGATACCAGCGCCCTGATGCAGGGAGCTGGTAACCAAGGTACACAGCGGTTTCCAAGCGCTGCGCGGTGCCTGGAAACCCGCTGTGTACCTTGGATACAGCTCCCTGCATCAGGGCGCTGGTATCCAAGGTACACAGCGGGTTTCTAGGCACAGCCCCGCACCTGGAAACCCGCTGTGTACCTGGTTACCAGGGATCGCTGGTCTCCCGCCTGTCACACGCAGCGATGCGTGCCTGTCAGCGGGAAACCAGCGATCAAAAAAAGGTCCTGACATTTCAGCGACGATCAGCGATACCCGGCAGGGGGGCTGATCGTCGCTGAATGTCACACACAGCGATATCGCTGGTGAGCTCGCTGCTGCATCACAAAACTAGTGACTCAGCAGCGATCTCGGTAGCGATATCGCTATGTGAGACGGGCCCTTAAGTGGAAAGCTTAATTGATTGCTTTCCACTTTCACTTCAGGTCAGCCAGGGACACAATCAGTGACGTCAGAGGGAACTGATTAACAAAAATAGGGGTTCCCTTCGAAAAAAAAATGGCGTGGGGTCCCCCCTATTTTTGTTAACCAGCCAGATGAAGCAGACCGCTGAGGCCTGGATTTTCAGGCTGTTAAGGAGCCAAGATCCATGGACCTTGCCAGCCTGATAATACCAGGCCACAGCAGTCTGCATATCTTGGCTGATTAACAAAAATAGGGGATCCCCTCGAAAAAAATTGGCGTGGGGTCCCCCCTATTTTTGTTAACCAGCCAGATGAAGCAGACCGCTGAGGCCTGGATTTTCAGGCTGTTAAGGAGCCAAGATCCATGGACCTTGCCAGCCTGATAATACCAGGCCACAGCAGTCTGCATATCTTGGCTGATTAACAAAAATAGGGGATCCCCTCGAAAAAAATTGGCGTGGGGTCCCCCCTATTTTTGTTAACTAGCCAGATGAAGCAGACCGCTGAGGCCTGGTTTTTCAGGCTGGTAAGGATCCAATATCCATGGACCTTGCCAGCCTGATAATACCAGGCCACAGCAGTCTGCTTAGCTTGGCTGGTTAACAAAAATAGGGGATCCCCTCGAAAAAAAACGGCGTAGGGGTCCCCCTATTTTTGTTAACCAGCCAAGTAAAATGCAGACTGCTGCGGCCTGGTATTAAAAGATTGTCAAGGCCCATGGATTTTGGCCCTCAACAGCCTGATAATACCAGGCTACAGCAGCCCCACATTTGGCGCATCAAAAGATGTGCCAATTGTGGCACTTTACCCGGCTCTTCCCACTTGCCCTGTAGCGGTGGCAAGCGGGGTAATAAGGGGTTAATGTCACCGTTGATTGCACGGTGACAATAAGCCCAGTTAATAATGGAGAGGCGTCAATAAGACACCGATCCATTATTAATCCCAAAGTTTTTAAATGTTTAAAAAAAAGACACAGCAAGAGAAAAGTATTTTAATGAAATAAAAGAGACAACACAGTTTTCATTTCTTTTATTACTCTCTCATTCCTGCGACGCCATCGATCTCCTGTAAAAAAAAAAAAAAAAACAAACCAACAGTATACCACCTGTCCGACGCAGTCCATAGTAACGACTGTCCCACGACGATCCAGGTCTGCTACATCGGAATGACAGGCAGAGCATGACATCCCGGCGCAGCACAGCTGCTTACCTGCTTCCCCGGCGGTGACGTCATCGGACTGCTTTACGGCCGCGATTACCCAGCAGTCACTGCAGTTATCGCGAGAAACTGCATGTGACCGCCAGGGCGAAGAGGATGGCTGCCATTAAGCAGTCCGGGATGTGACCGCCGGAGATCTTCTGCCGGGTAAGTGCCGCTGACTCCTGACAGACCCGACCGGCGGACACTGACAGTGACAGTGACATTCCGATTCCGGTATCCGATATGACGAAAATATCGGTACTCGGAATCGGAATTCCGATACAGCCAATATCGGCCGATACCCGATATTTGCAGTATCGGAATGCTCAACACTAATGACGACTACTGGTTGCCAGCATCCTCGATCCACGCTATAAAGCCAAATTACAGAACATCATGCCACAGGAGAACCTAGAGCTAATATTGATGAATAAACAAGCAACTCTGGTAAACCGTTTGTTAGAGGCATTCCCAGCACACAGCAGCGGTGCAGGTTCTACCATGAGCCGTACTGGGCAACATGGAAGAGGTGTTCGTGGTGCACACAGCCGAAGTGGCGTTGTAGACAGGGGTTTCATGACCATGTTGTGGTCTGATTTCTCGAGTAACGCTCACACGACTGGTAATACTGAATCTATTGCAACAGACAGGAGACAACAGTTGTCAACTATGGTTCAAAATTATCTTTCCTCCCCTATCGATGTTCTCCCTCACAGTTCATTCCCCTTTGACTACTGGGCCTGTAAACTGGACACCTGGCCTGAATTTGCGCAATATGCCTTACAGGAGCTCGCTTGCCCTGCTGGTAATGTGCTATCAGAAAGAGTCTTCAGTGCTGCTGGATCAATCCTGACAGAAAGAAGGGCCAGGCTGTCGACCCAAAATGTAGGTGATCTTACCTTCATTAAAATGAACCATGCCTGGGTTTCAAAGGATTTTGTACAACCTTCCCCTGATGACACATAGGTTGCCAGCAAAATGGCTCGCTTTGTCCTCCTCTTCCTCCGAATTCTCCAATTCGTCCATTTGCAGCTGCTGAACGTCCAGCCTACACCTCAACATATGCCAGTTTTTTCCACCTCCCTAACTGGGCTGTACCCCCCCAGGACCGCGGTCAGCACCTGGCGCACCCGGGCAAGTGCCAGGGCCCTGAGCAGGTGGGGGGGCCCACTCGCCATCAGAGAAACCAGCGTACTATGAGGGGCCGTGTGCCAGTGACGGCGCCCATGAGTGGGCCCCCCTGCTTGCTCAGGGCCCCAGCACTTGCAATACTTTCCTCTCCCTGCTCCACTGCTGTGACAGCTTCCGCGTTTCCTGAAAGTGACATTCAGGTGAGAGAGCGCGATGATGTCATGTCTGTGCGCCCTCTGCCTGAACAGTCACAGTGCAGAGAGCTGGAAGATCATGACGCTGAGGAGTCCAGAGTATAGCAGTGCCCAGCGAGGAGAGGTATTTCATATTTTTTATTGTTTGGAGCAATATATGGGGCCCATCATACACTGGAGCTTTGTAAATGGGGCCCATCATACACTGGAGCATCATATATGGGGCCCATTATATATGAAGCATTATATAGGCCCATCATACACTGGAGCATCATCCATGGGGCACGTCATATACTGGTGCATCATTTGGGGCCCATTATATATGGCGCATCATATGGGGCACATTATTTATGGAGCATCACATGGAGCCCATTATATATGGAGCATTATATATGGTGACCATTATATTTGGAGCATTATATGGGGCTCATCATACACTGGAGCATCATATATGGGGCCCATCATAAACTAGAGCATCATATGGGGTTAATTATTTATGGGGCATCATATAGGGCCCTTTATATATGGAGTATCATGTGGAGCACATATTGTGCCTATTCTGTATGGAGCATTATATGGAGCCCATTCTGTATGGAGCTCATAATTCTGTATGGCGCACTATATGGTGCCCATAATACTGTATGGAGGACTATACTGTCCGGTTTTTGAGCTATTGTAGAATTTACAATAGATATCACTGATGTAATGTAAGAAGTGAAGTATTTGGCATTGTACTATACCTATATTTCTCTGCCATTTCAGAGCATCATGAATTGTGGTATATGTTAAAGGGGCCCACTGAGACTCTTTCACCCGGGGCCCACGAAAGCCTGGAGCCAGCCCTGCCCCCCCCCACAACTTTAGCCAAATAACACCCAGTTTTCAATGCTTTACTATTATTATAAAGTAAATTAAGGTTGACAAGCTTAAGTAATAAGAATTGATGTGGTTGGCATTGAAATGGGCACTGTAGGTGTGTTTACTGTCCTCCACTCACTGCCGACTTTTCTTCCCCATTGACTTGCATTGGAATCGGGTTTTCGACTCCGACTCGACTTTTTCCGATAGTCTGCCGACTTCGTTCGACTCGACTTTTGGAAAAGTCGGTTGGTCCGAAACCCGACTCGACCCTCCCGGAGGCAAAGTCGCTCATCTCTACTCAGAATGACTGTTTGTTGAGATGGATATGTGGATTAGATTTGGTACACCAACACGAAGTATGAAGCAAGCAAATCTCTCCCTACACTGCCAGATTCAGGAGCAGACTGTGATGAGCATGGTGACGCCAATTCTGATATAGACCTGATGACACTGTGCGGCCAGCCAATCACTTTAATGCCACAACCAACATGGCTGCGGCATTACAGTGTGTGGCAGACAATCCCTGCATTTTCATTGGCTCCCTAAAGGGCACCAAACTTTCAGGGCGGGGATCCGAACTGCCTCCGAGCAACCCCAGAAATACTCAGTGAGCTCCGAGCATCTCTAACATGCTCGAGCAAGCACCAAGAAGTGGCGAGCATGCTCGCTCATCACTAGTGACATGTGCTTTGACATGGCTATTGTAAACAGAGTTGGCAATAAGGCACATAAGGAGTAAAATCTAAAGGAGTTGTGTGGCAGTCACTCTTTGTCATAGTTTTGCATCTCTTGGCAGGAAATACACAACTGCAAAAACGCGTGTTTTTATCTAGTTTTTAGTGCGTTTTTGCCTGCATTTTTGCTCTGTATTTTTATATTGATTTGATTGAAGTCAATGGTGAAAAATGGAGGCCAAAAACTCACAGAGGATTGACATGCCGCAGATTATATTCTGCACCAAATCTGCAAGTCAAAAATATTTAATGTGTGCATGACATTTTAGGTTTCTCATTTATTTTATTGGCATCAGGTTTTGCTTCTGGTTTTGTCACCAATCCATGCCGATAAAGGCATAAAAAAATACGCCAAATCTGCAAAGTGTGTACACAGCATTTTGAAAGCAACAAAATCGACCCAAAAATATGAAAAAATCTATGGATGAGCAATATATAGTACAGATCAATTTTTTAACAAGTTTTTTGAGGCTTATATACCACTGAAACCTACACAAGAATATGTAAAAGTCTATGGATTAGCAATATAATGCCAGTACATTTTTAACAAGTTTTTTGAGGCTTACATAGCAAAGACTGTACCCAAAAAGATGCAATACTCTATGGATGAGCAATATGATAACATTTCCCACATGTCAACTTTATATCAGCACAATTTTGGAAACATATATTTTCTTTTTAGGATGTTATAAGGGTTAAAAGTTGACCAGCGATTTCTCATGTTTCCAACAAAATGTAAAAAACAATTATTTTAGGGACCACCTCACATTTGATGTGAGTTTGGGGGGTAAATAAATCAAAAAATACCCAAAAGTGACACCATTCTTAAAACTGCACCCCTCAAAGTGTGCAAAACCACATTCAAGAAGTTTTTTAACTCTTCAGGTGCTTCACGAGAACTAAAGCAATGTGGAAAGAAAAAAAATGGACATTTTACTTTTTTCACAAAATTTGTTGTGCAATTTCTCCTGAGTAAGCCAATACCGATTATGTTGGGATAAGCCACTGGCTGGGCGCATGGCAGGGCTCAGAAGGGAGGGAGCACCAATTGACTTTTTGAATGCAAAACTGGCTCCAACCCTAACCCCAACACACTCCTAACTCAAATCCCAACCTTAACCATAAGCCTAACCACAACCTCAACCCCAACACACTCCTAACCCTAATCCCAAACATAACCATAACCCTAACCACAGCCCTAACCCTAACACAACCCTAATCTCAACCCTAACAGTAGTCCCAACCATAACCACAACTATAAGCCTAACCCTAACCCTAGCCCAACCGTAGCCCAACCCTAACCCTAGACCAATCTTAACCCTAGCTCTAAGCCAACCCTAACGCTAGCTCTAACCCTAACTCTAGCCCCAACCCTAGCCCAACACTAACCCTAGTCTAATCCTAATTCTAATGGAAAAATGGAAAGAGATACTTTTTTAATTTTATTATTTTTACCTAACTAAGGGGTGACAAAGGGGGGTTGATTTACTATTTTTTATTTTGATCACTGTGATATGGTCTATTACAGTGATAAAAATTAACCAATAGGAAAAATTTCCTATTGTTGCCGGGTGCCGGCCAGCAGATCTCGGCGGGTGCACTGCGCATGCGCCCGCCATTTTCTTCCCTGAAGAAGAAACTGATGGCTGGAGGACAGGACCGGAGGATACAGGCGGGTCCAGGGACACTGGAGGTACTGGGGGGCTCAGGGGACCCAATTTCACTCTCCTATGATGTGCTAGATCATATCAGAAAAGAGAGAAATTAAATGGTAAATCGGTCTTTTTTTGCGCTCGCCGTTGTTCTGTGAATAACGGTGATTGCAACACTGGGGTCGGTAAAAACCGACCAGAATCATGTTCTTCGGGGTTTCTGCTTCCCCCAGTAGCCAAGACCTTGGAGAATTTCAGATGCTGGGGGGTACTATAACCTTATTTCTCAGCGTGGTTTAAAAAGCGGCGCTGAGGAATAAGTACCCTTAACTGCCGCCATTAAAAGGTGTATCGGCGGTTATTAAGGGGTTAAACAACTTTTTAAGGGTTAAATACCAATGAAATATACTCCAGACCGCGGAGTATTTTTAGTTTTTTTAGGGTTATACAGGTCCTTCTCAAAAAATTAGCATATAGTGCAAAATTTCATTATTTTCCATAATGTAATGATTACAATTAAACTTTCATATATTTTAGAATCATTACACACCAACTGAAATTTGTCAGGTCTTTTATTGTTTTAATACTGATGATTTTGGCATACAACTCCTGATAACCCAAAAAACCTGTCTCAAAAAATTAACATATTTCAACCGTCCAATAAAATAAAAGTGTTTTTAACCCCTTCACCCCCAAGGGTGGTTTGCACGTTAATGACCGGGACAATTTTTACAATTCTGACCACTGTCTCTTTATGAGGTTATAACTCTGGAACGCTTCAACGGATCTTCGCGATTCTGAGACTGTTTTCTCGTGACATATTGTACTTCATGTTAGTGGTAAAATTTCTTCCATATAACTTGCGTTTATTTTTGAAAAAAACGCAAATATGGCGAAAATTTTGAAAATTTAGCAATTTTCAAACTTTGAATTTTTATTCCCTTAAAACAGAGAAATATGTAACACAAAATAGTTAATAAATAACATTTCCCACATGTCTACTTTACATCAGCACAATTTTGGAATCAAAATTTTTTTTTGTTAGGAAGTTATAAGGGTTAAAAGTTGACCAGCGATTTCTCATTTTTACAACAAAATTTACAAAGCCATTTTTTTTAGGGACCACCTCATATTTGAAGTCACTTTGAGGGTCTATATAGCAGAAAATACCCAAAAGTGACACCATTCTAAAAACTGCACCCCTCAAGGTACTCAAAACTATATTCAAGAAGTTTATTAACCCTTCAGGTCCTTCACAGGAACTAAAGCAACGTGGAAGGAAAAAATGAATATTTAACTTTTTAGCCACAAAAATGATCTTTTACAAACTTTTTTTTTATTTTCACAAGGGTAAAAGGAGAAAATGGACAGATAAGGTTGTTATGCAATTTCTCCTGAGTACGCCAATACCCAATATGTGGGGGAAAACCACTGTTTGGGCACACGGCAGAGCTCGTAAGGGAAGTAGCGCCGTTTGACTTTTTCAAACTAAAATTGGCTGGAATTTAGATTGGATGCCATGTCGCGCTTGGAGAACCTCTGATGCGCCTAAACAGTGGAAACCCCCCACAAGTGACACCATTTTGGAAACTAGACCCCCCAAGGTACTTATCTAGATCTGTTGTGAGCACTTTGAACCCCCAAGTGTTTCACAAAAGTTTATAATGCCTGGGTGTGAAAAAAAAAAAAAAAATTCCACAAAAATGATTTTTTAGTCCTAAATTTTTGAATTTTCCCAAGGAAATTGGACCCCAAAAGTTGTTGTCCAATTTGTCCTGAGTACGCTGATACCCCATATGTGGGGGTGGAAAACTGTTTGGGCGCACGGCAGGGCTTGGAAAGGAAGTAGTAACGTTTTGGAATGCAGATGTTGATGGGGGTCATGTTCCGTTTGCAGTGCCCCAGATGAGCCTAAACAGTGGAAATCCCCCACAAGTGACCCCATTTTGGAAACTAGACCCTCTAAGGAACTTATCTAGATCTTTGGTGAGCACTTTGAACCCCCAAGTGCTTCACACAAGTTTATAATGCCCGGGCATGAAAATAAAAAATCCTATTTTTTTCCCACAAAAATTATCTTTTAGTCACTAATTTTTTATTTTCCCAAGGGTATCAGGAGAAATTGGACCACATAAGTTGTTGTGCAATTTGTCCTGAGTACGCTGATGCCCCATATGTGGGGGGGAACCACTGTTTGGGCGCACGGCAGAGCTCGGAAGGGAAGGAGCACCATTTGACTTTTTCCAACCAAAATTGGCTGGAATTGAGATTGGATGCCATGTTGCATTTGGAGAGCCCCTGATGTGCCTAAACAGTGGAAACCCCCCACAAATGACCCCATTTGGGAAACTAGACCCCTAAGGAACTTATCTAGATCTTTGGTGAGCAATTTGAACCCTCAAGTGCTTCACACAAGTTTATAACGTAGAGCCGTAAAATTTAAAAATCATATTTTTTCCACAAAAATGATCTTTTCACCCGAATTTTTATTTTTCCAAGGGTAACAAGACTCCAAAAGTTATTGTGCAATTTGTCCTGAGTACACTGATACCCCATATGTGGGGGTATACCACTGTTTGGGTGCATGGCAGAGTTTGGAAGGGAAGGAGCGCCGTCTCACTTTTTCAACGCAGAATTGGCTGGACGCCATGTCGTGTTTGGAGAGCTCCTGATCTGCCTAAACAGTGGAAACCCCCCACAAATGACACCATTTTGGAAACTAGACCCCTCAAGGAACTTATCTAGATGTGTGGTGAGAACTTTGAACCCCCAGGTGTTTCACTAAAGTTTATAACGTACAGCCTTAAAATAAAAAATCCTTTTTTTTTTTTACAAAAATGATTTTTTCGCCCCCAATATTTTATTTTCACAAGGGTAACAGAAGAAACTGGAACCCAAAAGTTGTTGTCCAATTTGTCCTGAGTACGCTGATACCCAATATGTAGGAGAAAACTACTGTATGGGTGCACGTCAGGGCTCGGAAGGGAAGTAGTGACGTTTTGGATTGCAGACTTTGATGGAATGGTCTGGGGGCGTCATGTCGCATTTGGAGAGCCCCTGATACGCCTAAACAGTGGAAACCCCCCACAAGTGACCCCATTTTGGAAAATAGACCCCACAAGGAACTTATCTAGATGTGTGGTGAGCACTTTGAACCCCGAAGTGCTTCACAGAAGTTTATAACGCACAGCCGTAAAAATAAAAAATCCTTTTTTTTTTTACAAAAATGATTTTTTCGCCCCCAATATTTTATTTTCACAAGGGTAACAGGAGAAATTGGACCCCAAAAGTTGTTGTCCGATTTGTCCTGAGTACGCTGATACCCAATATGTGGGAGAAAACTACTGTATGGGCGCATGTCAGGGCTCGGAAAGGGAAGTAGTGACGTTTTGGATTGCAGACTTTGATGGAATGGTCTGGGGGCGTCATGTCGCATTTGGAGAGCCCCTGATGCGCCTAAACAGTGGAAATCCCCAACAAGTGACCCCATTTTGGAAAATAGACCCCACAAGGAACTTATTTAGATGTGTGGTGAGCGCTATGAAGCCCCAAGTGCTTCACAGAAGTTTATAATGTACAGCCGTAAAAACAAAAAAATCTTATTTTTTTTACAAAAATAATATTTTCGCCCCCAGTTTTTTATTTTCCCAAGGGTAACAGAAGAAATAGGACAAATTTCACAATAACTCTTGGGGTCCAGAGTACGCTGATACCCCATATGTGGGGATAAACTACTGTTTGGACGCATGGCAGAGCTCAGAAGTGAAGGAGCACCGTTTGACTTTTTCAAAGCAGAATTGGCTGGAATGGAGATCAGACGCCATGTCACATTTGGAGAGCCCCTGATGTGCCTAAACAGCGGAAACCCCCCAATTCTAACTCCAACCCTAACCCCAACACACCCCTAACCCTAGTCCCAACCCTAATCCCAACCCTAACCCTAATCCAAACTCTAACCCTAATCCTAACTTTAGCGCCAACCCTAACCCTAACTTTAGCCGAAACCCTAACCCTAACCCTAATGGGAAAATGGAAATAAATACATTTTTTTTATTTTATTATTTTTCCCTAACTAAGGGGGTGATAAAGGGGGGTTTGATTTATTATTTATAGCGGTTTTTATGATTGGCAGCTGTCACGCTAAAAGACGCTTTTTATTGCAAAAAGTAGTTTTTTGCATCGCCACATTTTGAGAGCTATAATTTTTGCATATTTTGGCCCACAATGTCATGTGAGGTCTTAATTTTTGCGGGACGAGGTGACGCTTTTATTGGTACCATTTTTGAGCACGTGACATTTTTGATCGCTTTTTATTTCGATTTTTGGGAGGTTAGAATGAACAAAAATCAGCAATTCATGAATTTCTTTTGGGTGAGGCGTTTTTATTGTTCCGCGTGTGGTAAAATCGATAAAGCAGTTTTATTCTTCGGGTCAGTACGATTATGGCGATACCTCATTTATATAATTTTTTTATGTTTTGGCGCTTTTATAGAATAAAAACAATTTTATATAAAAAATAATTATTTTTGCATCGCTTTATTCTGCGAGCTATAACTTTTTTATTTTTTTGCTGATGATGCTGTGTGATGGCTCGTTTTTTGCGGGACAAGATGACGTTTTCAGCGGTACCATGTTTATTTATATCGGTCTTTTTGATCGCGTGTTATTCCACTTTTTGTTCAGCGGTATGATGATAAAGCACTGATTTTTTGCTTCGTTTTTATTTTTTATTTTTTAAGGGGTTCACTAAAGGGGTTAACTAGTGGGACAGTTTTATAGGGGGGGTCGTTACGGACGCGGCGATACCATATATGTGTACTTTTATTGTTTTATTTTTTTTATTTACAATAAGTAATGAATTTATTGGGGAATATTTTTTTTTTTTTATTTTGGATTTTTTTTTACACATGTTTATTTTTACTTTTTTTTACTTTTTTACTTTGTCCCAGGGTGGGACATCACTGTATTTCATCAGATCGCTCGTGTGACAGTGTGCACAGCACTCTGTCACACCAGCGATGTGACAGGCAGTGCAGGACGCTTCCTCATGCCTGCTCTCGGCAGGCACTGAGGAAGCCGCCTCCCTCCAGGACCCCAGCGCCATCTTGGATCCGGGTCCTGGGAGGGAGGAAGCCCTCAGAGCAGCGCGATCACATCGCGCTGGTCTGAGGGTCTCAGGGGGGCGCGCAGGGAGCCCCCACCCTGCGCGATCCTCCCCTGTGCCCCCAGTACACCGCGATCATGTTTGATCGCGGTGTGCAAGGGGTTAATGTGCCGGGAGCGGTCCGTGACCGCTCCTGACACACAGTCACGGGTGTCAGCTGTGATAATCAGCTGACACCCGGCGGCGATTAGCTGCGCTCCCTCCGGGAGCGCAGCTAATCGCCTATGACGTACTATCCCGTCCATGGTCAGAATGGCACGGGTTTTATGGACGGGATAGTACGTCTAATGTCAAGAGGGGTTAAAAACAAACAAAAAAAACATCAAATAATAAAGTTCAGTTATGCAATCAATACTTGGTCGGGAATCCTTTTGCAGAAATGACTGCTTCAATGCGGCGTGGCATGGAGGCAATCAGCCTGTGACACTGCTGAGGTGTTATGGAGGCCCAGGATGCTTCGATAGCGGCCTTAAGCTCATCCAGAGTGTTGGGTCTTGCGTCTCTCAACTTTCTCTTCACAATATCCCACAGATTCTCTATGGGGTTCAGGTGAGGAGAGTTGGCAGGCCAATTGAGCACAGTAATACCATGGTCAGTAAACCATTTACCAGTGGTTTTGGCACTGTGAGCAGGTGCCAGGTCGTGCTGAAAAATGAAATCTTCATCTCCATAAAGCATTTCAGCCGATGGAAGCATGAAGTGCTACAAAATCTCCTGATAGCTAGCTGCATTGACCCTGCCCTTGATGAAACACAGTGGACCAACACCAGCAGCTGACATGGCACCCCACACCATCACTGACTGTGGGTACTTGACACTGGACTTCAGGCATTTTGGCATTTCCTTCTCCCCAGTCTTCCTCCAGACTCTGGCACCTTGATTTCCGAATGACATGCAAAATTTGCTTTCATCAGAAAAAAGTACTTGGGACCACTTAGCAACAGTCCAGTGCTGCTTCTCTGTAGCCCAGGTCAGGCGCTTCTGCCACTGTTTATGGTTCAAAAGTGGCTTTACCTGGGGAATGCGGCACCTGTAGCCCATTTCCTGCACACGCCTGTGCACGGTGGCTCTGGATGTTTCTACACCAGACTCAGTCCACTGCTTCCTCAGGTCCCCCAAGGTCTGGAATCGGTCCTTCTCCACAATCTTCCTCAGGGTCCGGTCACCTCTTCTCGTTGTACAGCGTTTTCTGCCACATTGTTTCCTTCCAACAGACTTCCCATTGAGGTGCCTTGATACAGCACTCTGGTAACAGCCTATTTGTTGAGAAATTTCTTTCTGGGTCTTACAGTCTTGCTTGAGGGTGTCAATGATGGCCTTCTTGACATCAGTCAGGTCGCTAGTCTTACCCATGATGGGGGTTTTGAGTAATGAACCAGGCAGGGAGTTTTTAAAAGCCTCAGGAATCTTTTGCATGTGTTTAGAGTTAATTAGTTGATTCAGAAGATTAGGGTAATAGGTCGTTTAGAGAACCTTTTCTTGATATGCTAATTTTTTGAGACAGGTTTTTTGGGTTATCAGGAGTTGTATGCCAAAATCATCAGTATTAAAACAATAAAAGACCTGACAAATTTCAGTTGGTGTGTAATGAATCTAAAATATATGAAAGTTTAATTGTAATCATTACATTATGGAAAATAATGTAATTTTGCACTATATGCTAATTTTTTGAGAAGGACCTGTATACAAATGTACCCAAGAATACATAATACTGTATGGATGGGCAATATAATACCAATACATTTTTTAAAAAGTTTTAGAGGCTTACAGAGCAAAAAAATGCACCCAAGAAGACATAATACCTTATGGGTGAACAATATAATACCGACAAATTTGTAAACAAGTATTTTGAGGGTTATATACCAAGGACATCCCAAAAAAAAGAAATGGACATAAGAGCAAGTAGTAGAAAAAATGAATATATTCAAATTTTATTGGTACATAAAGAAACATACATAATATTTTTTTCGTATGACAATAAAATAAGGGACAAGAAATTGGAAATAGAAAATGGAACAGTAATTGAGATGAAAAATTCGTTGAAAAGTCTCCTCAAGAAACGTATGCCGGTTTGGTGGAATAAGGCGTCTTTGGAGGGCTATCTTTCTAAGAATATGATTCCTAGAGGTTTAAGAGTTAGAATTTTGCCTTCTTTTCCAGTTGAGGATTCCTTTTTTAGATCAAGATGGGAGGAGGCATGTAATGTTTGCTCCCGTTCACTCATAGAACTTTTTATAGGTATGAATAAAAAAAGTATTGAAACTATGGAAGGTGAGATCGACCTTCTGCAAAAGAAACTCACGGAATCCTTAAATCCCTCGGACATGGATAAATTAAAAAGGATTTAGAGCAACATTTTTCCAGCTGGGAGAAAGAAATCCAGGAAATTAAAACTAAGAAATTTGCCCGTGACATACAGGACTTCAAAAATAACTCTGTTTATAGATGGCATAATACACAAGTGACTTCACGATCTTCTTCTATTTCATCGATATCCTTTGTTGAGATTGAAATTAATCTACTGACAATCAACGATCTTTCACAACCATGAGTACAAGACGCAAGGGTGGATATTATACCCATAAAAATAACTCAGCCAGACGTATGACTGATGACAGTCCTGGATCTTCCAAACTTAAGGTAGTAAATCTATCTCAAATTGTTTTGACTGATGCACAAATTGAAGTACTCAGCCTGGGCCTTTCCTTTTCTTCAGCTTCATCTTTTGATTTTGTTTACGGCAGTGAAGGATCTTCACCTTTTTGCTAGGAAATTGGTCCTTAAAAATTACATTCTAAAAAGATGTCTGAAAATTCTCAATGGACTATAAAGGAACAAGAAGCAATGAACATTTTGAATGAGTTGTGTGATGATCCAACATCTGACTCCCTTCCATCAATGGGTAAGTTTACGATCATAAAATCTAAGAATTTTCCCCCTCTTAATTTATTTCCTGAAATTGAGTTGTTCGTGAAAGTGGTAACAGAAGAATTTAGAAAGATACCGCAGCATATTCAGCATGATAATTTAGCAAAAAAACAGAGATCGTCATTGTCTGAGTTGCCTAAAATGAAGTGTGTTGTTATAAAACAAGCAGATAAGGAGGGCAACGTTGTAATATGACCAACCAATCTATAGGAGAATTAGACATTCCACCAACTCATGGACGCTGAAAACTACAGAAAATTGACCTTTAACCCTTCTTCTACAATCCAGGTGGAACTTAATGATATATTGGAGGAAGCATTTTTGGATGGGATTATTTCTAAGGATTTGAAAGAAAACTTGATGCCTGACTCTCCAAGAACGCCTTGTCTATATTTATTACCTAAGGCTCATAAAAACTCTACTTGTCCACTAGGCAGACCCATTATCTCAGGAAATGCGGAGCTCTCTGAGGGTGTAGGTAAGATGTTGGACTTTTACCTCAAACCACTTCCCTCTTTTTGAGGGATACGGGAGATGTGCTTTCAAAGATCACTAACATCTGCTTGGAACCTGATATGTGTCTATTAACCCTTGATGTTGAGTCTCTTTATACCTCCATCAGGCATTCTGATAGATTAGCGTAAGTCAGTTTTTTCTAACGGACCACGGATATGGATGATCGTTTCATCCGTTTTTTGCTGTCTTTTTTGGAATTTGCACTTTCGTAAAATTATTTTATATTTGAAGAGGCACTCTTCCTGCAGCTCCAAGGGGCAGCCATGGGGGCGGTCTTTGCGCCATCCTATACATGTCTGTTCCTGGGGCTGTGGGGGAAGAGAATTTTTTTGATGGATCCTACTTCTCTTGCTTCTCAGATGTTATTATGGATATGATACATCGATGATGTTTTCGCAATTTGGCAGGGCACTGAAAATGACCTTTTAAATTTTGTTGAGCAACTCAATAACAATGAAAACAATATAAAACTTACCTGTCATTACAGTTGTGAAAGTATTAACTTCTTGGATATACGAATCTACAGAGGAAAGGATGAATTTTTACAGACTGACCTCTTTCGAAAGAAAACTTCAGTTAGTAGTATAATTCATGCTACTTCGGCCCATCCAAAACATCTAAAAAAGAATATACCTTATGGCCAGTTCCTGAGGGCAAAACATATATGTTCTGAGGAGACCACATATCAGACACAGGCTGATGACATTTAAAATCGGTTTGAGGAACGTGGCTAACAGTACGGACTATTAGAAGCTGTAAGTACAGGGCATCAAATATCAAGAGAGAAGACCTTTAAAGATGTAGGAAGAAATCCTTTTCCTATCAACAGATGAGATTTATCTCTACTTTTTCCAATTTTTTTTGCGATTAAAACAGCATTGGAGAAATATTGACCTTTGATTAACCAGGATCGGACCTTGGCTGAGTGTACTTCTTTGTTACCTTCTATCACTTATCGGAGAAATAAGAATTTGAAGGATCTCTTGAGTCATAGTTATTACAAAGGTTCAGAAGGCGAATGCTTGTTTGGGTTCAAAGGACTCAAGTGGGACTTTTTTCCATGTAAAAACTGTGTAGCATGTAGGAATTTGGAATGTTCTTTTTCATTTAGTTACAGTGATGGATCTAAAGAGTTTAAAATCACACATCATATTACTTGCTGCACAGAAAATGTAGTTTATTATGCCACATGTCCATGTGGACTTATTTACGTAGGCCTAACCTCACATGTTGTGAACATTTTGGAGACGACTTCGGAGCTGAAGCTCCCTCTGGTGGTTGCTGAGGGTATTGAACCTATCTTGAATACAAAGAGTCCTACATCCGCAGATAACGAATGGGTGTCAGGTGGTACTGACTGGTCTGATATAAGTGAGCTGATCTCCCATGATCCTCGCTGGTAATCAATTTTGCGTCCTGGTTTAGTTTGGAATTCAGCTTGCTTTCCTGCTGTCTCCTGCTTGCGTTCAGATAAGTCTCTTTCAGTTTTTTTTACTGTGGTTTGAATTCCTTGCTTTTTGCTGCATTGCTTTTTGTCTTCAGCCGGGTCCCCTATGGGGGGCTTTGGCTGGTCTCCGTTAGTTTTTTGTATTTGTTCATTTGCTCTGTTCTTGTGATATTTTTCTGCTGGGTAGCTACGTGTCCACACCAGAGATCTGATATAGGTGGTCGAGACCGTGTCGTCTCAGTGTTTTTGGATTCAGAAGTGTTGGAGTTTTTCCTAGGGTTTTTCTGGGTTGCAGAGAGTGTTCTCTCCTTTGCTGTCCTGTCTAGACGGTTTTGGGCCCCAGCGTTTGCTCAATCTATTTTCTGTCTGTGTTCGTGCTTTCATCTTGTCTAACCACCATTATATGTTTGGGGGCTTCCTACTCTTTTGGGGTCCACTCCGGGGCAGTTAGCTTTCCTTTTTCCATCTTCAGGGATAGCTATCTCTCCAGCTGTGCCGAGGCGTCTAGGACCACCGTAGGTACGCTCCACGGCTGCTTCTAGTCGTGCGGTTAGTTTAGGGGTCTGCAACCTATTAGTTTCCAATCTCTCTGGTGTTAGGCTGCCTATGCGTTTTTTTTGCTCCTGCCTCCTCAGCTACCATAACATAACACTCACGACAACTTCGTGTGAGAGTTAGGGAACATGTCCATCACATTCAAAATGCTGCTGATTGCCAGGCTGATGAACAACTTAAACTAATACCAAGGCATTTTAAGATGATACATGGCTGCAACAGCAACTTACTAAGAATTAGTGGCATAGATCGCATTATGGATGATAAACGTGGGGGCAATATGAGGAAAAAATTTGTCCATTTGGAGACAAAACGGATTTTTAAAATTGATTGCATTCGCCCTAAAGGACTCAATAAGGTCCTTAGTTTTGTTCCATTTCTGTGATTTTGATGTGTTGTGTCTTTGTTTTTATGTTATCTGTATTTTAACTCTCACTTTTTTTCTTATTTCAAATTGTGCAGGTTTTTTTCTTATATGGAACGTTTGTGGCATATATTGACCTTCTGTGTTTTCATTTTATTCTCTATTCTTTTTTTGGTGAATATATTTGAGGAAACAAATAAAATGGAATTTTCAATGTTTCTTCAATCATTTTTTATCACATGGATGAAGAAAGCTGAAGCTTTTCCGTTTTTTCACTTTCACTGATTAATATACTTACCGTATTTTCCGGCGTATAAGACGACTGGGCGTATAAGACGACCCCCCAACTTTTACAGTCAAAATATGAATTTGTCTTAAAAGTGTGGGGGGGTCTTCTTATACACCGGGTGTCATCTTATACGCCGGCAAGGTGTTTACCTCCTCATATCAGCGAGGGTCTAGGCGCTGGGGGGCGGTGTCGGCGGCTCCTCTTGTGCAGCCTGGGGGGGCTCTGTGCTGGGGGACGGCGGCGGAGGCTCCTCTCGTGCAGCCCCCAGGCTCTGTGCTGGGGGACGGCGGCGGCGGCTCCTCTCGTGCAGCCCCCCCAGGCTCTGTGCTGGGGACGGTGGCGGCTCCTCTCGTGCAGCCCCCCAGGCTCTGTGCTGGGGGACTGCGGCGGCGGCTCCTCTTGTGCAGCCCCGCAGGCTCTGTGCTGGGGGACTGCGGCGACGGCGGCGGCTCCTCATG
This sequence comes from Oophaga sylvatica, assembly GCA_033576555.1. Classification (NCBI taxonomy): domain Eukaryota; kingdom Metazoa; phylum Chordata; class Amphibia; order Anura; family Dendrobatidae; genus Oophaga; species Oophaga sylvatica. The sequence goes on from JARQOD010000002.1 coordinate 238,484,717, forward strand.
CAGCCCCCCAGGCTCTGTGCTGAGGGACGGCGGCGGTGATTCTTTTCTCAATCCCCGGAGGCCCCGGCAGCTCCATTGCTGCGATGCGGTGGCCTCCGAGAAAATGGCCGCTGAGGGCGGCGCATGCTCAGTTTCAGATCTCGTCTCCCGAGATCTTGAGACGAGATCTGAAGCTGACCATGCAGCGGCCATTTTCCCAGAGGCCATCGCATCGCATCGCAGCAATGGAGCTTCCGGGGCCTCCGTGGATTGAGAAAAGAATCACCGCCGCCGTCCCCCAGCACAGAGACTGCGGGGGCTGCACGAGGAGCCGCCGCCGTCCCCCAGCACAGAGCCTGGGGGGCTGCACGAGGAGCCGCCGCCGTCGCCGCAGTCCCCCAGCACAGAGCCTGCGGGGGCTGCACAAGAGGAGCCGCCGCCGCAGTCCCCCAGCGTCTAGACCCTCGTTGATATGAGGTAAACACCTCTGAAACGCCCACTCCCCCCACCGTACCCGGCGTATAAGACGACCCCCGACTTTGAAGACGATTTTCAGGGGTTAAAAAGTCGTCTTATACGCCGGAAAATACGGTATGTGGATATTTTTAATAATTTTCTATTGATCTATTGAAGCGTCACATTTTCTTTTCCTATATATCAATATGTGTAATTTTTTGCATTAATATATACAAGTATATTGATATATTTTTTTAAATCAGTATACATTTTATATTTATTTTTTCTTATATATACCTTTACAGATCTTCATGTTCACCTATTTCTTTTTGCACTATTTATTTTCTATCACTTAGTGTCACCACTGTTCACTTTATAAGGTATGTGCACTTTCTCTTGTTTCTTTTTCACTTCCTGTCTCATTACCTTTCTTAATCGTTGTCTTTATCACCTGCATGTAATTTATTTATTTTTTCACATTAGATTCCCATACATATACATATACAGTACTCATGCGGTGTGCGCTTCCCGCTGGTCAGTTTAGGCCGTTGCCATTGATATGCGTCCTTCTGACGTCGCGAACTCCGCGCCCATCTATCTGGCGCATCGGCGGTGGGCGTTGGTTTGTGACGTCGGATGCCGACAACTTGGCTTCCAGTTCTCTGCTGCACTGCCAGAAGCGCCGTTTACAGACCGCCTACATAGGACTTCTGGTATAAAAGGTATATAAAACTGCCTTCTATACTCTCACACCACGCCCCCAAAGTAGCACAATTGTGAAATGCTCGTTGGGGTCCCCCCTTTCCATGTTCCATATAAGGCTGTTTTTTTTCATTATAATACATGTTTTTTTTGGTCACATGGCTTTTATATCCATTCAGACTCTGATTTAATTTGTGATTGGTACTGGATTTAGTGTGTATTTTTCTTTGATCTTTATAAACCTTCTTCCATTTTTTAAGACTTGTTTAAGTAGGTCTGTTCTGGCTACTTTATTGCACTTGCACTTTATATCAATTGTATTGGAAATCACTTTGAATAATGGAGAAGGCTTTCTTGATCTTATTGTGCAATATCATGCTATAATATTTTGGGCACACTATTTTCCCTCCCCATCTTCTTTTCTAAAAAGTCATTGTTTGAGTCTAGCTTTTTTTTATATTTATAATAACATATACCAGCTTATCTGGATGTGGTATCTAGGTTTCGATATTTCTTGTCCTTATTTTATTGTCATACAAAAAAAACAAATTATTATGTATGTTTCTTTATGTACTAATCGATGTGAATACTTTTCCATCCAATTATGACAAGAGCATTCTTAAGGTGATACCTTTATTGGCTAACCAGAAAATTATATGTTCGCTAGCTTTCAGAGCTCAAGGCTCCTTCTTCAGGCAAGATTACATTTGGAATAATCGCTAGCTCTGAAAGCTAGCGAACATATAATTTTCTGGTTAGCCAATAAAGGTATCACCTTAAGAATGCTCTTGTCATAATTGGATGGAAAAGTATTCACATCGATTTTTCTGGCTAACACGGTACCACAATATAATTTATTATTGTACTTTATGTACTAATAAAATTTGAATATATTATTTTTTTCTACTACTTGCTCTTATGTCCATTTCTTTTTTTAGGGGATGTTCATTATGTATTTATGCATGAGCTTTTTTGATTAACCTTTTTTTGGGCATTATATACCAAGGAAATGTACCCAAGAACATGTAATCTTGTATGACTGAGAAATGTAACCCAGAAAACTTTTTTTGAGTGTTATATACAGAGGGGAAAAAAGTATTTAGTCAGCCACCAATTGTGCAAATTCTCCCACTTAAAAAGATGAGAGGCCTGTGCAGGGCTACAATTTTATTTCTGGTGTCCTTCGACAGCTCTTTGGTCTTCACTATAGTGGAGTTTGGAGTGTGACTGTTTGAGGTTGTGGACAGGTGTCTTTTATACTGATAACAATTGAAACAGGTGCCATTATTACAGGTAATGAGTGGAGGACAGAGGAGCCTCTTAAGGAAGAAGTTACAGGTCTGTGAGAGTCAGAAATCTTGCATGTTTTTAGGTGACCAAATACTTATTTTCCACCATAATTTGCAAAATAAATCTTGCCAAATCAGACAAGGAGATTTTCTGGATTTGTTTTCTCATTTTGATTCTCATAGTTATGGTCTACCTATGATGTGAATTACAAGCCTCTCTCATCTTTTTAAGTGGGAGAACTTGCACAATTGGTGGCTGACTAAATACTTTTTTCCCCTGTATTACACTGATCACTGATATAATGCATTGCATTCTCCAGCGTTGCAATGCATTATACCTCTTACACGTTTACCACGGCAGAGAGGGCCCAGAAGACCGTGGTGTCTGATTCTGCATACAACTACACTGATAGAAAAAGGAGAACAAAGGAGTGTTTTTGTTTTTAGAAAAATACAAAATTTTATTAACACATTTGGACAAAAAACGTCATAACATACTGTATATAAAAAGTACAAATAAAGACACATAGTAGTGATGCCCAGCAATATGTAGGTTTGTAGTCATAATTTATTACATTGCATAATTAATTATAATGTTTGTTAGGGTTCAGTTCCTGCTGCTGCACAAGGGGAGTCTCAAACCAGACCCGCTGCGGTCCCCCATTCATCTCCATCCGCAGTGGAGCCTGCTCAGCTTAGATGTCGGTCCCAGCATCTCACCCAGTCTAACAGTGTGCAGAGGATTACTGCTGCTCCTCCAGGCTCTGCTATTGTGGCCAGTACTGGTTAGCGGCGAGCAGACGTCTTTAGGACAAAGTCCTTGTTTTCCCCTTCTGAGCATGCCCAGAGTGAGATCTCTCATTGGAGATCAGGGGTCACATGCTCAAGTACTGCAGCAGATCCTATTGGTCTGTCAGGAAGGTCCTGTGACTACTGGTGTTCTGGAACAGGTTTCATTGGTCCTTGTTTCTGGCAGGTCCTGTAGCTGTTACTATAAAAGGTTAGCATGGCTGGGCCGCCATGCGCTAATATCAACCATTATATGCTTTGCGCCAGTGTGGTCATGCGTGTGTGTGGTTAGGGCCTGGCTGAAATAAGCCCCTAGAATACCGACTTAATCGGTGAGGAGTTTGGTATGCTAGCTGGTCAGGGTCGGTGTCCTAGATGCCCTAGATTACCGGCATAACCGGTGAGGAGTTTGATTGCCGTATTCAGGGCCTGGCATTCAGACGCCATAGATTGCGGGTGACTCCCATGAGGACATTAGCGCATGATCACGTTTTATGTTCGCTTAGCACTTAACTGTGTACCTGGGTGCCTGACAGGACACAGAACTTTTTCTCAGCGGCCCTGTGACGTAACAGGGTTCGCTTTCAACGCTAGGCAGCGCCTAGCGTGTTTATTTTGCGACTCAGTTGTGTTTAGTGAGTTCGCACACATCGCCATATAGCGCTGCGACACTCCTTCTAGCGGCTCTTTGAAATAACAGAGTTCGCACATATTGCCACAGCGCATTGCGGTGTTTGTTTTGGCGACTCTGCGGGATAACAGAGTTTGCGTCTTGCGCCATTTTACTAGCAGCAGGATCCGCCTGCACGGTGGACCACGGGCTGCGAACGCACCTCTCTACCTCATATATTTGGTGCGTTCCGCAGTCCCTAACATAATATTAGCGCCAGGGTCTGGCTAGTAAAATGGCGGATGACCAGCGTCTACCGCAGTACATCCAGCAGCTGGAGGGTAGGTTGGCGGCTCTTGAGCGCACAACCTCAGCTGTGGATGCTACCGCAGTCGCTGTTCAGGCTGCTAGCGTGGCTGCAGCCAGTTTGTCCTCTGCCACCTCTGCCCCTACATTATCCCACCTCCCGCTTCCTGACAAGTTTGCTGGTGACAGCAAGCAATGTCGGGGATTCGTGAGTCAGTGCTCTATACAGCTCGAGCTTCTGGCTACACGTTTCCCCATGGATCGGGCACAAGTGGGTTTTGTACTGTCTCTACTCTCGGGCAGAGCGTTGGAGTGGGCAACGCCGCTGTGGGAGCGCGACGATAGTGTGGTGTGGAGTGCTCCTCGTTTCCTGGAGGCTCTTAAAAAGGTCTTTTTAGGACCTCAGGTCACCCACGATACGGCGCTACAACTGCTGGCATTGGCACAGGGTTCGTCATTGGTCAGTCAGTTTTCCGTCCAGTTTCGGACTCTGGCCTCAGAGCTAGACTGGTCGGATAAAGTTCTCATTCCAGTCTACTGGCGAGGACTGGCTGATCATGTTAAAGACGCTTTGGCTACCAAGGAGATTCCCGCCACACTGGAGAAGCTTATCTCCATATCTACCCGCATCGACCTCCGTTTTCACGAGCGGAGGTTGGAGCGGGACCAGTGTAGGCAGAAGATTCGGTTGGCTCCCACCTTTGCCACACCTCTCGAATCCCCCGATCTGGCGTCCGAATCCCAAAAGGCCACAGAGGTTCCTCGTGCAAGACCTAAGTCTCGAGTCGTCCGAGTATCTGTGGTCTGTAACCTTTGTCAGCAGACAGGACACTATGCCAACAAATGTCCACAACGATCAGGGAAGCGATCGCGTCTAGTGGCCCTGGGAGGAGGTTCACTAGAGACAGCGGCATTTTCCTCCAAGATGACATTTAAAGGGACAGTCACTGTGGACTCTTCCACACTTACAGTCGAGCTTTGTGTGGACTCAGGAGCAGAGGGGAATTTCATGTCATCCACCTTTGCTCGTCGCCACGCAATACATCTGGTAGCGCTCGACAAACCAGTGACTGTCCGGGTAGTGAATGGGTTGACATTGCCTTCGCCAATTACACATCAGACTGTCCCTCTTACTTTGTGTGTACCCCCTTCCCATCAGGAAATTATTTCCCTTCTCGTCCTTCCCAAGGGAATAGACGAAATCCTACTGGGAGTACCCTGGCTCCGTTCCCACTCCCCTCATATTGAGTGGACCTCCGGTAGGATACTGGGTTGGAGTGAGTCATGTAAGGACAGATGTGTCAGGGAGTGCATTCAGGTTACCACTACAGAGATACCCGCAGATCTTTCTCCTCTTCCCAAGTGCTATCAGTCATATGCAGACGTGTTCTCTAAAAAGGCTGCGGAGACTCTGCCGCCCCATCGTCCCTGCGACTGTCCTATTGACCTCTTGCCTGGAGCAGAAACTCCTCGGGGAAGGGTCTATCCCCTCTCTCTTCCTGAGATGAAAGCTATGTCTCAATATATCCAGGAGAATCTGGCAAGAGGGTTCATTAGGAAGTCGGTGTCACCAGCAGGAGCGGGGTTCTTCTTCGTGCAGAAGAAGAGTGGAGAATTACGTCCGTGTATTGATTACAGAGGTCTTAACGCCATCACCGTTAAGAATAAGTACCCGTTGCCCCTGATCTCTGAGCTCTTTGATAGGCTCCGGGGAGCAAGGGTATTTACTGAATTAGATCTGCGTGGTGCTTATAACCTGATTCGCATCCGTGAAGGGGACGAATGGAAGACGGCTTTTAATACCAGGGATGGGCATTATGAATACCTGGTGATGCCCTTCGAGCTCTGTAATGCCCCAGCCGTTTTCCAAGACTTTGTCAATGATATCTTCCGGGATATGCTTTCCACCTCTGTAGTAGTCTATCTGGATGATATTCTCATCTTTTCTCCAGATATTGACTCTCACCGGAGGGATGTCTGCAAAGTCTTCGACCTGTTACGGGCAAACTCCCTCTATGCAAAGTTGGAGATATGCATGTTTGTGCAGGAGTCTTTACCTTTCCTGGCTATATCATCTCCTCCCAGGGATTGGCTATGGATCCTGCCAAACTACAGGCTGTGATGGATTGGCAAGAACCCCATTCTCTTAAAGCGGTGCAGCGCTTTATGGGGTTCATTAATTACTATCGCCAATTCATTCCCCACTTCTCCACTTTGGTAGCTCTCTTGGTAGCCCTCACCAAGAAGGGAGCCAATCCAAAATTGTGGTCAGAGGAGGTCTCCAAGGCCTTTACTTCAATTAAGTCCCATTTTGCTAGCGCTCCCATCTTACATCGCCCCGAGGTTGATAAGCCTTTTTTATTGGAGGCCGATGCCTCGTCCGTTGGTGCTGGAGCAGTCCTTTTTCAAAAAGATGCTCAAGGTCGGAAACATCCTTGTTTCTTCTTTTCCAAGACCTTCACACCAGCGGAGAGGAATTATTCCATTGGGGATAGGGAGTTGCTAGCCATGAAGTTGGCCTTTTCCGAGTGGAGACATCTCCTGGAGGGGGCTCGCTTTCCCTTTCAAGTTTTCACTGACCACAAAAATTTGGTCTATTTACAGACCACCCAGCGGCTAAATTCTCGTCAGGCCAGATGGTCCCTGTTCTTCTCCCGGTTTCATTTCACCCTCCATTTCCTCTCTGGTGAGAAGAGCATTCGGGCCGATGCGCTTTCTCGCTCCGTGGTGTCCTCTGAGGAGGTGTAGGAGGAGCCTCGGTTGATTGTCCCCACAGAGAGCCTAAGAACTGTGGCCCCGGTTTCGCTTGAGTCTGTGCCTCTGGGCAAGACTTTTGTGCCCACCAATTTGCGACCGGAGGTACTCTCTTGGGCACATTCGTCCAGGGTGGGTGGACATTTTGGGGCAAAAAGGACATCTGAGTTACTGGCCAGGACATACTGGTGGCCACATATGGTCCATGACATCAGGAATACGTTCAGGCGTGCGTCTCCTGCGCCAAGAATAAGTCCCCTCGACAACGGCCAGCAGGGCTACTTTTCCCTTTACCGGTGGCAGACAGGCCTTGGGAGATGGTCGGGATGGATTTTGTGGTGGGCTTACCCAAGTCTCGGGGCTGCACCATCATCTAGGTGATAACCGACCACTTCTCCAAAATGGTGCACTTAGTGCCATTACCACGGTTACCGTCTGCACAGGCCTTGGCAGCATTGTTCATTAGGCATATTTTCCGCCTACACGGTATGCCAGACAAAATTGTCAGTGATCGAGGTCCCCAGTTTGCATCTCGGTTCTGGAGAGAGCTGTGTCGTTTACTCAGCATTGAGTTGAATCTCTCCTCTGCATACCATCCCGAGACGAATGGGTTGGTAGAGAGGGCCAACCAGACATTGGTAACATACTTGCGACATTTTGTCTCTGCCAGGCAGGATGACTGATGACTGGGCATCCTTGCTACCGTGGGCTGAGTTCGCTCTAAATAATGCTGTGGCTGACTCCACCGGACAGACCCCAATCCTCCTGAACTATGGTCAGCATCCGCGGGTACCAGTGCCCATGCCCGTGTCTTCCGCCGATTCCAGGGTGGCAGACTGGGCTGTGGAGGCACGGGACATTTGGGACCGCACCCAGGATGCCATTCAGGCCTCCAAAGAGAGGATGAGGTCTTCGGCCGATGCCCATCGGCGCCCCGCTCCTACATTTGCTCCGGGTGACCTAGTGTGGCTTTCTGCCCGAAACATCAGGCTACGTGTAGAGTCCACCAAGTTGGCACCTCGCTTTTTGGGCCCCTTTAAAGTTCTTGAGCAGTGAACCCGGTGGTTTACCGCCTAGCCCTTCCGCCTCGCCTTGGTATCACCAATACCTTTCACGTGTCCCTCCTGATACCCGTGGCCATTTCCCGGTTTTCCGAGTCATCTGCCGGGACGTCGGGTTCATCCACCGACGATCATGAGGTGAACGCCATTGTTGGGTGCAAGGTGGAACGAGGCAAAAAATTTTATTTGGTGGAATGGAGGGGTTATGGGCCTGAGGATAGGTCCTGGGAGCCTGCCGAGCATGTTCATGCTCCGCAGCTCATCGCTGCCTTTGAGCGCAGCGAGGCCCAAAGAAGGGAGGGTCCTAGGAGGGGGGTAATGTTAGTCGTTCCTGCTGCTGCACAAGGGGAGTCTCAAACCAGTCCCGCTGCGGTCGCCCATTCATCTGCGTCCGCAGTGGAGCCTGCTCAGCTTAGACATCGGTCCCAGCGTCTCGCCCAGTCTAACAGTATGCAGAGGATTACTGCTGCTCCTCCAGGCTCTACCATTGTGGCCAGTACTGGTTAGCGGCGAGCAGACGTCTTTAGGACAAAGTCCTTGTTTTCCCCTTCTGAGCATGCCCAGAGTGAGATCTCTCATTGGAGATCAGGGGTCACATGCTCAGGTACTGCAGCAGCTCCTATTGGTCTGTCAGGAAGGTCCTGTGACTACTGGTGTTCTGGAACAAGTTTCATTGGTCCTTGTTTCTGGCAGGTCCTGTAGCTGTTACTATAAAAGGGTAGCATGGCTGGGCCGCCATGCGCTAATATCAACCATTATATTCTTTGCGCCAGTGTGGTCATGCGTGTGTGTGGTTAGGGCCCGGCTGAAATAAGCCCCTAGAATACCGACTTAATCGGTGAGGAGTTTGGTATGCTAGCTGGTCAGGGTCGGTGTCCTAGATGCCCTAGATTACCGGCATAACCGGTGAGGAGTTTGATTGCCGTATTCAGGGCCTGGCGTTCAGACGCCATAGATTGCGGGTGACTCCCGCGAGGATATTAGCGCATGATCACGTTCTATGTTCGCTTAGCACTTAACTGTGTACCTGGGTGCCTGACAGGACACAGAACTTTTTCTCAGCGGCCCTGTGACGTAACAGGGTTCGCTTTCAACGCTAGACAGCGCCCTAGCGTGTTTATTTTGCGACTCAGTTGTGTTTAGTGAGTTCGCACACATCGCCATATAGCGCTGCGGCACTCCTTCTAGTGGCTCTGTGAAATAACAGAGTTCGCACATATTGCCACAGCGCATTGCGGTGTTTGTTTTGGTGAATCTGTGGGATAACAGAGTTTATTATTATTATTATTATACATTTATATAGCGCCATTTATTCCATGGCGCTTTACATATGAAAAGGGGAAAAATATAGACAGGTACAATAAACATGTGCTGGACAAGGGACACACAAGTACAGAAGGAGAGAGGACCCTGCCCGCGAGGGCTCACAGACTGCAGGGATGGGTGAGAATACACTAGGAAAGGGTAGAGCTGGTCGTACGATGGTTCAGTACACTGAGGATCATTGCAGGTTGTAGGCTTGTCGGAACAGGTGGGTCAGAGTTTGCGTCTTGCGCCATTTTACTAGCAGCAGTTCCGCCTGCTCGGTGGACCCCGGGCTGCGAACGCACCTCTCTACCTCATATATTTGGTGCGTTCCGCAGACCCTAGCAATGTTAAGATGTGCTATTTAAATTTCAACTACATGTACAACAATGCCTCTCATTAAATGTTAGCCACCTATCCACCATCAATCAGAGGCAAAGTGTAATGTATGTAGTACAGTTCATATAGCGTCTTGTGCTTGGGTGCGATGAAAACACAGGAGTCACAGGTTTGATATAGAAAAGTCCTGTATTACTTCATACAAGTTGGCAGAAATAGTCACACAGTTTGCAGACACAGAAACAGGAGACACAGCAGGCCAGAGTAATCCAAGCTCAGCAATCACTCTCCAATACAGATTCAGGATCTTCTTCTCTGTTACCGTAAGTCCATGCAAACGTGGGTCTTTCAAAGAGCAGGGTTCAGAGTCCACAAGTGCTTCAGAGTTCCTCAGTAGGAATAGCTGGAGTACAAGGTCCAAGGCTTACAGGAGTCAAGTCACAGGTTCACTGCAGGCTAGATTCTGAAGCACTGATTGCTCAGCTGAGGCTGCTTAAGAAGCAAAGGAGAGAATCAGGGCGGGAACATGCAAGCTGGAAACTCCATTTTGACTGAGGGCAAGATAGCTGCAGCAAGACAGAAAGTAAAATGGCTGACAAACAAACTGAGTTTCAGGAATATATACATAGAACCTTACATTACTCCCCCCTTAAGGACAACCTCCGGATAACCTCAGACCAGGCTTTTGTGGGTACCTCTGATGAAACTGACGGAGCAAGCGAGGAGCATTAACGTTATTGACCGGTTCCCATGAGTTGTCCTCCACTGGGTAGCCCTGCCATTTAATCAGATATTGTAACTGATTTCTATACAACCTGGAATCTAAAATCCTTTCCACCACAAATTCTTCCTGACCATCGACTAGCACTGGGTCAGGGCAAGGAGAGGAACGTCCAGGAAACGTATTGGGTGTCGCAGCCTTTAGTAGGGATACATGAAAGACAGGGTGGATTCTCATAGTTCTGGGCAGTTGAAGACGACAAGCAACGGCACTTATAATTTTACTGATTTTATAGGGTCCAATGTACTTATGTCCCAACTTAGACGATGGAATCCTTAACTTAAGATTTCTGGTTGACAGCCAGACCAAGTCTCCTACCTTGAAAGCTGGTGCAGGTTTACGAAATTTATCTGCTGCTTTCTTGTACCTTTCTTGAGCCGATTCCAGATTTTCCTTTAGAAGATCCATATTCTTCTGTAAAGACGTGATTCTTTCAGCCACTGCTGGTAAAGGCGTTTCTATGGGAAATCGTGGTAGAATGTTAGGATGATAACCTAGATTAGAGTAAAAAGGAGACTGTTTAGTGGAGGCACTCTGAGAGTTGTTATACGAGAACTCAGCTAATGGAAGTAGATCCACCCAATCATCCTGTAGGTGGCAGATAAAGCAGCGGAGATACTGCTCCAGGGTTTGATTGGTTCGTTCGGTCTGTCCATTAGTCTGGGGATGAAAAGCAGAAGAAAGGTTTACTTTAATGTCCAATGCTGCACAGAAATTTTGCCAAAACCTAGAAGTGAATTGCACCCCTCGATCCGAAATAACCTCATCCGGTACTCCATGTAAGCGAAACACATCTTTAATCATCAAATCTGATGTCTGTTTTGCAGTGGGTAAGCCGACACAAGGGATAAAATGAGCTGCCTTTGTTAGACGGTCAACCACCACTAGAATGGTGTTCTTCCCCTGAGAGGTTGGTAACTCCACAATGAAGTCCATAGAAATGGATCCCCACGGGCGGGACGGGGTGGGAAGAGGCTGTAACAGACCAGTTGGTGAGGAGCGAGGTGTTTTGCATCTTGCACAGACCTCACATGAAGTGACATAATTCAAAACATCCTTCCTGCAAGTGGGCCACCAAAAGAAACGAGAAAGAAATTCCTGTGTCTTTAGAATTCCTCTATGCCCAGCTATCTTGGAATCGTGAATGAGTTGCAATACTCTTAATCTGACTGTTTCAGGAATATACAGACGTTGTCCCTGAATCCACACACCATTCTTAAAGACAAGACTTACGTCCCTTGGGGGTTGTGCCAAAAAGGAATCCGCATGGTATGCTTCCTTGATGTCCTTAAGTAGGTCTTGATTATGAATTACTCCTAGGAATCTAGAGTCAGGAAGAATAGTCTTAGGAGGAGTAATTGGACGTGTCTCTGCTGAGTAAATCCTAGAGAGTGCATCAGCCTTTCCATTGCGCGATCCTGGTCTATAAGAGATGATAAAATTAAATTGGTTTAAGAAAAGATTCCAGCGAGCCTGGCGAGGAGTCAGGCACTTAGCCGACCTGATAAACTCAAGGTTACGATGGTCTGTCAGGACGACTATTTGCTGTGCAGCCCCTGAAGAAGGTGTCTCCATTCTTTGAAGGCGGCAATAATGGCCAACAACTCTCTATTGCCCACATCGTAGTTCCTCTCAGCCGAAGACAACTGCTGGGAAAAGAAGGCACAGGGATGCAAGACATTCTTCTCACCTGTTCTCTGAGAGAGTATAGCTCCAACGGCACAGTCTGAAGCATCCACCTCTATTATGAAGGCAAGCTCGGGGTTGGGATGTACTAGGATAGGTGCAGTGGTAAATTTATCTTTTAGACGGGAAAATGCTTCCTGGGCTTGGGGAGTCCAGGAAAACCTAGACTCTTTCCGGGTAAGTTGAGTGATAGGTGACACTACCTCAGAGAAATTTCTAATGAAACGTCTATAGAAGTTGGCAAACCCGATGAAGCGCTGTACCTCCTTCACATTTCTAGGACTTGGCCAATCCTTGATGGCTTGGGTTTTGCTTCCATCCATACTAATTCCTTGTGTAGACAGTACATACCCCAGAAATTGAATTTCGGTCCTATGGAATTCACACTTTTCAAGTTTGATGTAAAGATGATTTTGTCTTAGACGTTCCAAGACCATTCTCACATGTCCATGATGTTCCTCTGTGGAGTTAGAAAAAATTAGAATATCATCCAAATAAATTACCACGAATGTATCTAGGAGATCCCTGAAGATGTCATTCACCAAGTGTTGGAAAGTGGCTGGGGCGGTACTCAGACCAAAAGGCATAACTAGATATTCAAAGTGTCCATAGCGTGACCTGAATGCAGTCTTCCATTCATCCCCAGGTCTAATACGGACTAAGTTATAGGCCCCACGAAGATCTAGTTTAGAAAAAATTTTGGCATGTCGCACTCTCTCCAATAACTCAGGGATTAAAGGCAATGGATAACGGTTTCTAATAGTAACCTTATTGAGTTCCCTATAGTCTACGCATGGTCTCAGAGATCCATCTTTCTTCTTTACAAAGAAGATGGGTGCACCTGCAGGAGATGAAGAGGGGCGTATGAAGCCCTTGGCTAGATTTTCATCTATGTAATCCTTTAAAGCCTTTAGCTCGGGCCCCGCCAGGGGGTAGATCTTACCAAAAGGTATCTCGGCTCCAGGCAATAATTCAATTGGACAATCATATGGACGGTGAGGAGGAAGCTGGTCAGCGTTCTTCTTGTCACATAAATCCACATAGTCCTGGTATACAGCTGGTAGTTCAGGGACTGACATGATTCCTTTAGGAACAGAGCAAGCTGAAACTTTTGGACTCATCTGTTTCTCTGGAAAGTGTAATTCCTTGGTCTCCCAGTTAATGGTAGGATTCTGAGCCTGCAGCCATGGTAGCCCTAGAATAATGGGAAAGTGGGGAGAAGAGATAAGCATAAAGGACAGTTTCTCTTGATGATCTTTACCCATAAGAACCCTCAAAGGCTCTGTTTCCTGATCCACTGGTCCAGAGGTCAGCAGGGAGCCATCCACAGTTTCCATCTGTACTGGAGTAGCCTTCTTCACTGAACGTATTCCCTGTTTCAGAGCAAAGGAGACATCCATAAAATTTCCACTTGCCCCTGAGTCGATCATAGCAGAGCTAGACACCCAAGATGAGTCAACCCAGAGTTTGATGGAAAGAAAGCAATGAGAATTGTTTTTCTTACAACTCAGCTGGGACACCGCTGAGGAAACTTGAAAAATGGCAGCGTTTACACAGTCAACGTCCTCAGAGGTAACGGGTTTAATCCGAGAAATCAAGATCTGTTGCTGCAGATCTCTCTGGAGCCTGAGGCTCGGACCTGACAGATCCCCTCTCGCAACACTCACAATGAATGAGTGCTGCAGTAGTCTTACGAGAACGGCTGGGGCAGTTTATAATGAAGTGCCCTGACTTACCACAATAGAAACATAGATTCTCCTTAAAACGATGTTCCTTGCGTGCATCACTAACCCGTCGTTGTAAAGAGTCTACCTGCATGGGTTCAGGTTCAGGTTCCCGTGTAATCCTACTCAAAGGTTCCTTAGCTGGAGAGGAAGGTAGGAAAAGGTTAGTACGATTGCTTTCGAACCATCTCTCTTGCCTGCGTTCAGTCAGACGAGTATCAATACGGATGCAGTAGTTAATAAAGTCACCTAACGCAGTGGGAGGGTCGGCACGAGCAAGTTCATCCTTAATCAGTGGAGATAACCCCTTTCGAAAAATAGATTTTTTGGCGGAACTGTCCCAGTGGTATCAAGGGCCCATCTCCTGAAATCCAAGGCATATTCAGCTACCGAGTGCTTACCTTGGCGCAAAGCTAACATGGCTGCTTCAGCTGTTGCACCTCGAATGGGGTCATCAAACACCTGCCCCATGGCTGAAATAAAATCATCAAGGTGATTCAAACAATCATCCTCAGTCTCAATCAGAGGGTTTGCCCACATTAAAGCCTTGTTGGTAAGCAACATAATTATAGTAAGCACCTTAGATCGTTCAGTGGGAAATTGTGAAGCATGTGCAGAAAAAAAAAGATTGCATTGATTAATAAATCCCCTGAATTTCTCACGTTCACCGCCAAAACGAAAAGGGGGCAACTTGGGAATCCCAGCACTCGGGGCTACGGCAGGAGCCTGGACTCGCCCCTCTAGAACCTCAATCCTGGCTCGCAAATCCTGGGTAGTCTGTCCAACCACTTGCAAATTGTGATTATTGAGGTCCTGTAGATTTGTAAAACGGGTCTTTATATTCTGCAAATCTGCAAGGATATTATCAGTCACTCCGCAAAGTTCCTTTATGCGGGCCTCCATTTTCCAGATCTTTTAAGACAGGATTACTGGAAGAAGAGGAGAGAAAAAAAAACAATAGTGTTCACCTGTGGCAACACTGCAGAGAGAAAAAAAAATTAAGGGAACTGCTCACCTGGAATGGTTGTGAGAAGTCACAACCACTATCATCACAGAAAGTTTCAACCAGACATCTGATATCCAGAGTTACAGCAGACAAAAAAGAGAAAAGAAAGGAAAAAAAAAAAAACAATAGTGTTTACCTGTGGTAACACTGCAAAAAGAAAAAACTTAAGGGAATTGCTCACCTGGAATGGTTGTGAGAAGTCACAACCACTGTCATCACAGAAAGTACAACCGGACGTCTGATATCCACAGTACAGCAGACACAGCCTTCCAGACCCAGCAGACACTAACGTTTTGGCTTCAGAATCTTGTAATGTATGTAGTACAGTTCATATAGCGTCTTGTGCTTGGGTGCGATGAAAACACAGGAGTCACAGGTTTGATATAGAAAAGTCCTGTATTACTTCATACAAGTTGGCAGAAATAGTCACACAGTTTGCAGACACAGAAACAGGAGACACAGCAGGCCAGAGTAATCCAAGCTCAGCAATCACTCTCCAATACAGATTCAGGATCTTCTTCTCTGTTACCGTAAGTCCATGCAAACGTGGGTCTTTCAAAGAGCAGGGTTCAGAGTCCACAAGTGCTTCAGAGTTCCTCAGTAGGAATAGCTGGAGTACAAGGTCCAAGGCTTACAGGAGTCAAGTCACAGGTTCACTGCAGGCTAGATTCTGAAGCACTGATTGCTCAGCTGAGGCTGCTTAAGAAGCAAAGGAGAGAATCAGGGCGGGAACATGCAAGCTGGAAACTCCATTTTGACTGAGGGCAAGATAGCTGCAGCAAGACAGAAAGTAAAATGGCTGACGAACAAACTGAGTTTCAGGAATATATACATAGAACCTTACATTAAGTCACATGGTTAACCGTTAGGAGAGTCAAGCATATATTAACAATAGAGTTGTCATGCATATAAAGCAATGTAAACAAAGATCATCTTACCAAATGCTTAGGACACATCACCCAGAGCTTTTAACAACCCCACTCCTACACTGACTATAAGCACCTCACCATCATAATAATTGTTGCAGGTTTCTGCTAGCAGTGTAGGAGTTAAATCTGTTCAGTTGAGAGTCTCTAAAGCTTTCCTGCTTTGATGATCTAAGTTTGTTGGCCACTCCCTTCTGCTATATATACTTCCTCTGGAAATCTGAATTGCCAGCGTTAGTTTTATACAGTCTAGTGTGGAGTTGGAGGTGTTTGCTGAGGGGGTATTAGGAATATTGATCGAAAGACTGTTACGTGTTGTGTTGTAAATACTCTGGAGGCGACTTCTGAGCTGGGGATCCCTCCGCTGGTTGCTGAGGGTAATGAACTAATTGCTGAATGGCCTTCAGCTGGCTCTGAATGGTCTGATATAAGTGACCTGAATTCCCTTCAGCCTTGCCGGTAATCAATTGTTCTTCCACGTCTTGCTTGGAGCTCAGCTTGCATTCCTGCTCTCATTCAGATAAGTGATTTGCTGTTCTTTTTCCTCTGGTTGGATTTTCTTGCTGGTTTGCAGCTTCACAGTAGACTTCAGCCTGGTCCCCTTTTGGGGCCTGGCTCTGCAATTGTGCTCAGTTTGTGTTTTCACTTTTGCTCTGTTCCTATGTCACTTTTTATTTGCTGAATGGCTGTGTGTTACACCAGAGATCTGATTTAGGTGGTAGAGATCATGTGATCTCAGGTTTTTTGTTAATCAGAAGTGTTGGTATTTTTGGCAGGGTTTTTTTGGGTTGCAGTCAGAATTCTTTCCTATACTTTTCTATCTAGACAGATTGGGCCCAAGCGTTTGCTCATTCTATTTTCTGTCTGTGTTCGTATTTTCTTCCGGTCTAACCGCCATTACATGTTTGGGGGCTTCCTATTTCTTTGGGGATTCTACTACGGGGAAGATAGCATTCATCTTTCTGCCTTTAGGTGTAGTTATCTCTCCAGCTGTGACGAGGCGTCTAGGATCACCATAGGTACGCTCCACGGCTACTTCTAGTGTGGCGGTTAGTTTAGGCTCCTGCAATCCAATAGTTTCCAGCCTCTCTGGTGTATTGCTTTTTTGCTATTTTTGCAATCTCTCCTCAGCTACCGAAACATAACAGTATTACCGGCCAAACTGAAAATTATATGGTATTCAACAGAAAGGAAAAATAGTAAAAGGAAAAAGAAAAAAGGGAGTTGTCAGAAATTTTTTTTTCTCTGTTTGTTGCATTTTTTCCCTCTTTTTCTCTGGGTGCTGAGGAGGATTTTTTTTTCCTCAATGGAGTTTGCACAGTTGTCTGGCCGTGTGGAGCAGCTTTCCGCTGAGGTTCAGAGTATTGCTACCTATCTTGCTAGGTTGCCGGTTGTGGAACCTAGGATCCCCATACCAGATTTATTTTTGGGGATCGGTCTAAATTTCCGAATTTCAAAAATAACGGTAAGTTGTTTTTTGCCTTATAGCCTAAGTCCTCAGGGAGCGCAGCACAGCAGGTTCAAATTGCCATCTCTCTGCTGCCACCCTCAGGATTGGGCTTTTTCTCTGACACCTGGGGAATCCTGTTTTGAATGATGTTGATGTATTTTTTCAGGCTCTGGAGTTATTGTACGATGAACCTAATGTCACTTCATCAAGCTGAAAAGACCTTGTTGGCATTAAATCAGGGTCGTGAAGACGCTGAGCTGTACTGTCAGAAATTTCGAAAGTGGGCAGTCCTGACCAAATGGAATGATGATGCTTTGGCAGCCCTTTTTCGGAAGGGTCTGTCAGAAAATGTAAAAGACGTTAATGTGGGATTCCCTGTTCCCTCTGGTCTCAATGATTCTATGTCTTTGGCTATTCAAATTGACAGACATTTGCATGAGCGCAGAGGTATGCGTGAGATAGTGTTGCATTGTGAACCAGCTCCTGAGCCCATGCAGTGTGATGGAGTGACTTCTGGGGCTCAGCGTCATGAGTTTCGCTTCTCATGCTATTTCCATCTGCCCTAAGCGGGGAAGACGTTTTGCACACTCAGTTGTCTTGGGTAGTGTTCAGACTAAATTTCTGTTAACTGTTACCCTGATTTGATCCCTGTCCACATTTTTGGCTTAGGTTTTTGTTGATTCAGGAGCAGCTATTAACCTGATGGATTTTGACTTTGCCAAACGTTGTGGGTTTCCCATGATACCCCTGCGGAAGTCTATTCCTTTACTGGGCATTGATTCTACCCCTTTGGTGGAGAATAAACCCCAGTTTTCTACTCAGGTGATAATGAGGATTGAACCAGATCATCAGGAGAGTTGCAAATTTCTGGTGTTGCATAATCTGCATGACATTATTGTACTGGGTTTCCCTTGGTTACAGACTCATAATCCTGTTTTGGATTGGAAATCTGTGTCTGTGACCAGTTGGGGTTGCCAATGTGTTAATACTGACACTCCTTTTTTTTCTGCCTCTCCCCAGTCTCAGGATGTCCCTGACTTTTTGACTGATTTTTCGGATGTGTTTAGTTAGAGTAAGTCTGCATCCTTACCTCCTCACAGGAGCTATGACTGCGCTATTGAGTTAGTGCCTGGTGGTAAATTTCCTAAAGGTCGCCTTTTTAATCTGTCTGTACCTGAACACGATGCTATGCGATCTTATATCAAGGAGTCTTTGGAGAAGGGTCATATAAGACCATCCCCTTCACCTTTGGGCGCTGGTTTTTTCTTTGTGGCCAAAAAGGATGGTTCATTGAGGCCGTGTATTGATTATCACCTCCTGAATAAAATCACTGTTAAATATCAATATCCGTTACCCTTGATTTCTGACCCATTTTCCAGAGTGAAAAGTGCTAGCTGGTTTACCAAGATTGACCTCAGGGGGGCGATAACCTTATTCGCATTAAGCACGGGAATGAATGGAAGATGGCGTTTAATACACCTGAGGGGCATTTTGAGTACTTAGTGATGCCTTTTGGGCTTACTAATGCCCCTTCCGTCTTCCAATCCTTCATGAATGATATTTTCAGGGATTTTGTGGATAAATTTCTGATTGTTTATTTGGATGATATCTTGATTTTTTCCAACGACTGGGACTCTCATGTGAAACATGTTCGGACTGTGTTCCAGATTTTGAGAGAGAATGCACTGTATGTTAAGGGATTAAAGTGTCTTTTTGGCGTACAGAAGATCTCATTTCTGGGATTCATTTTGTCTCAGTCTGTTATTGAAATGGACCCGGTCAAGGTTCAGGCCATCTGTGATTGGGTTCAACCTACTTCATTGAAGGCTCTTCAGAGATTTTAGGGTTTTGCCAATTTTTATCGAAAATTTATTGGTAATTTCTCCGGTATTATTAAACCATTGACTGATTTGACCAAAAAGGGTTCTGATGTGGTGAATTGGCCTCCTGAGGCAGTTTCTGCGTTTCAGGAACTTAAGCAGAGATTATTTCTGCTCCTGTTCTACAGCAGCCTGATGTTTCTCTGCCGTTTCAGGTGGAGGTTGATGCCTCTGAGATTGGGGCAGGTGCCGTTTTGTCCCAAATGGATCCAGAGACCTCCAAGAGTAACCCTTGTGCCTTTTTCGCTCGAAAATCTTCTCCAACTGAATATAATTATGATGTGGGTAATCGGGAAATTATTGGCCATGAAGTGGGCCTTTGAAGAGTGGAGACATTGGCTGGAAGGAGCCAAACATCAGGTGGTGGTCCTCACGGACCATAAGAACCTGGTTTATCTCGAATCAGCCAAGCGACTTAATCCTAGACAGGCCAGGTGTGCCTTGTTTTTCACACGTTTTAATTTTGTGATTTCTTTTCTTCCGGGCACTAAGAATGTTAAGGTGGATGCTCTCTCGAGGAGTTTCTTTGTGGATTCTCCTGAGTTATCTGATCCTGCTGTTATTTTGAAAGAGGGTGTAGTTCTTTCCGCCATCTCGCCCAATTTGAGACTGGCTCTGGAGGGGTGTCAGGAGGATAAACCTGAACGCTGCCCTGTTGGGAAATTGTTTGTCCCAGACCAGTGGAAGAAGAGTGTGATGTCTGAGATTCATTGTTCCGCGTTGGCTGGTCATCCCGGGATTTTTGGTACCAGAGACTTGGTGAGTCGGTCCTTTTGGTGGCCTACTTTGTCTCGTGACGTTAGGGACTTTGTGAAGTCCTGTGGGATTGCTCTCGTTCCAAGCCTTGCTCTCATTCTAGTGGTTTGTTAATGCATTACCTATACCCAAGAGGCCATGGACCCATATTTCTATGGATTTCATTTCCGACCTCCGTCTCTCAGAGAATGACCGTTATCTGGGTAATCTGTGATAGGTTTTCCAAGATGATACATCTTGTGCCATTACCTAAGTTGCCTTCCTCCTCCGAATTGGTGCCTTTGTTCTTTCAGCATGTGGTTCAGTTACATGGCATTCCGGAGAACATTGTGTCTGACAGAGGAATCCAGTTTGTTTCCAGATTTTGGAGGACATTTTGTTCTAAACTTGGTGTTCAGTTATCTTTCTCCTCTGCATTTCACCCTCAGACCAATGGACAAACCGAGAGAACAAACCAGACCTTGGAGACTTACTTGAGATGTTTTGTGTCTGCTGATCAAGATGACTGAGTCTCTTTTTTGCCTTTGGCTGAGTTTGCTCTTAATAATAGGGCTAGCTCTGCCATCTTGATGTCTCCATTTTTCTGCAATTCTGGGTTTCACCCTCGATTTCCTTCAGGACAGGCGGAGGCTTCTGTCTGTCCGGGGGTTGACTCTATTGTGGAGCGTATGTAGCAGATTTGGGACCAGGTAGTGGAGAGGTTGTCTCTCTCTCAAGAGAAGGCCCAGCGGTTTGCCAACTGGCATAGGACTAATGGTCCTCGTTTTAAAGTGGGGACTTGGTTTGGTTGTCCTCAAGAAATATCCCTTTGAAGGTTGCATCTCCAAAATTTTAGCCAAGGTTCATTGGACCTTATAAGATCATGGAAATTATGAATCCGGTTTCCTTCCGTTTGCTTCTTCCAGGGACATTTAAGATCCATAACGTGTTCCACAAGTCCTTATTGAAGAGGTTTTTTCGAGCCAGTGGTTCCTATGGCTGCGCCTCCTGACCCTGTTTTGGTTGAGGGCAATTTAGAGTATGTGGTTGAGAAAATATTGGATTCTCGTTTTGCTAGACGAAACTCCAGTATTTGGTTAAGTGGAGAAGTTATGGTCAGGAGGACAATTCTTGGGTGTTTGCTTCGGACATCCATGCTGGGAGACTGATCCGTGCCTATCATCGAGCTCATCCTGATCGGCCTGGTTGCGCAGGTGAGGGTTCGGTGACCCCTCCTCAAGGGGGGGTACTGTTGTGAATAATCTGGAGGCGACTTCTGAGCTGGGGCTTCCTCCGGTGGTTGCTGAGGGTAATGAACTAATTTCTGAATGGCCTTCAGCTGGCTCTGAATGGTCTGATATAAGTGACCTGAATTCCCTTCAGCCTTGCCGGTTATCAATTGTTCTTCCACGTCTTGCTTGGAGCTCAGCTTGCATTCCTGCTCTCATTCAGATAAGTGATTTGCTGTTTTTTTTTCCTCTGGTTGGATTTTCTTGCTGGTTTGCTGCTTCGCAGAAGACTTCGGCCTAGTCCCCTTTTGGGGCCTGGCTCCGCAATCGTGCTCAGTTTGTGTTTTCACTTTTGCTCTATTCCTATGTCACTTTTTATTTGCTGAATGGCTGTGTGTTACACCAGAGATCTGATTTAGGTGGTAGAGATCGTGTGATCTCAGGTTTTTTGTTAATCAGAAGTGTTGGTATTTTTGGCAGGGTTTTTTTGGGTTGCAGTCAGAATTCTTTCCTATACTTTTCTATCTAGACAGATTGGGCCCCAGCGTTTGCTCATTCTATTTTCTGTCTGTGTTCGTATTTTCTTCCGGTCTAACCGCCATTACATGTTTGGGGGCTTCCTATTTCTTTGGGGATTCTGCTACGGGGCAGATAGCATTCATCTTTCTGGCTTTAGGTGTAGCTATCTTTCCGGCTGTGACGAGGCATCTAGGATCACCGTAGGTACGCTCCACGGCTACTTCTAGTGTGGCGGTTAGTTTAGGGTCCTGCAATCCAATAGTTTCCAGCCTCTCTGGTGTATTGCTTTTTTGCTATTTTTGCAATCTCTCCTCAGCTACCGAAACATAACAGTGTTGTGTATATCTTCATTCTCTCCTATTCGTCTGTGTGTAGATCTTCATCCTCTCCTATTTTGTAGTTCCTTCCTTTTTCTTCCAGGTGTGCCACTCTGTTGTTTGTGAGTGCGAATTTGTATAATTGGTATTTTCATTTATCCCTGTACATCTTCCCTTGTCAGTCTGGTTAGTTTAGTGTTACATACAATTACTCCCCACTTCCCTGGGTAGGAGAATGGACAGATAAGGGCTGATTCAGGAGCTCAGTAAGGTACATGGCCCCGGCATTTTCACCATTAGAAGAAATCTGGGGAGCAGGGATAGTTATGGCACCCCTAGCTTTAAGGATAGGGAAGGAGCCCCTGGACCCGGGATATCAAACTACAGTCTCGTGACAATACCTGTCAGTGTTATACTGGCAAAAGTCTCTTAGACAATGCTCCTAGCACTGTCTAAACAGGCCACCATAGCTGGCAGACCATGAGATTGTCATGACGACCTCAGGTTGCCATGACGACCATCGGGCCTTTGCCATTATGTTGTGGGGGTGCCTTTCATGTGAATGAGTGAGCCCCCTCCCAACCTCCTAAATGCTGCAATTGATATTGATCACGCCATTTAGTGCGTTAAACAGCCGGGGGGGTGGTGTGGATACTGATACTGGCTGTGGCAGCTGGGGATTGGCTATCATGTAAGCTGAGCTGCCAGAGTCGATTGCTCTGGAATACCTATCAGATCATGATATATAGGTAAATCCAATGTCCTGAAGGAGTCAACTATATCTATAATTATATCTCATAGAATAAAAAAAGAAACACTCAGTGCCGCTAAGGCATTCAAGGTGTACAAGAAGTTTATGATTGCACCCCTAACACAATTGACAATGCACAAAATGCACCACAATGTCCATAGAAGTACAAAATCATCATCTATGCATAAAATAAAAAGATGATGTTCAAATGCAAAACTGCAAAAGTAATCGATGTTCCCTTATACCCATAAATGTCCTGTAAGGACTTCAGGGGATCAAATAATTTCAGTACTGGAACCCAATTTGAAGTCAGCGGATCGTGTATGGAAATTCAGAAAGTTATATTGGGTCTGGATAGCATAAAAAGACACAGCTATAGAGGCACTCATACAAATAACTAGTGTAAAACATACAGTTGGACATTCTTACCCTTCCAGTTGCAACATGTGTGCAGTTTGTCCTGACAGTTTGTGGTGTCCTGGTTAATCAAGACCAATTTAAACATACAGCATTACATTAAATATCAGAGACAGTTGTGATGATAATGCATAAGAACTAAATAGAGCTTTAAGTTTGTATTCCTATTCAAATTATTAAGCAGCCTGTATCAAGGCTTTTGAGTGAGTCTTTCGTATCAAAAACTGGCAAATTTCAGAGCATGCCGTTTTTGTTTAAACATTTGCATTTTTGTGTTGTTAGATCTTTCTCGCTACTTTTCAATTGAATTGCAGCTATTTTACCCCTTCCCGACCTTTGACACAGCGTATGAGTCATGAAAGTCGGTGCCAATCCGACCTATGACGCATACCCTGCGTCATGAAAGGATCGCGTTCCTGCGGGCCGGGAGACCGGGGTCAATCAAAGGTCACCCGACCCGCAGTTACAGGACCCTTTGTGCTTCACCACAGGGGGGTTGGCTTAACCCCCCCGTGGCCACGATCGCTCTGATTGGCTGTTAAAAGTGAAACAGCCAATCAGAGCAATCTGTAATATTTCACCAATTTAATTGGTGAAATATTACAATCCAGCCATGGCCGATGCTGCAATAGCATCTGCCATGGCTGGACACCGAGACCTGACCCCCCCACACGTAGTCACGGCGGCGATCGGCCCCGCCACCGAAAGATGGCAGCGATTGGTCACCGCCGTCACTAACAGCTCCCCTCCTCCTTTGCTCCGGTGCCCCACCTTCCGATCCCCCCCCTAACCTTCCGACCACCCTACTCACCTCTCCCGATCCACCGATGTCCCTGGATCGGTCCCGGCGTCCGCTCGGGCCTCTTCATGGGCGCCGCCATCTTGGAAAATGGCGGGCGCATGCGCAGTGCGCCCGCCGGCCGGCGCATGCGCAATGCGCCCCCCAGTGTCCAAAAATTTATTTTGATCACTGTGATAAACTGTCACAGTGATCAAAATGAAAAAAAGTAAATGAACCCCCCCTTTATCATAGGTAGGGACAAATAAAAAAAATAAAGATTTTTTTTTTTTTTTCCTATTAGGCCCTGTGCACACGTTGTGGATTTTGCTGCGGATCCGCGGCGGATTTCGCTGCTGATCCGCGGCGTATTTTGCTGCTGATCCGCGGCAGATTTCGCTGCTGATCCGCGGCTGATTTCGCTGCTGATCCGCGGCTGATTTTGCTGCTGATCCACGGCGGATTTCGCTGCTGTTCCGCGGCGGATGTCGCTGCTGATTCGCTGCGGATCCGCGGCTGATTTTGCTGCTGATCCCCGGCGGATTTCGCTGCTGATCCGCGACTGATTTTACTGCTGATTCGCTGCGGATCCGCAGCGGATTTCGCTGCTGATCCGCGGCTGATTTCGCTACTGATCCGCGGCTGATTTCGCTGCTGATCCGCGGCTGATTTCGCTGCTGATCCGCGGCGGATTTCGCTGCTGATTCGCTGCAGATCCGCGGCGGATTTTGCTGCAGATCCGTGGCTGATTATCTGCTGATTCATCTGCGCTAGCGGGTATAGCATAACGCGATCGCGTTATGCTATACCGTTACCAGCCGGTCACCGCTACGTGTTGAACGGGCTGGTAAAACGCAATATGAACCCAGCCTTAGGGTTAGAACTAGGGTTAGGGTTAGCATTAGGGTTAAGGTTAGAATTACGGTTAGGGTTGGAATTTGGGTTAGGGTTGGAATTAGGGTTAGGGTTGGAATTAGGGTTAGGGTTGGAATTAGGGTTAGGCTTGTAGTTAGGGTTATGATTAGGGTTTGTATTAGGGTTAGGTGTGTGTAGGGGTTAGGGTTGGAGTTAGAATTGAGGGGTTTCCACTATTTAGGCACATCAGGGGGTCTCCATACGCGACATGGCGCCACCATTGATTCCTGCAAATTTTGCGTTCAAAAAGTCAAACAGTGCTCCCTTTATTCCAAGCCCCAACGTATGCCCAAACAGTGGTTTATCCCCACATATGGGGTATCAGCGTACTCGGGAAAAATTGCACAACAACTTTGGGGGTTCTAATTTCTCCTGTTAACATTGGGAAAAAAAATTGGGGACTAAAAATTATTTTTGTGGAAAAAAAATGATTTTATATTTTCACGGCTCTGCGTTATAAACTTCTGT
The DNA here is from genome assembly GCA_033576555.1 of Oophaga sylvatica. Lineage (NCBI taxonomy): Eukaryota > Metazoa > Chordata > Amphibia > Anura > Dendrobatidae > Oophaga > Oophaga sylvatica. The sequence goes on from JARQOD010000002.1 coordinate 238,509,889, forward strand.
GAAGGACTTGGAGATTCAAAGTGCTTATCACACATCTATAGGAGTTCCTTGGGGGATCTAGTTTCCAAAATGGGGTCACTTGTGGGGAGTTTCTACTGTTTAGGCACATCAGGGACTCTGCAAACGTAACATGACGCCCGAAGACCATTCCATCAAGTGGGCATTTCAAAACGTCACTACTTCCCATCCGAGCCCCGACGTGTGCCCATACAGTAGTTTTCTCCCACATATGGGATATCAGCATACTCAGGACAAATTGGACAACAACTTTTGGGGTCTAATTTCTCATGTTACCCTTGGGAAAATAAAAAAATTGGGGACTAAAAGATCCTGATTGTGGAAAAAATATGATTTTTTTTATTTTCATGCCCGGGCGTTATAAACTTCTGTGTAGCCCTTGGGGGTTCAAAGTGCTCACCACACATCTAGATAAGTTCTTTGCCGGGTCTAGTTTCCAAAATGGGGTCACTTGTGGGGAGTTTCTACTGTTTAGGCACATCAGGGCTCTGCAAACGTAACAAGATGCCCGCAGACCATTCCATCAAGTCGGCATTTCAAAGCGTCACTACATCCCTTCCGAGCCCTGACGTGTGCCCAAACAGTGGTTCCCCCCCACATATGGGGTACTAGCGTACTCAGGAGAAACTGGACAACAACTTTTGGGGTCCAATTTCTCCTGTAACCATTGTGAAAATAAAAAACAGTGGGCTAAAAAATCATTTTTTGAGAAAAAAAATGATTTTTTTATTTTCGCGGCTCTGCGTTATAAACTTCTGTGAAGCACCTGGGGGTTCAAAGTGCTCACTATGCATCTAGATAAGTTCCTTAGGGCGTCTAGTTTCCAAAATGGGGTCACTTGTGGGGGAGCTCCAATGTTTAGGCACACAGGAACTCTCCAAATGCGACATGGCAACCGCTAAATATTCCAGCATATTTTCCATTCAAAAAGTCAAATGGCGCTCCTTCCCTTCTGAGCCCTGCAGTGCGCCCAAACAGTGGTTTATGACCACATATGAGGTATCTGTGTACTCAGGAGAAATTGCCCAACAAATTTTAGGATCCAATTTATACTGTTGCCCATGTGAAAATGAAAATAACTGAGGCTAAAAGAAAATTTTTGTGAAAAAAAAGTACTTTCTTTTATTTACGGATCAATTTGTGAAGCACCTGGGGGTTCAAAGTGCTCACTATGCATCTAGATAAGTTCCTAGTGGGTCTAGTTTCCAAAATGGGGTCACTTGTGGGGGAGCTCCAATGTTTAGGCACACAGGGACTCTCCAAATGCGACATGGCAACCGCTAAATATTCCAGCATATTTTCTATTCAAAAGTCAAATGGCGCTCCTTCCCTTCTGAGCCCTGCCTGTGCACCCAAACAGTGGTTTATGACCACATATGAGGTATCTGTGTACTCAGGAGAAATTGCCCAACAAATTTTAGGATCCAATTTATACTGTTGCCCATGTGAAAATGAAAAAAACTGAGGCTAAAAGAATATTTTTGTGAAAAAAAAGTACTTTCTTTTTTTTACGGATCAATTTGTGAAGCACCTGGGGTTCAAAGTGCTCACTATGCATCTAGATAAGTTCCTTAGAGGGTCTAGTTTCCAAAATGGGGTCACTTGTGGGGGAGCTCCAATGTTTAGGCACACAGGGACTCTCCAAATGCGACATGCAACGCTAAATATTCCAGCATATTTTCCATTCAAAAAGTCAAATGGCGCTCCTTCCCTTCTGAGCCCTGCCGTGCCCAAACAGTGGTTTATGACCACATATGAGGTATCTGTGTACTCAGGAGAAATTGCCCAACAAATTTTAGGATCCAATTTATACTGTTGCCCATGTGAAAATGAAAATAACTGAGGCTAAAAGAAAATTTTTGTGAAAAAAAAGTACTTTCTTTTATTTACGGATCAATTTGTGAAGCACCTGGGAGTTCAAAGTGCTCACTATGCATCTAGATAAGTTCCTTAGGGGGTCTAGTTTCCAAAATGGGGTCACTTGTGGGGGAGCTCCAATGTTTAGGCACACAGGGACTCTCCAAATGCGACATGGCAACCGCTAAATATTCCAGCATATTTTCCATTCAAAAAGTCAAATGGCGCTCCTTCCCTTCTGAGCCCTGCGTGCGCCCAAACAGTGGTTTATGACCACATATGAGGTATCTGTGTACTCAGGAGAAATTGCCCAACAAATTTTAGGATCCATTTATACTGTTGCCATGTGAAAATGAAAATAACTGAGGCTAAAAGAAAATTTTGTGAAAAAAAGTACTTTCTTTTATTTACGGATCAATTTGTGAAGCACCTGGGAGTTCAAAGTGCTCACTATGCATCTAGATAAGTTCCTTAGGGGGTCTAGTTTCCAAATTGGGGTCACTTGTGGGGGAGCTCCAATGTTTAGGCACACAGGGACTCTCCCAAATGCGACATGGCAACCGCTAAATATTCCAGCATATTTTCTATTCAAAAAGTCAAATGGCGCTCCTTCCCTTCTGAGCCCTGCCGTGCGCCCAAACAGTGGTTTATAACCACATATGAGGTATCTGTGTACTCAGGAGAAATTGCCCAACAAATTTTAGGATCCAATTTATACTGTTGCCCATGTGAAAATGAAAAAATCTGAGGCTAAAAGAAAATTTTTGTGAAAAAAAAGTACTTTCTTTTTTTTACGGGTCAATTTGTGAAGCACCTGGGGGTTCAAAGTGCTCACTATGCATCTAGATAAGTTCCTTAGGGGTCTAGTTTCCAAAATGGGGTCACTTGTGGGGGAGCTCCAATGTTTAGGCACACAGGGACTCTCCAAATGCGACATAGCAACCGCTAAATATTCCAGCATATTTTCCATTCAAAAAGTCAAATGGCGCTCCTTCCCTTCTGAGCCCTGCCGTGCGCCCAAACAGTGGTTTATGACCACATATGAGGTATCTGTGTACTCAGGAGAAATTGCCCAACAAATTTTAGGATCCAATTTATACTGTTGCCCATGTGAAAATGAAAATAACTGAGGCTAAAAGAAAATTTTTGTGAAAAAAAAGTACTTTCTTTTATTTACGGATCAATTTGTGAAGCACCTGGGAGTTCAAAGTGCTCACTATGCATCTAGATAAGTTCCTTAGGGGGTCTAGTTTCCAAATTGGGGTCACTTGTGGGGGAGCTCCAATGTTTAGGCACACAGGGACTCTCCAAATGCGACATGGCAACCGCTAAATATTCCAGCATATTTTCTATTCAAAAAGTCAAATGGCGCTCCTTCCCTTCTGAGCCCTGCCGTGCGCCCAAACAGTGGTTTATAACCACATATGAGGTATCTGTGTACTCAGGAGAAATTGCCCAACAAATTTTAGGATCCAATTTATACTGTTGCCCATGTGAAAATGAAAAAAACTGAGGCTAAAAGAAAATTTTTGTGAAAAAAAAGTACTTTCTTTTTTTTACGGGTCAATTTGTGAAGCACCTGGGGGTTCAAAGTGCTCACTATGCATCTAGATAAGTTCCTTAGGGGGTCTAGTTTCCAAAATGGGGTCACTTGTGGGGAGCTCCAATGTTTAGGCACACAGGGACTCTCCAAATGCGACATAGCAACCGCTAATATTCCAGCATATTTTCCATTCAAAAGTCAAATGGCGCTCCTTCCCTTCTGAGCCCTGCCGTGCGCCCAAACAGTGGTTTATGACCACATATGAGGTATCTGTGTACTCAGGAGAAATTGCCCAACAAATTTTAGGATCCAATTTATACTGTTGCCTATGTGAAAATGAAAATAACTGAGGCTAAAAGAAATTTTTGTGAAAAAAAAGTACTTTCTTTTATTTACGGATCAATTTGTGAAGCACCTGGGAGTTCAAAGTGCTCACTATGCATCTAGATAAGTTCTTTAGGGGGTCTAGTTTCCAAAATGGGGTCACTTGTGGGGGAGCTCCAATGTTTAGGCACACAGGGACTCTCCAAATGCGACATGGCAACCGCTAAATATTCCAGCATATTTTCTATTCAAAAAGTCAAATGGCGCTCCTTCCCTTCTGAGCCCTGCTGTGCGCCCAAACAGTGGTTTATGACCACATATGAGGTATCTGTGTACTCAGGAGAAATTGCCCAACAAATTTTAGGATCCAATTTATACTGTTGCCCATGTGAAAATGAAAAAAAATGAGGCTAAAGAAAATTTTGGGGAAAAAAAAGTACTTTCTTTTTTTTACGGATCAATTTGTGAAGCACCTGGGGGTTCAAAGTGCTCACTATGCATCTAGATAAGTTCCTTATGGCGTCTAGTTTCCAAAATGGGGTCACTTGTGGGGGAGCTCCAATGTTTAGGCACACAGGGACTCTCCAAATGCGACATGGCAACCGCTAAATATTCCAGCATATTTTCCATTCAAAAAGTCAAATGGCGCTCCTTCCCTTCTGAGCTCTGCCGTGCGCCCATACAGTGGTTTATGACCACATATGAGGTATCTGTGTACTCAGGAGAAATTGCCCAACAAATTTTAGGATCCATTTTATCCTGATGCCCATGTAAAAATGAAAAAATTGATGCTAAAAGAAAATTTTTGTTGGAAAAATTAAAATGTCCATTTTTTCCTTCCACGTTGCTTTAGTTCCTGTGAAGCACCTGAAGGGTTAATAATCTTCTTGAATGTAGTTTTGAGTAGCTTGAGGGGTGCAGTTTTTATAAAGGTGTCACTTTTGGGTATTTTCTGCCATATAGACCCCTCAAAGTGACTTCAAATGTGAGGTGGTCCCTAAAAAAAATGGTTTTGTAAATTTTGCTGTAAAAATGAGAAATCGCTGGTCAACTTTTAACCCTTATAACTTTCTAACAAAAAAAATGTTGTTCCCAAAATTGTGCTGATGTAAAGTAGACATGTGGGAAATGTTATTTATTAACTATTTTGTGCCACATAACTCTCTGGTTTAACAGAATAAAAATTAAAAATTTGAAAATTACAAAATTTTCAGAATTTTCGCCAAATTTCCATTTTTTTCACAAATAAACGCAAAAATTATCGACCTAAATTTACCACTAACATGAAGCCCAATATGTCACGAAAAAACAATCTCAGAATCGCTAGGATCCGTTGAAGCGTTCCTGAGTTATTACCTCATAAAGGGACACTGGTCAGAATTGCAAAAAATGGCAAGGTCTTTAAGGTCAAAATAGGCTGGGTCTTGAAGGGGTTAAAAAACCTTAGATGAAGCATTTCTCTGCAAAATGTATGACAGTGTGGTGGGTCCTATGGACATTTATTGTTAGGGTAATACTGTCTTGCATATACACTTATGATCACTGTATATCAGACCTGGGCAAAGTGATCCCTTCGGGCCACATACAGCTCTCTGGCTGTTCCAGTGCAACCCAACGGACTGAAAACAGTGGCCCAAAGGCTGCACTTTGCCCTGTGCCACTTGCTGTTGCCACCCACTGTCACTGCGCTCTGCATCCAATGCAGCTAGCGGTAAAAACATTGGTGGAGGCTGGATCCTTTCTTCCACCAATTACCATGTGAGACAGTTGATGCAATAACATAATTTCATCGTGCCGACTGTGCACTTCGGTGAGTCAATGCTTCGGAGACAGGAGCAGAGCGCTGGGGGTACAGGAGCAAGGTGAGTATGAGGTGTTTTTTTCATGTGTATGGGATATTTCTATGTATATAGTAGGTGTTATGGATCTGCAACTCAGGAATAAAGCGGGGGGAATCTGACCCTGCACTAGTACTAGACTCAATCCCTACGATGGAGAAGTATTCCTTGCGAATAGACCCACAGACAATCCTAGTCTAGACTCAATCAAAGACCTGAAGGTGGGGGAAGGGGATCCCTGAAAGATCTAGGGACTGAGAACAAAAACAGGTGACCTCCTAGTAGGGAAATAGAGGAAGCTGCAGAAACAAAAGGAAAAAACAAAAAGACTTAGCAAGCAGAACTAGAGATCCCAGAACCTCACAAAGTATAGCACAAAGCTCTCAAGGCTCCTAGTCAGAACTCAAGCAGATTAACACCGATGTCCAGCAAGGTCTGGGAGGCAGGTGCAGGGTAATAAAGGGTGATACAATCACCTGACCAACAACAAGCCAGCACCAGGGAAAAAAGACCAGCAGCCAGAAACCACAACAAGGTGGCGGATGATCAAATTGAATAGATTCTAACAGTAGACTATGTTGGGGCTCATACTGTATATAGTGGTCTCAAGATGTATATAAGAGGCAATATGGGGCTCATACTGTGTATAAGGGGCTCAAGATCTATATAGGAGGCTATGTTGGGCTCATACTGTACATAGGAGGCTATGTGGGGATCATGCTGTTTATGAGAGGCTATGTGCGGAACATGCTGTATATAAGAGGAGCTCATACTGTATATGGGAGGTTATGTGAAGGTCATACTGAACAAAGGAGGATATGTGGGGCTCATACTGTTTATTTGAGGCTGTGTGGATCACATGCTGCTTAAGGGAGGCTATGTTAGGCTCATTCTATTTATGGGAGGCTATGTAGGGATCATGCTGTATATAGGGAGGCTATGTAAAGCTGATGCTGTATATTGAAAGGCTATGTGGGGCTCTAACTGTTTATGGGAGGCTATGTTTGGCTCATTTTTAAATAACAATGGAGTCTATTCATTGATATAGTTTCACTAATAATGATTTGAATCAAATTTGTTACCCAGATATACCCTTCATTAAGTAGACCAGGTAGACAAAGGTGATCACTCAAAACAATATCTTAAAAAAGTTTTTATTTTATTACAGAGATTAAACACAAAAATGATAACACGTAAAAAAATTAAAAAGCAGGTGCCTGTTGTGTGAGGGATTGCACAATGACAGACCTACGCATGCAGTAACAACGTTAAGCATCCAAAAACTCCAAGTTAATATGGTACGCAAGTATACATGGCATCAAAAGACACATTTATAAATGAGGACAGAAAAATTCCCCTAGTTTTCTGTATTCTAACATAATTTTCTAAATGGGGTAAAAAGATCTTATGTGGATTATAAATAACAGAGTCCACAGTCAAGACATCCACCAAACTATCCAAACGTGTCAAATGTTTATATGATAATGACACTGATCAGCACATCAGGAATAAATATATTTAATAGTGCCAGTGCATAAATAGTAACAAAATTCCCTTAATGTGTAAGCCAAGTAACTATGTAGAACATCAATGCTGGGAAAATTGAAGCACTAAATTGTAAAACTATATTCCATATAAATATGGAAACTTGCATTACCTATGGACAATGGGTATGATGCATATGGTGCAGACTAAAGCAGGCTCTGTCATGCTTACCCCAAGTATCTCAGGTCCTCATTTATAAATGTGTCTTTGGATGTCATGTATCCATGCCCACCATAATAACTTGAATTGTTTGGTTGCTTACCATTGTTACTGCATGCGTTTGGTTCTGTCATAGAGCAATCCCTCACAGAAGAGGCATCTGCTTTTTAATTTTGCTATGTTTTATTATGTTTGTGTTTAACCTCTGTAATAAAAATTTTTTTAAGATATTGTTTTAAGTGGTCACCTTTATCAACCTGGTCCCCTTGATGTAGAGTATATCTGGGTAACAAATTTTGATTCAAATTAATTTTGGCACATGTGGGGCTCACGCTGTATATAGGAGGCTGTGTGTGGGGCTTATATGGTATATAGGAGGCTATGTGGGGGCTCATACGGTATATAGGAAGGTATGTATGGGCTCATACGCTATATAGGAGGCTATATGGGAGCTGTTACAGTATATAAGGTGCTATGTGGGGGTTCTTACAGTTTATGGTGGGCTGTGTGATGGCTATTATGGTATATAGGGGCTCATACAGTTTATAGGGGCTGTGTGTGGGCTGATACGGTATATAGACGGATGTCAGCGTACTTATTTCTGCTCAATATTAAGTGATACAATTAATATTAATATAAAATAATTATAATTAACATGTTAATATTAATATTGAGCAGAATTAATTTCAGCCTATTAGTTCGGCCCTCCACAACAATCACAGTCTTGGGTATACATATGCCTGTGTATTCATTTAATATATTTAAGTGAGTTATGAGTGACACATTTGATGTTGTGCCTTGTTCTTTGCCATACTTCTCATTGTCTCAATTTATTTATCTGAATGTTAAGTATTATGCATCATACCATGCCATTTTTGGAGATATTTATTAATGTATAATATAGATTATCTTATGGATTAACATACGGTACCTATCATTGATCTGCAGGATTTAGTATATCAAACCTATAATAATTTTTGTAGGATATTCACACTCTTTTTCCAGGTGTACCTATTTTTAGTCTCATCTGTGCTATCTCGTTATGCTTTTATGAAATTTGCTTATGTACATTACTTGTAAAAATAACATTTTCATATATTTTACTTGGTCTGAGTAAAAATTTTTCTTTATTCTAATTATTTAACCCCTTAACGACCGCCGATACGCCTTTTAACGGCGGCAGTTAAGGGTACTTATGCCTCAGCGCCCCTTTTTAACGGTGCTGAGAAAAAAGTGTATAGCGCCCCCCCAAGAGTCTGAATTTCTCCAGGGTCTCAACTACCTGGAGTAGCTGAGACCCAGAGAACATGATTCTGGTCGTTTTTTACCGACCCCAGTGTTGCGATCGCAGTTATTCACGAAATAACGGCGACTGCAAAAAAAAGTCCAATTTCCCATTTAATTTCTATTTCCTCTGATGTGATCACACATTAGAGGAGAGAGAATTGAGGTCCTCGATTCCTCCCCGATACTGCCCGATGTCCCTGGACCCTCCTACATTCCCCTCCTGCTGCCGTTGTCTTCTTTCGGGAAGAAAATGGTTGACGCATGCGCAGTGCGCATGCCGAGATCTGCCAGCCAGCACCCGGCAACAATAGGAAATTTTTCCTATTGGTTCATTTTGATCACTGTGATAGACCCTATCACAGTGATCAAAATAAAAAAAAAATAGTAAATTAAACCCCTCTTTATCACCCTCTTAGTTAGGTAAAAATGGTGAAATAAAAAAATGTATTTCCATTTTTTCATTAGGGTCAGGGTTAGGGTTAGGGTTGGGCTAGGGTTGAGGTTAGGGTTAGAGTTGGGCTAAAGTTAGGGTTGGGCTAGGGTTAAGGTTGAGCTAAAATTATGGTTGGGCTAATGTTAGGGTTGGGTTAGGGTTAGGGATGTGGTTATGGTTGGGATTACGGTTAGGGTTGGGATTAGTGTTAGGGGTATGTTAGGGTTAGGTTTGTGGTTTGGGTTATGGTTAGGGTTGGAATTAGGGTTAATGGTGTGTTGGGGTTAGTGTTGTGGTTAGAATTGGGTGGTTTCCACTGTTTAGGCACATCAGGGGGTCTCCAAGCGTGACATGGCGCAACCATTGATTCCAGCCAATTTTGCGTTCAAAAAGTCAAATGGTGCTCACTCCCTTCTGAGCCTTGCCATGTGCCAAAACAGTGGTTTTTCCCCACATACAGGGTATTGGCGTACTCAGGAGAAATTGCACAACAAATTTTGTGGTCCATTTTCTCATGATACCCTTGTGAACATAAAATAATTTGGTTCCAAAATAAATTTTTTGTGAAAAAAGTAAAATGCTTTAGTTCTCGTGAAACACCTGAAGAGTTAATAAACTTTTTGAATGTGATTTTGCGCTCCTTGAGGGGTGAAGTTTTTAGAATGGTGTCACTTTAGGGTATTTCATGTTATATTGACTCCTCAAACTCACTTTAAATGTGTTTTGTTGGAAAAATGAGAAATCACAGGTCAAATATTAACAAAAAAAAATTATGTTTCCAAAATTGTGCTGATGTACAGTTGACATGTGGGAAATGTTATTTATTAACTATTTTGTGTGACACAACTCTCTGATTCAAGGATACAAAAATTTATAAAGTTTTAAAAATTGCAAAATTTTTGCCAAATTTCCATTTTTTTCATAAATAAATGCAAGTTATATCGAAGAGATTTTACCACTATCATAAAGTACAATATGTTATGAAAAAACGTTCTCAGAATCAGTGGGATAAGTTGAAGCGTTCCAGAGCTGTAACCTCATAAAGTGACAGTGGTCAGAATTGTAAAAATTGGCTTGGCCATTAAGTACCAAATTGACTCTGTCACTAAGGGGTTAACACAGTAGCAAACAAGTTGCAAACTGAATCCAGTAAAATAGACTAAAACTGGAGTAATATTTATAGACAGATATTATTAATCATATCTTAAAACCACATTCCCATTATGAGCTTTGGATGCTGCAGAATTTCTGCAGGATTTTCTGCACCTGTTATTTAACTTAGGTTACTTGCGTTTTTTCATTGAATTTTTGGTACTTGACTTTGACAAAACTTTATTGATATACTATAGTGTGGATTACATGCATTTTGAGCCATTTCCATCGTGGAAATGCATTAAAAATGCATTGGTATTTACCTGCAGAATTTCCACCTCTAATGCAAGAATGTAGGGAAAAATCTGCAAGCGAAAATAACATGCTATGGATTTAAAACACGAACCGCAGGTTCCATTTTCTATGAATCCCACCCACTTTGCTGGCCCTGTAAGATGCTGTTTTTCTGATGCAGCAAAAATATGCAGTGTCAAAAACGTGCCAAAAGCTCATTGTGGGAGTGTAACCTCAGATGCTCAAAAATGTATTGTTCAACACTTTCATAAATTTGTCACTGTTACCAACAATACAGCCGCAAGCAAAAGAAAAGTCTTCTCTTTACTTCAATCTAGGAATTCTATTTAGTTGGGTAAAAATACTCTTTAGTTTTTCATCATCTTATTTCTGACTAAAAATGCATTTATAGTAATACATTTCAACAAACAGTACACTTTTTATTTAATCCTCAGCTTTTGTGCAAAAATGAATATGGTGCTAATTAAATATCATATACTCATTGCTTTTGTAAATGTCATTGAGGTCAAAGCATATTTTTTCCATTTAGTAAAGCATTTCTAGAACAAATGTAGGCTTGAAAGTGGAATGTAAAAAAAGGAAGAAAAGGTCAAAGAAAATTAGGTTTAGTCGTAATGCCCTTGGTTGTTGGTAGTCTCAGAAATGATTGGATACCATGAATAAAGCTGTAGATAGGTGAAGATCTTCTACTGAGCTGGTAATCACACTTGGCATGTGCTGTCATGAAGACAACTTTGGAACTGAGTCTTGAGATCATTATGAATCAGAGACATGAGACGCATGAAAACAAATGGTGGTTTTATATCCAATGAAAGGGAACATCAGTAAAGGAAATATGTCTTTCAACATTTAGGTTACCTGACAAAGATTTAGGTACCACAATCCATTGCTCAATTCCAAATTATAAACATATTTCTGTTTCCTCAACAAAGGACCATGGATATTTAACAGTACATAAGGATCTTTTTCATTTCTTTTAGGAAATACAAGGGCTTAATTTGTTTCATTTAGTGTTAAACAGTTGTGTTTACTTCTCCAATCTGTGATGGAGATTGACATCATAGAGGGTATGCCACACTAAACAACATCGCTAACGGGATCGCTAAAAAACATCACTATTTAGCGATACCGTTAGCGATGTTGTTGTGTGCGGCATCTGCCAGCGACGAGCTTCCTGCTGTGATCTCGCTCGTCGCTGGAATCGTTCCGGACCCTATTTTCGTCGCTGGCGCCCCGCTGGTAAGTATCTAATCGCTGAGTGTGGCACCTTTTTTAGCGATTTAGCGGTACTTTTGTACCGCTAAAGTCGTTAAGGAGATCGCTAACCGCGATAGCGTCCTAACGACATCGCTAAAATAGGTAGCTACTAGCGATATAGAAACAATCCCGCTAGCGATCTCATTAGTATGCGACGCTAACGAGATCGCTAGCGGGATTGTGTAGTGTGGCAGTACCTTAAGTGCTACCATGATGGTCTTGCTCTTGCTATCAGTTCTATTTCAATATGTCAGACATTTTATTTGCTTTGTCATTGTCAGTGTGAAGACTGCTTATCTTGGTTCTGTCAGTATAACAGATCCTGACATTTTCTCATTATTCTATCTAGTAGTATCAATAATGAAGGGTTGATATTAACATTTAGGATTGTTACTTCCAATAGGTGGCACTAGAATTCAAATCCTCTTCCTCACTGGAGACGCAATTTGCATATTTAACCATATAAGGAAATACTTTTTTGACCCGCCATAAGTGTAGATTGTAGTGCTGACATCTAGTGACTAATGTGAAATGCAAACTGCAATATTTTAGAATGTGTGGATTAATTTATTTATTTGTTTTATAAAGCTTTATCTTTTAATCACTGAGTGATGTCCACACACCATTAAATCAGGATTTGCAATAAATAATAAATATGGATTTACTAATATAGTGTAATTCAAGCATTTAGCATAGTATTTTATATCATTTCTTTAGAATACGAATAATAAAAAAAAAATAATTTGTTAGAAATGTTTGAATCCTTTTGGCCAAAAAAATTAGTTACGAAAAAAAGTACAACTTAATTGAATTTTATGACTTTAAAAAAAAATCCGTTCCTTAGAACAGTGGTCCCCAACCATTTTTGCACCAGGGACCGGCTTCAAGAAAGACCATTCTTCCAGGGCCCGGAAGGGCGGGGATGGAGGTGTGGCAGGGGTGGGGCTTTGGTCATAAGGGGGCGTGGCTATGGACGGGGTTGTAGTTTAGTAGTAGTGCATACTCATCATTTAATTATAACATTTATAATGTGAATGTGACTCCCTTATATACAAGGCTCCGCTCCCACCCTTGTATGCATGGCTCCGCTCCCACCCTTGTTTATATGGCTCCGCTCCCACCCTCCCATCCTGTATACATGGCTCCGCTCCCAACCTCCCATCCTGTATACATGGCTCCGCTCCCAACCTCCCATCCTGTATACATGGCTCCGCTCCCAACCTCCCATCCTGTATACATGGCTCCGCTCCCAACCTCCCATCCTGTATATATGGCTCTGCTCCCACCCTCCCATCCTTGTATATATGGCTCCGCTCCCACCCTCCCATCCTGTACATATGGCTCCGCTCCCCTCCCATCCTGTATACATGGCTCCGCTCCCCCTTCCATCCTGTATATATGGCTCCGCTCCCACCCTCCCATCCTGTATATATGGCTCCGCTCCCCCTCCCATCCTGTATATATGGCTCCGTTCCCATCCTCCCATCCTGTATACATGGCTCCGCTCCTCCTCCCATCCTGCATATATGGCTCCGCTCCCATCCTCCCATCCTGTATACATGGCTCCGCTCCCCCTCCCATCCTGTATATATGGCTCCACTCCCATCCTCCCATCCTGTATACATGGCTCCGCTCCCCCTCCCATCCTGTATTCATGGCTCCGCTCCCCCTCCCATCCTGTATATATGGCTCCACTCCATCCTCAAATCCTGTATACATGGCTCCGCTCCCCCTCCCATCCTGTATACATGACTCCGCTCCCCCTCCCATCCTGTATATATAGCTCCACTCCCATCCTGTATATATGGCTCCGCTCCCATCCTGTATATATGGCTCCGCTCCCATCCTGTATATATGGCTCCGCTCCCATCCTGTATATATGGCTCCGCTCCCATCCTGTATATATGGCTCCGCTCCCCCTCCCATCCTGTATACATGGCTCCGCTCCCCCTCCCTTCCTGTATATATGGCTTCGCTCCCATCCTATATATATGGCTCCACTCCCCCTCCTATCCTGTATATATGGCTCCGCTCCCCCTCCCATCCTGTATATATGGCTCCGCTCCCCCTCCCATCCTGTATACATGGCTCCGCTCCCATCCTGTATATATGGCTCCGCTCCCCCTCCCATCCTGTATACATGGCTCCGCTCCCCTCCCATCCTGTATATATGGTTCCGCTCCCACCCTCCCATCCTGTATATATGGCTCCGCTCCCCCTCCCATCCTGTATATATGGCTCCGTTCCCATCCTCCCATCCTGTATACATGGCTCCGCTCCCCCTCCCATCCTGTATATATGGCTCCGCTCCCATCCTCCCATCCTGTATACATGGCTCCGCTCCCCCTCCCATCCTGAATATATGGCTCCGCTCCCATCCTCCCATCCTGTATACATGGCTCCGCTCCCCCTCTCATCCTGTATACATCGCTCCGCTCCCCCTCCCATCCTGTATACATGGCTCCGCTCCCCCTCCCATCCTGTATTCATGGCTCCGCTCCCCCTCCCATCCTGTATATATGGCTCCGCTCCCCCTCCCATCCTGTATATATGGCTCCACTCCCATCCTGTATATATGGCTCCGCTCCCATCCTGTATATATTCACCCACCCAGTTCCTCGACCACTTCTCAGCCTGGCTGCCGCACTTCATGTCCTCAGAACTACCAACCCTTATCCTTGGAGACTTCAACATCCCCATTAACAGCCCTACTTCCACATCTGCATCTCAGCTTCTATCACTAACCACTTCTCTAGGCCTCTCACAGCTTTCAACCTCTGAGACACACAAGGATGGCAACACCCTTGACCTGGTCTTTGTCCGCCTCTGTTCAATCTCCCACCTAAATAACTCACCGCTTCCACTCTCTGACCACAACATTCTCTCCTTCACGCTCACAAATCCTCCACCACCCCAGCGCACTCCCACCTACCACACATTCAGAAATCTACAAGCCATTAACCCTCAGACACTTTCAGACTCCCTACACTTATCGCTGTCCCCAATCTCCTCTTTTTCCTGTACTGATCTGGCTGTTCATCACTACAATGACACTCTTAGAAACACCCTTGACCAAGTAGCACCGCTCACCCTCAGAACCTCCAAACACACAGTAAAACAGCCCTGGCTCACATTGCAAACTCGACTTCTTCAGCAATGCTCTAGGAGTGCTGAACGCCTCTGGAGAAAAACCTGCACACCAGAAGACTTCATCCACTTTAAATTCATGTTAAGAACTTATAATGCTGCCCTTCACCTCGCCAAACAGACCTACTTCACCACACTGATCTCCTCACTAGCCAACAACCCCAAGAAACTCTTTGACACTTTTCACTCCCTCCTCAGGCCAAAAGCACAAGCCCCTATCACAGACATTTGTGCTGACGACCTGGCCTCCCACTTTATAGAAAAAATAGATACTATCCGTCAGGAAATCTGCTCTCAACCACCAAGTGCTGTGACCCCCATCCCACCCTGCATTTCCCCTGGCTCACTTTCCACATTTGATACCATCACAGAAGAAGAAGTCTCCAGACTCCTCTCTTCCTCTCGTCCGACTACATGCACTACCGACCCCATCCCCTCACATCTCCTCCAGTCTCTCTCTCCAGTTGTCACAACTCACCTATCTACAATCTTTAATCTCTCCCTCTCCTCTGGCATTTTCCCATCCTCCTTCAAACACTCCATCGTTACTCCACTACTAAAGAAACCCACTCTTGACCCTTCCTGCACAAACAACTACAGACCGGTCTCCAATCTCCCCTTCATCTCTAAACTTTTGGAGCGCCTAGTATACTCCCGCCTCACCCGTTACCTCTCAACTCACTCCCTCCTAGACCCTTCACAGTCCGGCTTCCGACCCCTACATTCGACTGAAACTGCACTCATCAAAGTGACCAATGACCTTCTTACAGCAAAACGTAACGGTGACCACTCTCTGCTCATTCTACTCGACTTTTCTGCAGCTTTTGACACGGTTGACCACCGTCTCCTACTGTCTAGGCTCCAGTCACTAGGTATTAAGGACACTGTTCTCTCCTGGTTCTCCTCCTATCTTTCTGACCGCTCCTTCAGTGTCTCGTTCTCTGGCTCCACGTCATCTCCTCTTCCTCTCACTGTCGGTGTACCCCAGGGCTCAGTCCTTGGCCCCCTTCTCTTCTCTCTCTACATGGCCCCAATTGGACAGACCATCAGCAGATTTGGCTTTCAGTACCATCTTTATGCCGATGACACACAACTATACACGTCATCCCCCGACCTTACCCCCGCTGTTCTACAGAACACCACCGACTGTCTGTCCGCAGTCTCCAACATCATGTCCGCTCTCTATCTGAAACTTAACCTTTCCAAGACTGAACTGCTTCTGCTCCCGCCATCTAATAACCTCCCTAAATCTGACATTTCCCTCTCTGTGGGCGGCACCATAATAACACCCCAGCAGCAGGCTCGCTGTCTGGGTGTTATGTTTGACACCAATCTCTCCTTCACCTCCCATATACAATCTCTTGCCCGCTCTTGCCGTCTACACCTAAAGAACATCTCTAGAGTCCGCCCTTTCCTCACAATGGAAACAACAAAAACCCTCACTGTAGCATTGATCCACTCCCGCCTGGACTACTGCAACGCACTATTACTTGGCCTCCCCATCACTCGACTATCCCCTCTCCAGTCCATCCTTAATGCAGCAGCCAGGGTCATCCATCTGGCTAATCGGTACTCGGACGCGTCCGCTCTTCGCCAGTCCTTACACTGGCTGCCCATTCATTATAGGATCCAATTCAAAGTACTGGTTCTCACCCACAAATCTCTCCACAGTGCAGCACCCCCCTACATCTCCTCCCTCATTTCTATCTATCGGCCCAACCAACTGCTGCGCTCTGCAAACGACGTTCGACTAACCTCTGCACTAATCCGTACCTCCCACTCCCGACTCCAAGACTTCTCCCGTGCTGCGCCAATCCTCTGGAATGCTCTACCCCAAGAAATTAGGACTATCCACAATTTGCATGGTTTCAGGCGCTCCCTCAAAACACATTTGTTCAGAGCGGCCTATCACATTCACTAACCAAAGTCATTCTATGTGTAAGTGTGTGTGTGTAGCCCATTCACTATCTCCATCCATCCCTCACTCCCTCAAGATGGCTGGACCATCATTGTAAATGCACCATTGTATATATATACCTGTACTTTGTATCTCCCCCACCTCATTGTAGATTGTAAGCTCTCACGAGCAGGTCGCTATTTGCTTTAATTATTGTAATTGCATAACTGTTACCTATGACTGTGTTTTGAAATGTTAAACTGTAAAGGCTCGGAATATGTTGCCGCTATACTAAATAAGAGATATTTATTATTATTATTATTATTATATATGGCTCCGCTCCCATCCTGTATATATGGCTCCGCTCCCATCCTGTATATATGGTTCCGCTCCCATCCTGTATATATGGCTCCGCTCCCCCTCCCATCCTGTATACATGGCTCCGTTCCCCCTCCCTTCCTGTATATATGGCTCCGCTCCCATCCTGTATATATGCCTGCTCACCCTCCATCCTGTATATATGGCTCCGCTCCCCCTCCCATCTGATACAGGCTCCGCTCCATCTATATATGGCTCCGCTCCCTCCATCTGTATTATGCTCCGTCCCTCCATCCGTATAGCTGCGCCCCTCCACCTGTATATATGGCTCTGTTCCATCCTCCCATCCTGTATACATGGCTCCGCTCCCCCTCCCATCCTGTATATATGGCTCCGCTCCCATCCTCCCATCCTGTATACATGGCTCTGCTCCCTCCCATCCTCCCATCCTGTATATATGGCTCCGCTCCCCCTCCCATCCTGTATTCATGGCTCCGCTCCCCCTCCCATCCTGTATATATGGCTCCACTCCCATCCTCAAATCCTGTATACATGGCTCCGCTCCCCCTCCCATCCTGTATACATGGCTCTGCTCCCCCTCCCATCCTGTATATATGGCTCCACTCCCATCCTTATATATGGCTCCGCTCCCATCCTTTATATATGGCTCCGCTCCCATCCTGTATATATGGCTCCACTCCCATCCTGTAATATGTTCCGCTCCCATCCTGTATATATGGCTCCGCTCCCCTCCATCCTGTATACATGGCTCCGCTCCCCCTCCTTCCTGTATATATGCTCCGCTCCCATCCGTATATATGCTCTGCTCCCCTCCTATCCTGTATATATGGCTCCGCTCCCCTCCCATCCTGTATACATGGCTCCGCTCCCATCCTGTTATATGGCTCCGCTCCCCTCCATCCTGTATACATGCTCCGCTCCCCCTCCCATCCTGTATATATGGCTCGCTCCCCCTCCATCCTGTATATGGCTCCGTCCCCCCCCATCCTTTCCCGCCCCATCGATATAGCCCGCTCCCCCTCCCATCCTGATAGCTCCGCTCCCCTCCTCTGTTATGGCTCGTCCCCCACCGTATACATCGCTCGTCCTCCCCATCATATGACCCCGCCGCCTAGCCGAGTGGCCGCGCAGTTCTTCCTGTGCGAGCGGTACGTAATACCGCCATAAGGCATGAATGGACGCCACGCCTAGAGTGGCGCACGCCATATATATAACGAGGTACTACGTACCGCATGCCAGGAAGCTCGCGCCTCGGGGCAGCATGAGTAGTACGTGTCAATGAGCCGTGCTCACTGCAACAGTCTGCCGCGCTCCATGTATGTACAGCGTTCTGTGCCGTGGCTCCGCGGCCCGGCAGCAGAACTGCTACGGCCCGGTAATGGGCCGCGGACCGGCGGTTGGGGACCCCTGCCTTAGAAGGCCTTTAAGGCAGGTAAATCCAATCTAATTTGAACATCAGAAATTACACCAAGTCATTGTTTATTTATTAAAACCTAGGCCAAAATATAGAAGCAGTGTGTACTAAAATTAAATACACCTCATGAATCAACAGCTTACAGAACCATCAGTGGCAGCAATAACTTGAAGTAATAATTTTCTTCATGACTTAATCAGTATGTTGCATAATTCTGTTGAATATGTGGCCCACTCTTCTTTACATTGTTATTTAGCTTCAATGAGGTTTGAGGTAATTATTTTATGCTATGCACAGTGCTCTTAAAGGTGTTGCTCCCTTTTCAGAAAATCTCAGTCACTAGATGCAGCTTGTTATACAGAGACAAACCATGCTTTAGTCATCCCCATAAAGCTGTGGTACCATTGCTTCTCCAAATGTCTGATATTGGCTGCTGCTCTGAGGTCACTTTGATGGTCAATCACTAAACTCTGTGGCTCATCGTTCCATAAACACATGCAGAGCCATTGAGCTCAGTGATTGACTAGAATCAGGCACAACAGGGCAGAAAATAACGCCTGCGCAGGAACCGCGACAGAAGCAAGGAAGAGGACGTCATCGCATGAAGATGGGAGTCGCAGGACCCGGACCTACGATGTTATGAGCTCGGTTGCAACAGCTTTATTATATAATGGATTGCAACCGAACCCGGGTCCGCGATGCAGTTTATGTTCACTGCTGCCGAACACCTCTAGAGTATGAGGGTCAAACTGACGACAGAAATCTAACATTAGATCTCGCCTGTGTTAATTCACACTAGGGGAGATGTAGAATTGGCACTATCTCCGTTAACGTCACGGGAGATGTGCTATCAACTGGCGTAGATGTAGCCCTGTTAATGGCACAGAAGCCACTTGCCAGATATTAGGTTTGCACTATGTGCTGCAAGCTGGTGTAGACGTAGCCCTGTTGACTGCACAGAAACTACGTGCCAGCCGCTAGGAAGTGTGCGTGACTGACGCCAGGCGTACGTGCTACCAGCCGGCGTGAGACCGGGCAGAGCAATTCTCTATTCAGCTTGGCAGGCGATGCCCAGGTTATGCGCCCTGCAGTCTGCTCAAGTTGTATAGCTACCCCATATTCGTAGCAAAACTGTTCTACGTTAGCTACAGGTTGTACACCCCACAGTCTGCTCAGGGTGTATAGCTACCCTCTATTCGTAGCAAGACTGCACCACGTTAGCTACAGGTTACGCGCCCCACAGTCTGCTCAGGGTGTATAGCTACCCTCTATTCAAAGCAAGACTGCACCACATTGGCTACCTGCTTGGCATAAGCTAATCCTGCCTGAAGGACCTGTGCTAATTAGCTGAGCGAACTCTGGCATCGGCAGGTCCCGGAGAGCAAAGCTAGAGAGCACGTGCAGCCCAGATTCTGTTACGTCCACACATGAGCACTGCCTATTGTATTATGATCTGACCGCGCCATGGACAGACAAGCTATTAAAGGGAATCTGTCACCTAAATTGGCGGGATATTTAAATGATGGCAGTAAGGTCAGATAGGCGGTGTTTTGGGTACTTGCCTTAACATGTTGCTCACCGCTGTCTCCATTATTTCTGGGAATTGTAGTCTTTGCCCTCCATATAACGGGCCTGAGCATTGCAATCTGCGGGCAAAGCATACTGCGCGTGCGCAATTCAAGATTGCAATGCGCAGGCGCGTTATATGGAGGGCAACGACTACAATTCCCAGAAATAATGGAGACAGCGGCGAAAAACATGTTAAGGCAAGTACCCAAAACACCGCCCATCTGACCTGACTGCCATCATTTAAGTATCCCGCCAATTTAGGGTGACAGATTCCCTTTAAAGGGCTAAACTCCGCCCTCAGCCATCTCGTCAATCGCATCAAAGATAACGTCATCCGTGACCAATCAGGCGATGCCAGGTCAGAGGATCAACTGACATTAAGCACCAATCATGGCTCGCCATGTCACGGACATGCTCAGTGCAGGCATTTCTGGACTTAGGCTTACAACAGCCTTTTCTTGTTCCATAACCTAGGTTTAAGGCTACTATGAACAAAGCCCTGAGTAACTATTTGTGCCTCTTGGGTATTGGCTAGGTGTTGGGATTGATGGCGAAGCTGAGCAGCATCTGCCTTCGCTGGATCTGGATGGGAGACCACAGACTCCTCGGATCCAGGTTCATATCCTGCTGAAGTCTAACATCAGCACCTGACTATTGCACATCCTCTTAATTCCTATGAAAGCAGTAAGGGTGTACATAAATTTTTGCACACTGCTTCTGCTTTTTGGCTTAGTTTTTGATAAATGTCGACATGGTGTTATTTGTCATGTATTGTTGTTCATCTGAGATTGTTTTTACTTAATTTAAGGACTAGTTGATTTTTTATTATGTCCTGATACAAAAAAAAAACAAAAATTAAAATTCAAAGAGGTTGTACTTAGTTTTTCTCTGAATTTTAGTTAAAAAGTGTAGAAAGGATAGTGTATGGATTAAACAATTATCTTGTGTTAAAGCAGTATTTCTTTTTGTACATATATAGCGGGTGAAATAAGTTTTGTACAAGTCACCGATTTTCTAAGTAAACATTTTTAAAAATTCCCAATTCCTTTCATGTGTCTCTCCTCAAGACTGTCATGCTCAGTCCATTTTTTAACACCTTCACCCCCAAGGGTGGTTTGCACGTTAATGACCGGGCCAATTTTTACAATTCTGACCACTGTCTCTTTATGAGGTTATAACTCTGGAACGCTTCAACGGATCTTCGCGATTCTGAGACTGTTTTCTCGTGACATATTGTACTACACGTTAGTCATAAAATTTATTCTATATAACTTGCGTTTATTTTTGAAAAAAAAAATGCAAATATGGCGAAAATGTTGAAAATTTTGCAATTTTCAAATTTTAAATTTTTATTCCCTTAAAACAGAGAAATATGTCGCACAAATAAGTTAATAAATAACATTTCCCACATGTCTACTTTACATCAGCACAATTTTGGAACCAAAATTTCTTTTTGTTAGGAAATTATAAGGGTTAAAAGTTGACCAGCGATTTCTCATTTTTACAACAAAATTTACAAAGCCATTTTTTTTAGGGACCACCTCTCATTTGAAGTCACTTTGATGGGTATATATGGCAGAAAATACCCAAAAGTTACACCATTCTAAAAACTGCACCCCTAAAGGTACTTAAAACCACATTCAATAAGTTTACTAACCCTTCAGGTGCTTCATAGGAGCTGAAGCAACGTGTAAGGAAAAAATGAATATTTAACTTTTTAGTCACAAAAATGAACTTTTACAAATATTTTTTATTTTCAAAAGGTAAAAGGAGAAAATGGAAAAATAAAGTTGTTGTGCAATTTCTCTTGAGTACGCCAATACCCCATATGTGGGGAAAACCACTGTTTGGGCACACGGCAGACCTCGTAAGGTAAGGAGCGCCGTTTGACTTTTTCAAACCAAAATTGGCTGGAATTGAGATTGGACGCCATGTCACGTTTGGACAGCATCTGATGCACCTAAACAATGGACACCTCCCACTAGTAACACCATTTTGGAAACTAGACTCCCTATGGAACTTATCTAGATCTGTTGTGAGCACTTTGAACCCCCAAGTGTTTCACAAAAGTTTATAATGCCTGGGTGTGAAAAAAAAAAAACAATTTTCCACAAAAATGATTTTTTAGTCCCAAATTTTAGATTTTTCCCAATGAAATTGTACCCCAAAAGTTGTCCAAGTTGTCCTGAGTACGCTTATACCCCATATGTGGGGGGGAACTGTTTGGGCGCACGGTAGGGCTTGGAAAGGAAGTAATAACGTTTTGGAATGCAGACGTTGATGGGTGTCATGTTCCGTTTGTGGTGCCCCAGATGTGCCTAAACAGTGGAAACCCCCCACAAGTGACCACATTTTGGAAACTAGACCCCCTAAGTAACTTATCTAGTTCTGTGGTGAGCACTTTGAACCCCCAAGTGCTTCACACAAGTTTATAATGCCAGGGCATGAAAATAAAAAATACTATTTTTTTCCCACAAAAATTATCTTTTAGTCACCAATTTTTTATTTTCCTAAGGGTAACAGGAGAAATTGGACTGCAAAAGTTGTTTTACAATTTGTCCTGAGTACGCTGATGCCCCATATGTGGGAGGGACCACTGTTTGCGTGCACGGCAGAGCTCGGAATGGAAGGAGCACCATTTGACTTTTTCCAACCAAAATTGGCTGGAATTGAGATTGGACGCCATGTTGCATTTGGAGAGCCCCAGATGTGTCTAAACAGTGGAAACTAGACCCCCTAAGGAACTATCTAGATCTGTGCTGAGCAATTTGAATCTCCAAGTGCTTCACACAAGTTTATAACGTAGAGCCGTAAAATTAAAAAATCATATTTTTTCCACAAAAATGATCCTTTCACCCCAATTTTTATTTTCCCAAGGGTAACAAGACCCCAAAAGTTATTGTGCAATTTGTCCTGAGTACGCTGATACGCCATGTGTAGGTGCATGGCAGAGCTCAGAAGGGAAGGAGCGCCGTTTGACTTTTTCAACGCAGAATTGGCTGGACACCATGTCGTATTTGGAGAGCTCCTGATCTGCCTAAGCAGTGGAAACCCCCCACAAATGACATCATTTTGGAAACTAGACCCCCTCAAGGAACTTATCTAGATGTGTGGTGAGAACTTTGAACCCCCAGGTGTTTCAATAAAGTTTATAACGCCCGAGCATGAAAATAAAAAATCCTATTTTTTCCACAAACATCATCTTTTAGTTCCCAACTTTTTATTTTCCCAAAGGTAACAGGAGAACTTGGAACCCAAAAGTTGTTGTCCAATTTGTCCTGAGTATGCTGATACCCCATATGTGGAGAAAACTACTGTATGGGCACACGTCGGGCTCGGAACGGAAGTAGTGACGTTTTGGATTGCAGACTTTGATGGAATGGTCTGCTGGAGTCATATTACATTTGGAGAGCCCCTGATGTGCCTAAACAGTAGAAACCCCCAACAAGTGACCCCACTTTGGAAAATAGACCTCCCAAGGAACATATTTAGATGTGTGGTGAGCGCTATGAAGCCCCAAGTGCTTCACAGAAGTTTATAACGTACAGCCGTAAAAGCAAAAAAATCATTTTTATTTTACAAAAATGATATTTTCGCCCCCAATTTTTTATTTTCCCAAGGGTAACAAAAGAAATTGGACCCCAAGAGTTATTGTGCAATTTGTCCTGAGTACGCTGATACCCCATATGTGTGGGTAAACTACTGTTTGGGCACATGGCAGAGCTTAGAAGTGAAGGAGCACCGTTTGACTTTTTCAACGCAGAATTGGCTGGAATTGAGATCAGACGCCATGTCACATTTGGAGAGCCACTGATGTGCCTAAACAGTGGAAACCCCCCAATTCTAACTCCAACCCTAATGGGAAAATGGAAATAAATACATTTTTTTAATTTTATTATTTTTCCCTAACTAAGGGGGTGATAAAGGGGGTTTGATTTACTATTTATAGTGGGTTTTTATGATAATAATAATAATCTTTATTTTTATATAGCGCTAACAGATTCCGCAGCGCTTTACAGTTTTGCCACATTATCGTCGCTGTCCCCGATGGGGCTCACAATCTAGATTCCCTATCAGTATGTTTTTTGGAGTGTGGGAGGAAACCGGAGTGCCCGGAGGAAACCCACGCAAACACGGGGAGAACATACAAACTCCTTGCAGATGTTGTCCTAGGTGGGATTCGAACCCAGGACTCCAGCGCTGCAAGGCTGTAGTGCTATCCACTGAGCCACCGTGCTGCCCATGATTGGCAGCTATCAAGCTAATAGACGCTTTTTATTGCAAAAAAAAGTTTATGCATCACCACATTTTGAAAGCTATAATTTTTGCATATGTTGGGCCACAGAGTCATGTGAGGTCTTATTTTTTGCGGTATGAGTTGACGTTTTTATTGATACCATTTTTGAGCACGTGACATTTTTTGATCGCTTTTTATTTCGATTTTTGGGAGGTTAGAATGAGCAAAAGTCAGCAATTCGTGAATTTCTTTTGGGGGGGCGTTTATACCGTTCCACATGTGGTAAAATTGATAAAGCAGTTTTATTCTTCAGGTTAGTACGATTACGGCGATACCTCATTTATATCTTTTTTTATGTTTTGGCGCTTTTATACAATAAAAACAATTTTATATAAAAAATTATTATTTTTGCATCGCTTTATTCTGTGAGCTATAACTTTTTTATTTTTTGCTGATGGCGCTCTATGGCAGCTCGTTTTTTGCGGGACAAGATGACGTTTTCAGCAGTACCATATTTATTTATATTGGTCTTTTTAATCACGTGTTATTCCACTTTTTGTTCAGCGGTATGATGATAAAGCATTGATTTTTTGCTTTATTTTTTTTTTTAAGGGGTTCACTAAAGGGGTTAACTAGTGGGACAGTTCTATAGGGCGGGTCGTTACGGACGCGGCGATACCAAATATGTTTACTTTTATTGTTTGTTTTTTTATTTACAGGAAGAAATGAATTTATTGGGGAATATTTTTTTTTCCTTTATTTTAGAATTTTTTTTTTACACTTGTGATTTTCATTTTTTTAACTTTTTTACTTTGTCCCAGGGTGGGACATCACTGTAGAATGTCAGATCGCTGGTCTGACAGTGTGCACAGCACTCTGTGAGACCAGCGATCTCACAGGCACTGAGGAAGTCGCCTCCCTGCAGGACCCCGCGGCTATCTTGGATCTGGGGTCTTGCAGAGAGGAAGGCCTCAGAACAGGGCAATCACATCGCACTGGTCTGAGGGTCTCAGGGGAGCACGCAGGGAGCCCCCTCCCTGCGCGATGCTTCCCTGTGCCCCCGTTACACCGAGATCATATTTGATCGTGTTGTGCCAGGGGTTAATGTGCCGGGAGCTGTCTGTGACCGCTCCTGGCGCATAGTGCCGGGTGTCAGCTGTGATAATCAGCAGACACCCGGCCGCGCTCCCCTCGGGAGCGCGTCCGATCGCTGGGACGTACTATCCCGTCCATCGTCAGATTGTCCCGGGTTTCATGGACGGGATAGTACGTCAGATGGCAGAAAGGGGTTAAAGATCCTGGTGTTAGAACCCTCTTGTTAGATTTTGTTTCAGTTTGCTGGTCACATGACCTTTTTTCCCTATTTAGTCTGGCTCCGCCCTTCTGGCTTTGCTGGACTTCATTGTATTATCAACTCTTACGCTAGCCAGGTGCTTAGGTGCCTTACTCTGTCAGTTTTGCTTGATCTTAGGATCTCTTAGTATTTGTTTTCTGTTTTATATTCCCTGCTACACTTTCTGTTAGGAGGTGTCCAGCTTTTCACCCAGTCCCTAGATCTTGTAGGGATTCCTCCCTCGCAACTATAGGTCTTCGTTCAGACTAGCTGAGGACTTTAGCGGGTCTGGTCGCAGGATCAGGTCCCCCGTTACATCGTAGGGATCCAGCTCAGTCCTATTGTAGGGACAGAATTCCCACCTTTCCTTAGTGCTTGTAGCAGATCATAACAGTAAGTCCAGCCCAAAGAAAAAAAAAAATAAATAAATCTCTAAGGAAAGATTTTCAGTTTCTATTATGGTGTCGATTCAGGATTTGGCTCAACACCTGCAGCGACTCTCTCTGGTGGTGGCTGAAATCCAGCAACACGTGAGTAGTTGTTCTGGAGCTGATTTCGTGGAGCCAAAGGTACGTTTGCCTGATTTATTTTTTGGTGAAAAACAAGATTTTTTTTCTTTTAAAAATGCTTGCTTGTTGTATTTCTGTTTGAGACCCAGATCCTCTGGTGATGAATCACAGCGCATAGGGTTCATAATGTCACTTTTGCGCAAAGAACCTCAGGACTGGGCCTTTTCTCTGCAGCCTAGTGATCCATGCTTTAGATCAGTGGATAGTTTTTTTTCTGCTTTGGGGTTATTGTATGACGATCCGGATCGTGTTTCATCAGCTGAGACAGAATTGAGACGTTTGAGACAGGGATCAGGTAATGTGGAAAAATATTGTACTCACTTCCGAAGGTGGTCCGCTCAGGTGGGCTGGAACGATTCAGCTTTGAAAAGTTTATTTCTTGCAGGGTTAAGTGAAAGGGTTAAAGATTTGCTGATTGCTTATCCCATACCTGGTAACTTGCAAGAGGCTATGCAATTAGCCATACGGGTGGATAGGAGACTGCGTGCAAGGGTTAATGAGAGTAAATCTGCTTTGTCAGCTCCAAGTTTGGAGAAGGAATGTACTGACATTGCAGAGCCGATGGAAATTGGAGCAATGACACCTCACTCTCTAGAAAAAGAACGCAGATTTGCTCAAGGTTTGTGTTTCTACTGTGGTAAATCTGAGCATTTCATTAAGAACTGTGCGCTTCGAATGAATAAAGAGAGAAAAAAAAATGAGGTCAGTTTTGCCCGCATAGCTTGTTTAAACAATAAAGGTGTCTTTCTTTCTGCTACCACTGCTGTTGAGGAGGAATTAATGGAGTTTCAGGTATTTGTGGATTGTGGTTCAACTCTCAATGTGATTGATGGGAAATTTTTGGAAAAACTAAAATTAAAACCCAAACTTCTATCTTCTCCTATTAATGTGGTGTCTGTGGATGGTTCTCACTTGAAAAATGTTACTCACCATATCTGTGAATTTCCTCTTACTATTAATGGTGTTCATCAAGAGAATTTGGATTTGGTTGTTTTGAATAATTTACCTTCTCCGGTGATTTTGGGGTTACCCTGGTTAAAATTGCACAATCCGGTACTGGATTGGTCTACCAATGAAATTAAGTCCTGGAGTCCTAAGTGTTATGACAAGTGTTGTAACGGGCGTATTGCTGCTGTAGTTAAGGGGGAGTTACCTGTACCTATTCAGGATTTTTGGAAAGTTTTTTCTGATAAGGAATCGCAGGTATTGCCTCCTCATAGAGATTATGATTGTGCAATTGAATTTGTCCCTGGAGCGACTCTTCCTAAAAGTCGTTTATTTAATTTGACTATTCCTGAGAAAAAGGCTTTGGAGGAATACATACAGACAAGCTTGGCCGCCGGTCACATTAGGCCTTCCAAATCTCCTGTGGCGGTTGGATTTTTTTTTGTTAAAAAAAAGGACGGCGGTTTACGGCCTTGTCTAGACTTTCGTGAAATTAATAAGATTACTGTACGCAATCCTTACCCACTGCCATTGATTCCTGATTTGTTTAATCAGTTAGTGGGGGCCAAGTGGTTCTCGAAAATTGATCTTCGAGGGGCATACAATTTGTTGCGCATGAAGAGGGGGATGAATGGAAGACTGCGTTTAACACTCCACTGGGTCATTTTGAGAATCTGGTCATGCCCTTTGGACTTTCCAGTGCTCCGGCATTTTTTCAGAATCTTATTAATGACATCCTTAGACCTTTGATCGGCAGAAGTGTGGTTGTGTATTTGGATGACATTTTGATTTATTCACTGGATTTGGAGTCTCATTGGAGGAGTGTGCGTGAAGTATTACAGTTACTGAGTGATGATTCACTTTTTGCCAAACTAGAAAAATGTGAGTTTGCTGTACAGAGACTTAGTTTTTTCGGCTACATTGTCTCCAGTGAAGGTTTTGAGATGGACCCGGTGAAAGTGCAAGCTGTGCAGGATTGGCCTAGACCTATTGGTGTGAAATCAATACAGAGGTTTTTGGGGTTCGCCAATTATTATAGAAAATTCATAAAAAAATTTCTGTGATTGCCAAACCTCTGACCGATCTCACCGGAAAGGTGCTGATGCGGTTCAGTGGACTACTGAGGCCATTGAGGCTTTTGTGTTGCTAAAGGAGAGGTTCAGCTCTGCTCCCATCCTTACGCAGCCTGATGTGACTAAACCATTTTTGGTTGAGGTTGATGCTTCTTCTGTGGGGGTCGGCGCGGTGTTGTCTCAGGCAAAGACGGATTGAGTACATCCCTGTGCTTTTTTTTCAAAGAAATTTTCTGAGTCTGAACTAAATTATGATATCGGTAATCGGGAATTGTTGGCAATTAAACTCGCATTTGAACACTGGCGTCATTTTTTGGAGGGAGCGGAATTTCTCGTTCAAGTCTTCACCGATCATAAAAATCTGATCTACCTTGATGCTGCCAAACGCTTGAATGCCCGTCAGGCTAGGTGGGCACTGTTTTTCTCACGGTTTAATTTTACCGTTACTTACATCCCAGGTACTAAAAATGTTAAAGCTGATGCTTTGTCTCGCAGCTTTTCTCCTATGGTGGGTACTGAGGAGGAGGAGGAAAACATCTTGCAAGAGTGGGTTGTTATTGCTGTTTTGGACTCCGTGTTGGAAGATGAGATTCTTAAAGCACAGGAGAATGCCCCATCTAACACGCCGCATGGGAGGTTGTTTGTGCCTGGTACCCTGAGGAGAGATTTGTTTGATGAATGTCATGACTCTCGGTTGGCAGGTCATCCTGGAATCTCTGAGACCAAGAGACTTGTGGGTCGCAGTTTTTGGTGGCCAGGATGGCAGAAGGAAGTCATTAAGTGGGTGCGCCAATGCACTGTGTGTGCTAGATCTAAGTCTTCTCATTCTCCTGCTGCGGGGTTGCTTTGCCCTTTGGAGGTCCCTAGTGCACCTTGGACACATTTGGCTATGGACTTTATTACTGACCTTCCCCCCTCTGAGGGTTTCACTGTCATCTGGGTGGTCGTGGACCGTTTTAGCAAGATGTGTCACTTGGTTCCTTTCATCAAACTGCCCTGCGCTAAGACTCTCGCTAAGGCCTTTGTCAAGGAAATAGTCAGACTACATGGTGTTCCTACTGACATTGTTTCTGATAGGGGACCTCAGTTTGTGGCTCGTTTTTGGCGCGCCTTTTGTGACAGGTTGGGAGTTCATTTGTCGTTTTCATCCGGATATCATCCTGAGTCTAATGGCCAGACAGAAAGGAAAAACCAGGATGTTGAGCAGTTCTTGCGTTGCTTTGTGACTGATAATCAAGAGGGGTGGTCTGAGTTTCTGCCACTTGCTGAGTTTGCTCTTAACAATCATACATCCGCTTCTGCTGGTTGTTCGCCTTTTTTTGTTGTACTGGGAGACATCCGTCTTTTGGGTCATTTTCCAAGTTGGGATCGGCTGTACCTGAAGAGGAGAATTTTTCTGGTGTTTTGGAGAGAGTTTGGACTGATGTACGTGGTAATCTTCAGGAGGCTAACAATAGATCCAAAGTGTATTTTGATAGAAAACGACAAGAGGTTTTGTTTGCTATTGGTGACATGGTTTGGTTGTCCTCTAAGAATCTGCGCTTGAGGATTCCGTCTAAGAAATTGGGTCCCAAGTTTGTAGGGCCCTTTAAGGTGCTTCAGGTTATTAACCAATCTGCTGTTAAGTTGGAGCTTCCTACCTCCTGGAAGATTAATCCGGTGTTTCATGTTTCTCTCTTGAAAAAAGCTGAGGTCTCAGATGGAGACGTCTCGGCCACTGTTCTCCTGGTGGTGGAGGACGGGCAATATGAGATTTCCCGCATCCTAAATTCTAGACGGTATAGAGGGAGTTTGCAGTACCTCGTCGCTTGGAAGGGTTATGGACCCGAGGATAACTCATGGGTGAGGGCGGATGATGTTTCTGCATCTAGACTTGTCAGAGCGTTTCACAAGAGGTTTCTGGATAAGCCTAAGTCCTAGGGGATCCGGAGGATCCTCTTAGAATGGAGGGTACTGTTAGAACCCTCTTGTTAGATTTTGTTTCAGTTTGCTGGTCACATGACCTTTTTTCCCTATTTAGTTTGGCTTCGCCCTTCTGGCTTTGCTGGACTTCATTGTATTATCAACTCTTAAGCTAGCCAGGTGCTTAGGTGCCTTACTCTGTCAGTTTTGCTTGATCTTAGGATCTCTTAGTATTTGTTTTCTGTTTTATATTCCCTGCTACACTTTCTGTTAGGAGGTGTCCACCTTTTCACCCAGTCCCTAGATCTTGTAGGGATTTCTCCCTCGCAACTATAGGTCTTCGTTCAGACTAGCTGAGGACTTTAGCGGGTCTGGTCGCAGGATCAGGTCCCCCGTTACATCGTAGGGATCCAGCTCAGTCCTATTGTAGGGACAGAATTCCCACCTTTCCTTAGTGCTTGTAGCAGATCATAACACCTGGTACCACTCCTGCTCCAGAGAGCACCGAAGATGTTTTCGATGTAAATAGCATTTTGGCCACCAAGAAGGTAAGGCCGGCATCACACTTGCGAGTGTGATGCGAGTAAGTCGTACGACTTTCTCGCATCAACACCCGGCACGGCCGCCTGCTATCGGACCCGAGTGTGCGGCTGCATAGAAATATATGCAGCCGCACACTCGGGTCCGAGAGCGGGCGGCCGTGCCGGGTGTTGATGCGAGAAAGTCGTGTGACTAACTCGCATCACACTCGCAAGTGTGACGCCGCCTAAGAGGAAAATCCTTTTTTGGATTGGATGGGTTTGGTCCTGAGGAGAGGTTTTGAGAGCCCACAGATAACATTCATGACCCTCTCCTCCTGGAGAGATTTCTTGTTTTTGAATAAGAGGGGTGTAAAGGGGGTACTGTAGTGTCGGCATCCCTGCATGTGCCCCCTTTTTCCCTGTTGGCTGGCGCCCGGGGAGAGTGCACAGCGTGAAGATCCCCGGGCACTGTTCTTGGGGCGTACTCGCATGCTCCCACTTTCTTATAGGGGCCACACGCTCCATCCTAAGTTGTCCCTAGCCAAAATCTGGGGACACCTACTATTTAAGGCACCTCCTCCAGAATGAAGGTGCCTGAGCAATATGGTTAGTTAGCCCTTAGCACACTTGCTAGTTGTCAAGTCTCTAGTACCCATCAGTCAGTCTATCTGTCCTGTACCTGCCTGCCTCGGAATGCCTGTAGTTGCTTGTCTCTCTCTGTTTCAACTGATCTAGTCCATACCTGCCAGTGCTCATCTGTATATCAGTAGGCCCAGTCTTCACCTGCCAGCACTCATCTGTATAGCAGCCAGTACAAAGATGAATTTCACCACCACTAAATGACAAGGTGAGATATGGAGTGCTGAATCACATTAGCAATTGAAAAAAATATATTTTTTTACTCTGCAACAGCTCTG
The DNA here is from genome assembly GCA_033576555.1 of Oophaga sylvatica. NCBI lineage: Eukaryota > Metazoa > Chordata > Amphibia > Anura > Dendrobatidae > Oophaga > Oophaga sylvatica. Next base: position 238,541,420 of record JARQOD010000002.1, read on the forward strand.
CACACAAATGAGTTTCACCGTCACTAAATGACAAGGTGGGATTTGGCGTGATGTATCATGTTTGTAACAAAAAAATATAACTTTTGGGGTCCAAAACGCAGGGTGTTTGTCGCGCTGTTATGTGCATGACAGCGCAGCAAACATTTTTTTTTTATCGCATTAAAATCATTACTGCCGATCAGAGAGCAGCGGTTCCCATGCTGCCAAATGACAGCGTGAGCCTGCAGCTGTGATTGGAAGTAAAAAGTCACTGTAGTTCAGGGTCACGGTTCAGAAAGCAGCCTCAGTAACCTGCTGTAACATTGATGAGGTCACCGCTAGTCACTGACGCTTCGCTTGCAGCAGCTCATTCATCAGTGGTTCTAAGCCTGGACAGTCGCATTTTGGCACCGTCCAGGTTGAAAACTGTTTATCCTCTACACATGGATTATGACATGGGACAGAACAATGGACAGGTGAGAGATTTTGTTGGCTTTTATTTTTGTTTTATTACAGGAGATGAGGGATTCAGTGGAATGGACATTGACGTGAGTATGGTTTAATTTAGGAGTCAGTGTCATTCTAATTGATACACCTCTTCTGGGTGACTGCAGTCTGCTATTTTTAGTCTGGGGGGTCAATATCAATGGCCTCTTACCAGCCTGAGAATACCAGCATCCAGTTGTCTGCTTTAGCTTGGCTGGTTGAAAAATGTGAAGAATCTCACGTTATTTTTTAAAATTATTTAAATAATTAAAAAAATGGAGTGGTGACCGCTCTATTCTTGATAACCAGCTGTGTTAATGTTGACAGCTGAGGGTTGCAGCCCCTAGCTGTGAGTGTTGCCTAACTGGTTATCAAAAATATAGGGAAACCCATGCTATTTTTTTTTATTATTTTTTATTTACAGTGCAAGCAGCTGATGAATACTCTTATCAGCCGCTATCTACTTTCGCTATTATTAGCGGCAGCATATGTAGGCTGCTGGGAGCAGTAGATCCATCAGCCGATTCAAGTGACCGGAGATAAACTTTTTGCCTCCGATCACAGCCACAGGCTGTCAAATTACAGCTTGGGAACCACGGCTCTCTTAATGATGGTAATGATTTTACCGCCAATCAGAAGTAGTGTTTCCCGCGCTGTCATGCGACAAACACCCTGTGATTGGGGGGTCCAACCCAAACGGTATGACAGCGTGCACATGACATTGTGGCAAACACTGGATGTTCAGGCCCCCCATTCAAGTGAATGGGGTCCGGGTACTGTTCTGATAAACAAACTCAAACTTTTTGTAATTGTTCGGCCGAACCCGCTGGACCCCAACATCCAGGGTCCTGCCAATCTCTACTGCTAATCTTCCCAAACACCTCAAATAGATGTCAACTAACTCTGAATATGATAATTTATTTTTTAACTGATCTTTCTAAAAACTTGTCTAGGTGGTCAGCCCCTGCTAGAAATTGAATTACACTGTGATAACATAAAGAGACGATGCTACCCTCTGAATTGAGTGTGCACTTGGACAAGTCCTTTTCCCCCCTGCAGTTTGTTGTGTGTCAGTTTGATTAAGAAGAAGGAAGTGTCTGTTCAGGAAGTGGAGAGAGACTCGTATCTGTGTGAGAGAGACAGGGCAATAAGTGTGTCCTAAGTGTCATGGTTTGGCTGGCTCGGTTATTATAGGGTTAATTCCTGCAGCCTCACTCTGGCCCTGAATGGACTATTTATGGCCTCCATTTGGAAATTTCCCTTGTCAGTGATACTTTCGCCCTTGTCAGAGTGTGTTGACCCCTGAGTGTGTTTTGTGCTGTGGTTTGCCTGATATTTTGGTTTTTGACTTGGTCTGATTTCTGAACACTGCTTGTTGGATTCTGTTTCTGTACCTTCTCTGTCTGTTTGGTTTTGACCTCTGCCTGGCCCCAATGATCCATTCTGTCTTATCCTTTGGTACTGTCCTGCAATCTCGAGCTTTGACCCCGTCCTGTTCTGATTTACATCTCTGTCTTTGCCCCTGGGTAACTTTGTCCCGTACTTACCTTTCTAGAAGTTTTCCTTCAGCTTCTAACTCACCAGAGCTGAAGCCACGCCCCCAACCATCAGGTGATTCAGGTTCTGAAGGAATCTCTCTCCTGCTCTGCTCACCCCGCGTTCCTAGGAGCCTGAGGCTGTCTTCTGTTCCCGTCTTCCGGGAGATTGCACTGGTGAGTTCTCTTGCAATCTTTCCCGTGATACTAAGACTAAGAAACTGGTAAATGAACTGTTGGCTTCTAAGGAGAAGATAGTGACTGGTTACTGCAGGATTGATTACTAGCACCATTTCAGAAGGAATGATTTACATTGCTTAGCCAAGGTGGTTCTCCCCGTGCACCTGTAAACTGAGGGAGAGAAAACAACACTGTGGTACCAGTAATCCCTCAGCATTGAAAATGGGAACGAGACTTGCCAGAACCCGTAAGAAGACTGATTCAATAACCTGAAGGAATCGCTCAACACATCAAACTCAGCTACACTACATCGGAACCAAGCAGAAGCTTTCAGACTTCTCCTAAGTACGACAGAACTGTGAGTGTGGCACTGGTGTTCAACTGTGTTAGGGTGTAGAGCAGGTAACTTTAGCTACGACATTGTAGCAGCACAGCCCGATTATCGGAAGCCAGGTAGGAAGTTAAAAGAGAGTACTTTGTAGAAATTATTTATACTGTTTGTATTGCTTTTGCATTGCCATAACTAGAGCGCAGCTAGTGTGAGACACTCCAGCTATCTCTCCTTGTATTTATTATAGCTATTATCATTACAAGAAATGTTAGTCTTATTTTTTGCCTATAATCCTCTGTCTTTCAATAAAGCAGATGTTTTGTTTCTGTACCGAGTTTGATTTGAATCCTGCCCAGCGGTGTCGTTCAATTGCTGGGCAAGTTTCTACACTTGCACTCCTAGCTGAGCTGAGCATGTATGTTATTTGAGTGGGAAAATGGAGACCAATTGCTGTCAGACACAGCTTGCCATTTCTTATCTCAGAAAATGGGCATGTTAAGAATAGTGTTGAGCATTCCGATACTGCAAATATCGGGTATCGGCCGATATTTGCTGCATCGGAATTCCGATTCTGAGTTCCGATTTTTTTGTCATATCGGATACCGGAATCGGAGATTTCCGGGAAAGTCTATGGGAGTTCCTGTGTCACAGAACGAAGTACGTGACACAGGAACTTCCCGAAACTGTCACTGTCAGTGTCGGTCGGGTCTGTCAGGTGTCAGGACTCAGCAGAGTCCACACTTACCTGGCAGAAGATCCCCTTCCCCGTAGGTCACGTCCTCCTGGATGGCCGCCATTATCCTGTCCCTGGCGGTCACGTGCAGAATCTCGCGATAACTGCAGTGACTGCCGGGTACTGGGTAATCTCGGCCAGCTGTACTCTTGCGACAGCTGGCCATAAACCAGTCCGGATTACGTCACCGCCGGGGAAGCCGCAAATGTAAGCAGCTCTGCTCTATGTGGATGTCAGGCTCAGCCTGTCATCCAGATGTAGCAGAGCTGGACTCGTCGTGGGACACTGGTGATTTTGGACTGCGTCGGACAGGGAGTATTTGTGTTGGTTTGTTATTTTTGTTTTTTTACAGGAGATCGATGGCATCGCAGGAATGAGAGTGAAATAAAATTAATGAAAACTGTGTTGCATTTTATTTCATTAAAAGACTTTTTTCTGGCTGTGTTTTTTTTTTTTAATTTACAAACTATGATTAATAATGGATCGGTGTCTTATTGACGCCTCTCCATTATTAACCGGGCTTATTGTCGTCGATCAATCAAAGGTGACATTAACCCCTTATTACCCCGCTTGCCACCGCTACAGGGCAAGTGGGAAGAGCCGGGTAAAGTGCCACAATTGGCGCATCTTTGGATGCGCCATTTGTGGGGCTGCTGCAGCCTGGTATTTTTAGGCTGTTGAGGGCCAAAATCCATGGGCCTTGACAGTCTTTTAATACCAGGCCGCAGCAGTCTGCATTTTACTTGGCTGGTTAACAAAAATAGGGGGATCCCCACGCCATTTTTTTTTTCGAGGGGATCCCCTATTTTTGTTAACCAGCCAAACTAAGCAGACTGCTGTGGCCTGGTATTATCAGGCTTGCAAGGTCCATGGATATTGGATCCTTACCAGCCTGAAAAACCAGGCCTCAGCAGTCTGATTCATCTGGCTGGTTAACAAAAATAGGGGGGACCCCACGCCATTTTTTTTCTAGGGGATCCCCTATTTTTGTTAACCAGCCAAGATAAGCAGACTGCTGTGGCCTGGTATTATCAGGCTTGCAAGGTTCATGGATATTGGCTCCTTAACAGCCTGAAAAACCAGGCCTCAGTAGTCTGCTTTATCAGGCTGGTTAACAAAAATAGGGGGGACCCCACGCCATTTTTTTTAGAGGGGATCCCCTATTTTTGTTAATCAGTTCACTTCAGGTCAGCCGGGATTCCCTCTGACATCACTGGTGTCCCTCGCTGACCTGAAGTGAAAGTGGGAAGCAACAATTATGCTAATCACTTCCTCTCCTGTCAGCCAGAGAGGAATGATTCAGTATGGGGTTTACTGTGAGACTGTCAGCATTAGCTGCAGTCTCTGCAGTAAACATTAACCCTTTCAGAAGGATTGCATCGGGGGACCTGACTGAACATCGGATAGGTAAGAATAATGTTGCTTTATTATTTATTTTTATTACAGGTGAACAAGGGCTTTGCAAGAATGGCAGTAAAATAAAATATTGTCAAAACTGTGTTTATTTCATTAAAATGATTTTAATTAAAGTGTGTGTGTTTTATTTTTATTTCATACAATAGGATTAATAATTGATAGTTGTCTAATTGACAGCTCTCAATTAATAACCTGGCTTAAACTCACCTTTCAATAGCAAGGTGGCTTTAACACCTTATTAACCCATTCGCCACCGCTACAGGGCAATGGGAATAGACGGGCAAAGTGCCAGAAAGGCGAATCTAATTATAGATTTGCCTTTTCTGGGTGTGGGGGCAGATGTTAGTAGCCGGGGGGGCAAAAATAATGGTCCCTCTCTGGGCTATTATTATCTGCCCCCACTCGCTGGCTTGTCTGTCTGTTGAGAAAATAGGGCGGAGCCCACGCATTTTTTTCAAAAAATTTACACCTCATATATATATATACATGTCATTGAATTTGTGACACAATAATATAATATATTTATAATTTATAGTTCATAAACTTCTACATAGTATAATAGCCGCTAATTCAATTGCCGGCTTTGTGAAAATACAGAAGCCGACATAAAATGACACATGGTTACATAGAGTTAACCATATCATTTCATGTTGTTTGATTTATTGATTTCACTAACAATTACATGAGTGTATGTGTGCAAAATTTGACACATGTAGGGGTTAATTAAATGTGTAAATTCGTGGCAAAAAAAATCCGTTTTTTTACAACGAATTTACACCTTTAATTAACCCCTACAGGTGTGAAATTTTGCACACATACACTCATGTAATTGTTTGTGAAAGCCAGATATCAAACTACATGAAAAGACATGGTTAACCTATGTAAACCATGTGTCATTTCATGTCGGGTGCTTCTGTATTTTCACAAAAGCCGCATTACCCGGCAATTGAATCAGAGGCTATTTTACTATTTAGAAGTGTATGAACTATAAATATATGTATATAAATATGTCACAATGACATGTATATAATATATATATATATATATGTATTCTATGTGTGTATATTTAGTGTTTACAAGGAAAGAAAGGGTTTTTTTAGTTCGATATTTCTTTCCATTGATTTGCATTGTGTTCCGGTATCGGATCGGGATACCCGATACTTTTGAGTATCGCCGATCCATCCGATCCGATATTTAGATATCGGCAGTATCGCTCAACACTAGTTAAGAATCTAATGTCGAACCTTATTTCCATTCACAACTGCTTTACAGGAGGTTTATTGGAATTCATTTAAATAGACTTTTTGGTTTGAACTACCCCACTTTAATCTAACATACGTATGCTTTGCAACTGTAAATGTTGTATATGCCAAACATGTCAATCTAAATTAAAGCAGTCCGAATTGATAAAAATTTACACTAACATATATATATATATATATATCAAGTAAAAATTAAACAGAAGAAAAACAAAAAGTTTATGGACACACCTTCTCATTCAAAGATTTTTCTGTATTTTCATGACTGAAAATTGTAGAATCACACTGAATGCATCAAAACTATGAATTAACACATGTGGAATTATACATTACACTTTACAAAAAAGTGTGAAACAACTGAAAATATGTCTAATATTCTAGGTTCTTCAAAGTAGCCACCTTTTGCGTTGATTACTGCTTTGCACGCAGAAAAGGTGAACGGATGGACTCTACATGCCTGGTTCCCACCGTGAAGCATGGAGGAGGTGGTGTGATGGTGTGGGGGTGCTTTGCTGGTGACACTGTTGGGGATTTATTCAAAATTGAAGCGGTGAGCGGTCCAGCTTACCCCAAACCATCTCGATTAGGTTCAGGTCTGGTGACTTTTGGATGCCAGGTCATCTGGCGTAGCATCCCATCACTCTACTTCTTGGTCAAATAGCCCTTACACAGCCTGGAGGTGTGTTTGGGGTCATTGTCCTGTTGAAAAATAAATGATGGTCCAACTAAACGCAAACCGGATGGAATAGCATGCTGCTGCAAGATGCTGTGGTAGCCATGCTGCTTCAGTATGCCTTAAATTTTGAATAAATCCCCAACAGTGTCACCAGCAAAGCACCCCCACATCATCACACCACCTTCTCCATGCTTCACGGTGGGAACCAGGCATGTAGAGTCCATCCGTTCACCTTTTCTGCGTGCAAAGCAGTAATCAAAGCAAAAGGTGGCTACTTTGAAGAACCTAGAATATAAGACATATTTTTAGTAGTTTCACACTTTTTTGTAAAGTGTAATGTATAATTCCACATGTGTTAATTCATAGTTTTGATGCATTCAATGTGATTCTACAATTTTAATAGTCATGAAAATACAGAAAAATCATTGAATGAGAAGGTGTGTCCAAACTTTTGGTCTGTACTGTATATACATTGTAAGCTTTTCAGGGATATAGCTCTGGGATCGCCGTCTCGGGTAGACGGAGTGGCATAAACACAGTTCATTCACAGACAGCAATTCTGGTGCAACTGGCCGCAACTAGCTTTATTGTAAGTCCACAGCAAACAAACATGAACCAAATCATAAACAAAAGTCCTGAGCCTGTCTGGCTACTCACTACACACAGATAGTTTCCCTCACTATCAGGGCCCAGACTCTACCAGCCTGGCCCAAAACAACACACATATTCAGTAGTTACCAGCGTGTGGTTTCCCGGAGACTCCTGCAGTGTCTGGAGTCACATCCAGACTGAGAGAGCTCAATGTCTGTGTTCTCAGCCACCTACTTCTGGCTGCCTAATTAAAACCTGAGTGGCCTCAGGTTTGAGCTGCAAGCCTGTACTGAATGGAGGGTGTAGTGAACTTGCTCCACCACTAGGTTTACAAAGCCATACATTTCCCTTATGCCAGTCAGCTAAGTACCTATGCGAGATGTACACCCCATCCAATACACATCCCTTCACTGTCTCACAACATATATATTTAAATAGAATTATATGTACATATCCAACGCCATTTTGCTAGAGGAAAAAAAAATTGTCTCCATCAAGAAGCCCCCAGCGATCTGACATATGCTGCTATGTAGGCACCGCCAACGCCATCTTAGTGGAGACAATTTTTTTTTCCTCTAGCAAAATGGCACATGCACAGTAGCATCTATGGGATTGCCGATAGATGCTACTGTGCCGGTGTAGCCGGTGCCATTCTGAGAAAGATTTTTTTTTTCAGAATAAATTTATATCAATAAATAAAATAATTTAATGCATATTTTACATGCGATCATGCTGCAGCGAAGGCACCGGCGCCTGCCTGCTGAATGTTGATTTTTTTCAGTACATAGTATATTCAGTATATAAAATAGGGGGCAGGTCACAGAGGGATCAGTGACCTATCATAAGCTATACAGATGAATATGTAAGCAGAACACCACATAAAGACTCTCCCACAGGGGCACGAGAATCTCATTAACTGAAAACTACAAATACAGATTAAACAACAACTACAAGTTGGATTTCATCAGCACAGGTATCATTGTAATCAGTATAGTGGCGCCGACCTGACAATGTCTGTAGGTTACTCAGCACAATTCTGCTGACATATTCCCTTTAACCCCTTTCTGACATTAGATATACCATGGGACCTGGGCTCGTATGAGCATGGACGGGATAGTACAACATACGCGATCAGCTGTGCTCACGGGGGGAGCGCAGACCATCGCTGCCGGGTTTCAGCTGATTCTAACAGCTGGCACCCGGCACTAAGCACCAGGAGCAGTCACGGGCCGCTTCCGGCACTTTAAACCCCAGGCACACTGCGATCAAACATGATCGCAGCGTTCCAGTGGCATAGGGAAGCATCACGCAGGGAGGGGGCTCTCTGCGTGCTTCCCTGAGACCCTCAGAGCAACGCTATGTGATCGGTTGTTCTGAGGGCCTCCTCCCTGTAGGCCACCAGATCCAAGATGGCCACGGGGTCCTTCCGGGTCCTGCAGGGAGGTGGCTTGTCAGTGCCTGCTAAGAGCAGGCACGGGCAATCCTCCTGCGCTGCCTGTCAGATTGCTGATCTGACACAGTGCTCTGAAAAGTGTCAGATCAGCAATCTGACATTATATTGTGATGTCCCACCCTGGGACAATGTAAAAAAAAAAAAGTTATAATGCGTAAAAATATTTTTTTAAAAAGCCCTAAATAAATTTTAAAAAAAATATTTCCCCAATAAACACATTATTATTATGTAAATAAAAGAAAACAATAAAAGTACACATATTTAGTATCGCTGCATCCGTAACGACTCACCCTATAAAACTGTCCCACTAGTTAACCCCATTAGTGAACCCCTTAAAAAAAAACAAGGCAAAAAAATGCTTTATCATCATACTGCTGAACAAAAAGTGGAATAACACGCGATCAAAAAAACGGATATAAATAATCATGGTACCACTGAAAACTTCATCTTGTTCCACAAAATCGAGCTGCCATACGGCATCATCAGCAAAAAAATAAAAATGTTATAGCTCGCAGAATAAAGCGATGCAAAAATAATTATTTTTTATATAAAATTGTTTTATTGTATAAAAGCACCAAAACATAAAAAAATTATATAAATGAGGTATCGCTGTAATCATGCTAACCTGAAGAATAAAAGTGCTTTGTCAATTTTACCAAACGCAGAATGGTATAATCGCTCCCCCAAAAGAAATTCATGAATTGCTGGTTCTTGTTCATTCTGCCTCCTAAAAATCGTAATAAAAAGCGATCAAAAAATGTCATGCGCCCAAAAATGGTACCAATAAAAACGTCAACTGTTCCTGCAAAAAATACGAACTCATATGACACTGTGGGCCAAAATATGGAAAAATTATAGCTCTCAAAATGTGAATCAAAAACTATTTTTTGCAATAAAAAGCGACTTTTAGCGTGTGACAGCTGCAAAACATAAAAACCCACGATAAATAGTAAATCAAACCCCCCATTATCACTCCCTTAGTTAGGGAAAAATAATGAAATTAAAAAAAGTATTTATTTCCATTTTCCCATTGGGGTTAGGGTTATGGTTGGGGCTAAAGTCAGGGTTAGGGTTAGGGTTGGGATTAGGGTTAGTGGTGTGTTAGGGTTAGGTTTTTGGTTAGGGTTATGGCTAGGGCTGGGATTAGGGTTAGGGGTGTGTTGGAGTTAGGGTTGGAGTTAGAATTGGGGGGCTCCACTGTTTAGGCACATCAGGGGCTCTCCAAACATGACATGGCATCTGATCTCATTTCCAGCCAATTCTGAGTTGAAAAAGTCAAATGATGCTCCTTCCATTCTAGCTCTGCCATGCGCCCAAAGAGTGGTTTACCCCCACATATGGGGTATCAGTGTACTCAGGACAAATTGCACAATAACTCTTGGGGTCAAATTTCTTCCGTTACCCATGGGAAAATTAAAAATTGTGGGCAAAAATAAAATTTTTGTGGAAAAAAATATGATTTTTTATCTTTATGGCTCTACTTTATAAACTTCTGTGAAGCACTTGGGGTTCAAAGTTCTCCCCACATATCTAGATAAGTTCTTTGGGGGGTCTAGTTTCCAAAATGGTGTCACTTGTGGGGGTTTCCACTGTTTAGGCATATCAGGAGCTCTCCAAACGTGACATGACACCAGCAGACCATTCCATCAAAGTATGCAATTCAAAACGTCACTACTTCCATTCCGAGCTCGGACGTGTGCCCATACAGTAGGTTTCTCACACATATAGGGTATCAGTGTACTCAGGACAAATTGGACAACAACTTTTGGGGTCCAATTTTTCCTGTTATCCTTGGAAAAATAAAAAATTGAGGACTAAAAGATCATGTTTGTGGAAAAAATATGATTTTTTTTTTATTTTCACGCGACATTACGCCCACAGACCATTGCATCAAAGTCTGCATTCCAAAACGTCACTACTTCCCTTCTGAGCCCCGACGTGTGCCCATACAGTAGTTTTCTCAAAATGCAATTTTTAAATGAAGGCCTTCATTATTAACCCCTTTACCCCCAAGGGTTGTTTGCACGTTAATGACAGGGCCAATTTTTACAATTCTGACCACTGTCTCTTTATGAGGTTATAACTCTGGAACGCTTCAACGGACATGGGCGATTCTGAGAATATTTCTCAAGAAATATTGTACTTCATGATAGTGGTAAAATTTTTTCGATATAACTTGCGTTTATTTATGAAATAAAAGGAAATATGGCGAAAATTTTGAAAATGTTGCAATTTTCAAACTTTTAATTTTTATTCCCTTAAAACAGAGAAATATGTCACACAAAATAGTTAATAAATAACATTTCCGACATGTCTACTTTACATCTTTAAATGTGAGGTGGTCCCTAAAAAAATGGTTTTGGAAATTTTGTTGTAAAAATGACAAATCGCTGGTCAACTTTTATCTCTTTTCTCAATTTGAAATGTAAGTAAGAAGTAGTTGTTAACAGGAACAGTGAAGGTCTAGATAAGATCTGGAAGACCAAGCAAAATTTCAGTAAAATCTGCTTTAGGATTGCTAGAGAGGCAAATCAGAACCCCTGCTTGACTGCAAAAGGACTTCAGAAAGATGTAGCAGACTCAGGAGTTGTCGACCATTGTTCTACTATTCAGAGACACTTGTACAAAACATAGTTGTTGTCCTATATTATAAATAAACTACTGTCCAAAGTATAAAATAAATATAATTTAAAATCTGAAGAAATCTTTAACCTAGAATGATGGTAAATCTATTAACAGAAATTTTCATCTGCCTTTGTGGGTTTAGATTGGAAGTTTTTCACCATGAGGCAATAGATATATCCTCAAAATCAAAAGTTAAAAGATAATTTTATAGGCATGTGTCTTTATTTCAACTTATATATGAGTCTAACACTTTTGCTCTAATATTGGTGATGACACTTTTCTAGTAGTAGTGAGAGCTGCTTTCATGGAATTTCAATAGGCTGGAGATTTGAACAAACCAATGTTAATACCTTTGGGCACAATGTAAGGTTTAAGGCAGCATTGATTGAATGCATGTAACTTGGAAATAATGCCTGAGGCAACATGTTTGTTCTGATGTGCACAATGATACAGGAACAATAACAAACACATAACTGATATATTGCCTGTTTCTTTTGCATTTTGCCTTCTAGTAGTGCAGAATTTTAGTGGAGCAAATAGTAAGAATCAATGCCTCTGAATAATATGTTTTTTGTTTCTCTACTTGTTTCCATGTTCTTTTGTGGTTTTGCTGCCTTCAATTTTAATTTGCAATGTGCACACTATATGAAGAACAATGATAAATATTGCAGGAAGAGGTGTGTCCAAAGTTCTGACTGGTACTATATACTCTATCTATCTATATATTTCAATCAGAATTTTTCACATATTACACCCTGTTGGCGCCAGTAATCTTCCACTGCATGGGATAGATCCAAAGCCTTGCCTGCCTCTGCGGTCTCCCATTCTGCTTCTGCCGCTGTGGGTGCTGCTCAGCATAGACATCAGTCTCAGCATCTTGATCAGGCCCGTGCTATGCAGTTGGTTTCTGCTGGCACTCCAGCCAAGTCCTTAGTAACCAGTAATATTCAGATGCAGCCTGGAACCCTGGAGTCTAAGTCCACAGATCACTGTACTGAGCATGTCCGTGATGTGGCGTCTTCCTTTTGGTGGTCGCACGTCAGCTGCTCTGGTGATGTGGCAGCTCCGGATTGGCCAACGGATGATTTCAGCGTGAGTGTTTAAGGTGGAGCTTTGGGTTTAAAAGGCTCACAGTGATGCCCGTGGGCACGCTAGTATCATTCATGGTTGGTGTGTGTGAGTGGATATGTTACCACTCTGACTGCAAATGTGTGCGTTAGTGTTATCCTTGAGTATTTTGCCAGTTAGGGTTTTTGCTTCCCGCTTGGCTTAGCATCTGTTTACGTCATGTGTGTTTAGCACAGACGAGTTACAGAGCAAGATCCAACCAAAGAGCTGTGCTCCCCTGTGAGTTCAACAGGGATTTTTGTAGCTAGCATCAGTCTAGTTTTTTCCTTTGACTCTACATCTGTTTCGGCCACATGTGCGATTGGCACAGGTCAGTTACAAAGCGAGATCAACCCTTTAGCTCCATTGCTCTGTGAAGCTAACAGAGTTGTGTATAGTGCATACTGTTCATACTGCGTGGAGTTAAAGCAGTCATACTAGGGTACGCTTGCTGTTTAGTCCCATCTTTGTACTCACTAACAGCAGCTTACATCTCTGCACGGTGGACCCCGGGTTGCGGTCATACCTTATTATTATTTTATATTTAGTGCAATCCGCCAACCCTAACACACCCTTACATTAAATGAAAACATGCCACATCAAAAACTTCTACATTTAGTATTTTGTACAATGTTCCTGAATTTTCGATTTTTTGGAAACAAAGCAGTAGTACTGTTTTTAACATGTAGAGGTTAAGGCTTGTTGGCACCAGGATCTTAGAAAAATAGCCCTTACTTGTGAGCTGTTTCTTGAAGTTGCTCAATTATGAGAGCATGTTTTCCAGCATCAATAATACTGTCTAACACAGTAATACATAGTGGGCAGCTATCAGATGTATGATTGGCATGGATGTGCAATGAATGCGGCAGGGACAGCATGTTAGAGAGATGCTGGAGATGCTTGGTAGTTTAGGGCCAGGAATGGCAGCCCCGGTAGCAGCAATGCAGTTTAGTACTTTGAAACATGGTGGGCAGCCAAGAGACATCTGGACTACATGACTCTGCAGTGAGTGCCACAGGAGCAGCATGGTACAGAGTTAGGACTTGAGAAGCATGGGGATTCTTGGTAATTTAGGACCAGCAATCTCAACCCCAGCAACAGCAGCAGTAATACATGACATGATGGACAGGGAGTAGATGATTTGCAGAGTGTGATCCATTGACACTAGTGGCAGCAGAGCAGAGTTGACAACAGTCAATGGCCAGGCAGGCAGATAGATGGTATGGCCGATTAACCCTTTAGTGACAGCCAATTTGCAGCTTAATGACCAGGCCAATTTTACAATTCTGACCACTATCTCTTCATGAGGTTATAACTCTGGAAAGCTTTAATGGATGCTGCTGATTCTGAGAATGTTTTTTCGTGACATATTGTACTTCATGTCAGTGGCAAAATTTCTTCAATATGACTTTGCGTTTATATATGAAAAAAATGGAAAAATGGCAAAAATTTGGAAAATTTAGTAATTTTCAAACTTTTAATTTTTATGCCCTTAAAGCAGAGAGATACAGTACAGACCAAAGATTTGGACACACCTTCTCATTTAAAGATTTTTCTGTATTTTCATGACTATGAAAATTGTACATTCACACTGAATGCATCAAAACAATGAATTAACACATGTGGAATTATATACTTAACAAAAAAGTGTGTAACAACTGAAAATATGTATTTTATTCTAGGTTCTTCAAAGTAGCCACCTTTTGCTTTGATTACTGCTTTGCACACTCTTGGCATTCTCTTGATGAGCTTCAAGAGGTAGTCACCGGGAATGGTTTTCACTTCACCGGTGTGCCCTGTCAGGTTTAATAAGTGGGATTTCTGGTCTTATAAATGGGGTTGGGATCATCAGTTGTATTGTGCAGAAGTCTGGTGGATATCCAGCTGATAGTCCTATTGAATAGACTGTTAGAATTTGTATTATGGCAAGAAAAAAGCAGCTAAGTAAAGAAAAACGAGTGGCCATCATTACTTTAAGAAATTAAGGTCAGTCAGTCCGAAAAATTGGGAAAACTTTGAAAGTGTCCCCAAGTGCAGTTGCAAAAACCATCAAGCGCTACAAAGAAACTGGCTCACATGAGGACCGCCCCAGGAAAGGAAGACCAAGAGTCACCTCTGCTTCTGAGGATAAGTTTATCCAAGTCATCAGCCTCAGAAATCGCAGGTTTACAGCAGCTCAGATTAGAGACCAGGTCAATGCCACACAGAGTTCTAGCAGCAGACACATCTCTACAACAACTGTTAAGAGGAGACTTTGTGCAGCAGGCCTTCATGGTAAAATAGCTGCTAGGAAACCACTGCTAAGGACAGGCAACAAGCAGAAGAGACTTGTTTGGGCTAAAGAACACAAGAAATGGACATTAGACCAGTGGAAATCTGTGCTTCGGTCTGATGAGTCCAAATTTGAGATCTTAGGTTCCAACCACCTTGTCTTTGTGTGAAGCAGAAAAGGTGGACGGATGGACTCTATATGCCTGGTTCCCACCGTGAAGCATGGAGGAGGAGGTCTGATGGTGTGGGGTTGCTTTGCTGGTGACACTGTTGGGGATTTATTCAAAATTGAAGGCATACTGAACCAGCATGGCTACCACAGCACCTTGCAGCGGCATGCTATTCCATCCGGTTTGCATTTAGTTGGACCATCATTTTTTTTTCAACAGGACAATGACCACAAACACACCTCCAGGCTGTGTAAGGGCTATTTGACCAAGAAGGAGAGTGATGGGGTGCTACGACACATGACCTGGACTCCATAGTCACCAGAAATGAACCTAATCGAGATTGTTTGGGGTGAGCTGGACCGCAGAGTGAAGGCAAAAGTGCAAACAAGTGCTAAGCATCTCTGGGAACTCCTTCAAGACTGTTGGAAGACCATTTCCGGTGACTACCTCTTGAAACTCATCAAGAGAATGCCAAGAGTGTGCAAAGCAGTAATCAAAGCAAAAGGTGGCTACTTTGAAGAACCTAGAGTATAAGACATATTTTCAGTTGTTTCACACTTTCTTGTTAAGTATATAATTCCACATGTGTTAATTCATAGTTTTCATAATCATGAAAATACAGAAAAATCTTTGAATGAGAAGGTGTGTCCAAACTTTTGGTCTGTATTGTAGGTCACACAAAATACTTAATAAATAACATTTCCCTCATGTCTACTTTACATCAGCACAATTTTGGAAACAAATTTTTTTTTTAGTTAGGAAGTTATAAGGCTTAAAAGTTGACCAGCAATTTCTCATTTTTACAACAAAATTTACAAAACCATTTTTTTAGGGACCACATCACAGTTAAAGTCACTTTGAGGGGTGTAAATGACAGAAAATACCCAAAAGTGATACCATTCTAAAAACTGCACCCTTCAAGGTGCTCAAAAATAAGTTCATTAACCCTTTACCTGCTTCACAGGAACTGAAGCAATGTGGAAGGAACTTTTTTTTCAAACATTTCACTTCAGAACCATTTATTTTATTTTCACAAGTGTAAAAATAGAAAATGAATTTTCTCCTGAATGAGTCGATACCCCATATGTGGGGGTAAACAACTGTTTGGGTGCACAGCAGAGCTTGGAAGGAAAGGAGCGCCGTTTGACTTTTTCAATGCAGAATTGGCTGGAATTAAGATCGGACGCCATGTCGCGTTTGGAGAGCCCCATATGTGCCTAAACAGTGGAAACCCCCTACAAGTGACACCATTTTGGAAACTAGACCCCCTAAGGAACTTATCTAGATGTGTGATGAGCACTTTGAACCCCCAAGTGCTTCATAGAAGTTTATAACATAGAGCCGTGAAAATAAAAAATAATTTTTTTCCACAAAAATGATATTTTCACCCCCAAAGTTTTACTTTCACAAGGGTAACAGGAGAAATTGTACCACAAAAGTTGTTGCCCAACAATTTGTCCTGAGTATGCTGATACCCCATATGCGGAGGGAACAGATGTTTGGGCGCATAGCAGAGCTCGCAAAGGAATGAGCACCATTTTGGAATGCAGACTTTAATGGAATGATCTGCTTGCGTCATGTTGCGCTTGCAGAGCCATTGATGTGCCTAAACAGTAGAAACCCCTCACATGTGGTTCCATTTTGGAAACTAGACCCCAAAGGGACTTATCTAGATGTGTGGTGAGCATTTTGAATCCATAAGTGCTTCACAGAAGTTTATAATGCAGAGCCGTGCAATAAAAAATCATATTTTTACCACAAAAAGAACCTTTTCGCCCCAAAATTTTTTTTTACAAGGGTAAGAGGAGAAATTAGACCACCAAATTTATTGTGCAATTCATCCTAACTACCCCAATACCCCATATGTTGGGGTAAACTACTGTTTGGACGCATGGCAGAGCTCGGAAGGGAAGGAGTGCCCTTTGACTTTTTCAATACAGGATTGGCTGGAATTGAGATCGGATGCCATGTCATGGTTGGAAAGCCCCTGACGTGTCTAATCAGTGGAAAAACCCCACAAGTGACAGCATTTTGGAAACTAGACTCCTTATGGAACTTATCTAGATCTGTGGTGAGCACTTTGAACCCCCAAGTGCTTCACAGAACCTTATAACGCAGAGCCGTGAAAATAAAAATCTTTTTTTTTCCACAAAAATGATCTTTTCACCCCAAAATTTTTACTTTCACAAGGGTAACAGGATAAATTGAACCTCAAACATTGTTGTCCAGTTTGTCCTGAGTATGCTTATACCCCATATGTGGGGAGAAACCACTGTTTGGGCGCATGGCAGAGCTCGGAAGGGAAGGAGCGCCATTTTGAAATGCAGACTTTTATGGAATGGTCTGCGGGTGTCATGTTGCGTTTGCAGAGCCCCTGATGTGCCTAAACAGTAGAAACCCCCCACAAGTGACCTCATTTTGGAAACTAGACCCCACAAGGAGCTTATCTAGATCTGTGGTGAGCACTTTGAACTCACAAGTGCTTCACAGAAATTGAACCGTGAAAATAAAAAATCATTTTTTTTCCCCACAAAAATGATTATTTAGCCCCCAAACTTTTTATTTTCCCAAGGGTAACAGGAGAAATTAGACCAGTAAAGTTGTTGCGCAATTTGTCCTTATACCCCAAAAGTGGGGGGAACTACTGTTTAGGCACATGGCAGAGCTCGGAAGGGAAGGAGCGCCGTTTTGGAATGCAGACTTTGATGGAGTGGTATGAGGGCATCATGTTGCGTTTGCAGAGCCCCTGATATGCCTAAACAGTGGAAGCCCCCAACAAGTGGCCTCATTTTGGAAACTAGACCCTTTGATGGGCTTATCTAGATGTGTGGTGAGCACTTTGAATCCCCAAGTGCTTCATAGAAGTTTATAACTCAGAGCCGTGAAAATAAAAAATCATTTTTTTTCCACAAGAATGACATTTTCACCCACAAATTATTACTTTCACAAGGGTAACAGGAGAAATTGTACCCCAAAAGTTGTTGTCCAATTTGTCCTGAGTACGCTGATACCCCATATGTTGGGGGAACCACCTTTTGGGTGCATGGCAGAGTTTGGAAAGGAAGGAGCGCAGTTTTGGAATGCAGACTTTGATGGAATGGTCTGCGGGCATCATGTTGCGTTTGCAGAGCCCTTGATGTGCCTAAACAGTAGAAACCCCCCACAAGTGACCCCACTTTGGAAACTAGACCCCAAAGGGGCTTATCTAGATGTGTGGTGAGCATTTTGAACCCCAAGTGCTTCACAGACGTTTATAATACAGAGCCGTGAAAATAAAAAAAATCATTTTTTTTGTCCACAAAAATCTTTTCTTCCACAAAAATGATTTTTTTAGCCCCCATTTTTTAGTTTCCCAAGGGTAACAGGAGAAATTAGACCCCCAAATTTGTTGTGCAATTTGTCCTGAGTACGCTGATGCCCCATATGTGTGGGTAAACTACTGTTTGGGCACATGGCAGAGCTTAGAAGTGAAGGAGCACCGTTTGACTTTTTCAACGCAGAATTGGCTGGAATTCAGATCAGACGCCATGTCACATTTGGAGAGCCACTGATGTGCCTAAACAGTGGAAACCCCCCAATTCTAACTCCAACCCTAATGGGAAAATGGAAATAAATACATTTTTTTAATTTAATTATTTTTCCCTAACTATGGGGGTGATAAAGGGGGTTTGATTTACTATTTATAGTGGGTTTTTATGATTGGCAGCTATCAAGCTAATAGACACTTTTTATTGCAAAAAAAAGTTTATGCATCACCCAAATTTGTTGTGAAATTTGTCCTGAGCACGCTGATGCCCCATATGTTGGGGTTAACCACTGTTTGGGCGCATGGCAGAGCTCAGAAGAGAGGGAGCACCGTTTGACTTTTTGAACTTAAAATTGGCTGGAATCAATAATGGCACCATGTCGTATTTGGAGACCCCCTGATGTAACTAAACAGTGGAAACCCCCTTAATTCTAGCTCCAACCCTAACTGCAACACACCCATAACCCTAATCCCAACCCTAAACATAACCCTAATCCCAACCATAACCCTAATCACAACCCTAACCCCACACACCCCTAACCCTTATCCCAACCCTAACCAAAACACTAACCCCAACACACCCCTAACCCTAAACCCAGCCCTAACCATAACCCTAACCACAACCCTAACACAAATCCCAACCATAACACTAACCACAAACCTAACCCCAACACACCCCTAACCCTAATCTCAACCCTAACCCTAAAACTTTAGCCCAACTCAAGTTAGCTTAACCCTAAACATAATCCTAAAACTTTAGCCCAACTCACTTTAGCCTAACCCTAACCCTAAAACTTTATCTCAACTCACTTTAGCCTAACTCTAACCCTAACCCTAAAACTTTAGCCCAACTCACTTTAGCCTAACTCTAACCCTAATCCTAACCCTGAGCCTAAAACTTTAGCCCAGATCACTTTAGCCTAACCCTAACCCTAATGGTAAAATGGAATTAAATATATTTTCTTTATTTTATTATTTTTCCCTAACTAAGGTGGTGATAAAGGGGGTTTATTTACTATTTTTTTTATTTTGATCACTGAGATATCGTTTATCACAGTGACCAAAATGAACCAGTAGGAAAAATCTTCCTATTGTTGCCGGGTGCCAGCCGGCAGATCTCTGCGGGCACACTGCGCATGTGCCCACCATTTTATGACCGGAACAAGATGGTTGCACCCGCCGGAGGATGCAGGAGGGCCCGAGGACCACCGGAAGGTTCGGGGGTGATTGGGGACCCTATTTCTCTCTCATCTGATGTGCGATCACATGAAATCAGAATAAACCTTTCTCGTTGAAAACAAAGAAGCAGTGTGTTTCAGGTGTGCATTAAAGGGAATCTGTCACCCTATTTTTTGACCATCAGCTGTAGCCACCGCCATCAGGGGCTTATCTACAGCATTCTGTAATGCTGTAGATAAGCCTCTGATATAACCTGAGAGAGAAGAAAAACTAGTTATATTATAGAAAAATATTTAGACTTGAGAGTCCTCAGTGGTTGATACCTTTTAATGGCTAACTGAAAAGATGGTAACAAATTGCAAGCTTTCGAGACTACGCAGGTCTCTTCATCAGGCAAAGACTAAAACAAAAACTGAAGAATCACATATTTATACACAAGAGGACACAGGAATAATGCAATAGGTAAGACATGTGACGTGAAGCAGAACTGTCATTATGGCCGAGGGATGAACATAAATATGACTAGTTCATAGATAAGGAGTGAAAGTTTTATTACCCTCTGATTGGGGTCTGGTATTGTGTTGTGATGACCCTAAAAGGTCAGGGAAGCAGATTCCTTAATTGTTGTAGAAAGACATAAAGCTCTGGGATATATTCATCCCAGCACTAAGAGTGTCAAAGGTCATCATAAGTTTATATTCCCAGACTTTTCTATCCTTCTCAGATTTGAAGTTAGATTTTAATACCAGTAATTCCATATCCGTCATGCTATGACCGGGCATACAAAAGTGTTTTGCCACAGGTAAATCCATTCTCCTTTCTCTTATTGTGTGGCGATGAGAATTCATCCTTGTTCTCAGTTTTTGCCCGGTCTCCCCCACATACAGACCCCCAGTTGGACATTTAGTACATATAATTAGGTACACCACATTAGATGTGATGCAGCTGAAAGTACCTGTAACTAGTACTAGTAACTAGTCATATTTATGTTCATCCCTCGGCCATAATGACAGTTCTGCTTCACGTCACATGTCTTACCTATTGCATTATTCCTGTGTCCTCTTGTGTATAAATATGTGATTCTTCAGTTTTTGTTTTAGTCTTTGCCTGATGAAGAGACCTGCGTAGTCTCGAAAGCTTGCAATTTGTTACCATCTTTTCAGTTAGCCATTAAAAGGTATCAACCACTGAGGACTCTCAAGTCTAAATATTTTTCTATCTACTGGCTAACACGGTACGAAGATACACATCTTAGTTATATTATACTCACCCAGGGGCGGTCCGCCATCCGGTCCGGTCCGATGGGCGTCGCGGTTCGGTCCGACGCCTCCCATCTTCGAGCAAAGCCCTCCTCTTTTTAGCTTCATGTCGTCTCTGGCACAGGCGCACTGCTGTGACCTGGTGCAGAGTACTGCAGTGCGCAGGTGCCGGGAAAGGTCAGAGAGATCTGGCGCCTGCGCACTGCAGTACTCTGCTCTGACCTCACCAGGGCAGAGCAGTGCACCTGCGCCGGAGGCGTGACATGAAGCAAAGAAGAGGAGGGCTTCGCTCGAAGATGGGAGGCGCCGGAGTGGACCGCGATGCCCATCGGACCGGACTGGACAGCGGACCGCCCCTGGGTGAGTATAATATAACTCATTTTTCTTCTCTTTCAGGTTATATCGGGGGCTTATCTACAGCATTACAGAATGCTGTAGATAAGCCCCTGATGGCGGTGGCTGCAGCTGATGGTCACAGATTCCCTTTAAAATACATTAACAGGTGTGTCTCTCATTACCTCAAAAGCTTTCAAACACATGACATAATCATATGGGATTTCCAGAATTGTTTAAAGGCATAGTAATCTCAGTGTTTGTAAACTTTTAACTTTGCAGTAAGTAATAAAAATGCCTTAAAGCATTCTCTCTCTCTTATTATTCTGGCATTTGGCAAATATTACTAATTATGGTAATCCTGATTGACCTAAAACAGAAAAGCTTTATTCTGATTTCATGTCAGATATTGAGAAAAACATGCACATGTGTCTTTTTATATAGTGTATGTAAACTTCTGGTTTCAACTGTATCTGCGAGAAAAAGGACACATTTGCTGCAGGTGTACCAACTCAAGTTAAGCTCAATTTTTGTGTTTTTTTATTCTCTGTATTATTGCATTCTGTGCAAGCTGAGGTGTGGCCTCCTTCTCCTGAGCTGGAAATTGTACATAAGGCTTCCCCCTTTCTGGGGTTTCACTGGTGGGGCCCAGTCCTTTTGTCTGCCCTTATAATAACACACTGATGTCAATCTTGACCCATGGTAAGGTTTTTAATATTAGACAGTGTAGGACTGTCCCATCAGAGTTACCTTGTCGCGGTGGGATGGCTTTTATGCTATTTTTGATCAAAAACAGTATTACTAAAAACTGTGTTATTTAAATGCACTTGCTTTTTATTTACTTAGTTACAGCAGGGTATTGTTTACTTTTTCCCTTTTTTTACGTTCGTGTGTCTTGTGGCCAATGTGAACATGCTTCTATTTGCTGCATGTGTACCAACTTACGGTAAGTTAAGCTCAATTTTTGTGTTTTTTTTCACA
>JARQOD010000002.1:238563609-238604898 GCA_033576555.1 Oophaga sylvatica
TACCAACTCAAGTTAAGCTCAATTTTTGTGTTTTTTTATTCTCTGTATTATTGCATTCTGTGCAAGCTGAGGTGTGGCCTCCTTCTCCTGAGCTGGAAATTGTACATAAGGCTTCCCCCTTTCTGGGGTTTCACTGGTGGGGCCCAGTCCTTTTGTCTGCCCTTATAATAACACACTGATGTCAATCTTGACCCATGGTAAGGTTTTTAATATTAGACAGTGTAGGACTGTCCCATCAGAGTTACCTTGTCGCGGTGGGATGGCTTTTATGCTATTTTTGATCAAAAACAGTATTACTAAAAACTGTGTTATTTAAATGCACTTGCTTTTTATTTACTTAGTTACAGCAGGGTATTGTTTACTTTTTCCCTTTTTTTACGTTCGTGTGTCTTGTGGCCAATGTGAACATGCTTCTATTTGCTGCATGTGTACCAACTTACGGTAAGTTAAGCTCAATTTTTGTGTTTTTTTTCACAGTCTACGTGTGTCTGAGCCTGGTTGATGGCAGAGAAAACATCTAGTTCATCATTTCAAATATATTGTTTGTCTTACTGTTACTTATTGATGCAAACACAGGTGGAAAAATGTTGCATCTGTGTTTATCACATAGGAATCTGCTGGTCAGTCTTGTGGGCAGCAGGCTTTTGCCTGGTGAAAGCTTTGAGGAGCAGGTAATCGCTATTATCCTGAAAGTAAACCAATTGGTAATCCCTTTCAGAAGCTGAACAAAAATCCCCATTTTGCTTTTATAGCGAGGGTCTAAAAGCATGGCTATCCAATAGTTATCACTTTGCTTTATGTTAATAATATGCCTGTCCTTCCACCAGCATTGCAGCACACGGCTTGGCATGTCCGCAGCACACAGCTTGGCATGCCCGCCAGCATAACCGGGGCCCCATTTTTTCATTGAGCATATTGCTGACTCCATGAGATGGTGCTGCTGTCAAAGGCTACATTATCGTGTTATTCTTATCAGTCATGGAGCATATACCCCATTACACCCTCCTCTTTTTCTCCGCTAATGTAATTGCCAGAGGCAAAGCAAGTCAAATGTGAATTGTGTTTGGTACTAGTACTGCCGGGACAGTGGCTGCTAGCTCTACCGATGATGTTAGAGCTACTGCTAGTGGCAACCACATTCTTATCTGTGACATTATTTTTTTTTTCTTTCTTTCTGTTAATTCTGTTGCTGTTGCCATGTTTGGGTTTAGTATATCTTTTGGACAAAAGCATAACTTTTAATTTGTTTATAAACTCTGTTAACAAACCTAAAAAGTTTTTGGTATAAAATTCTCCCACACTTGACATAAAAAAAAGCTTAACCCCAAAAATAAATGTCATTACATAGGTACACACATGAAAAGCCATTTGCGGTAACAGCCAGCAGTATTGTTGTGTTGAGGATACAGTTGCAAAACTTTAATATCTTATTATTCTGTTTTATTTTTTATAATTTTATTTATTAACAATAATGATCCCTGCCTTCAACCAAAATAAAAAGTAATATAATGAAACCTAAAATGCCAGGTTGCAAACTTTTAGGGCCCTGTAACTAAAATACCTGAAAAGCAAAGCACAAGACCACTTCATAAAGAATCTGTAGTAATATATCACTGCTGATAGTATACAATCAGCATAATAGATCAAAAGCTCCAGGATATTGAATAATATCCCATATATCACAGCTGCAGCCCATCAATATTGATAACATTTCTGGGTCCACACCGGCAATTAGAATAGCTCCTCTGGTAGATTGAGTGTGATGAAGCAATTCTGTGGACATTGAACAGTGTCCCAAATAAGACTGTTGTAAACCAGGGATACTGACAGTATCTCTATTCCACACTCACAACCGTAATCTCTGCCTGTGGTTCTTTTGTTTGATAATAGAAAATTGTTAAGACAGTGAATAAGTTTTAATCTTAGGAATAGTCATTAAAAGTTACAATTTAAAATATATTACTCAAATTGGATGTCAATGCAATTTTGTTAATTAATATTGGGAACATTTTCTTATCATTTAAATGGTGATTTAATACTCTAGTACACATACTAAATTGGTGATGGTGACCTTTTCAATTCTTATTTCACCTGCTGTATATATACATACTGTACTATTTGCTATTTGGCAATATTCATCCATGTACTTTTGTCCCTTCTATTTAGTTATGACGATAGCAAATTTGCAGAGCTTTTTTATATTTAGTAGTGAAAAATTGTTTATGTTGCCATTTTCAGAAAACATAACTATTTTTATTTTGCTGTCAATGTTGCTGTTTGAGGGTTTGTTTCCCTACATGCTGAGCTGTGCTTTCAATGATAACAATTTGGGGTAAATATAAAATGATCACTTTTTCTTGTATTTTTTTGCACCAACTGATGTGATAGATCACAAATTTCACATTTTGCTTTTTTTTTTTTTGTTTTGGGCAATCAACACATGCTTTAAAAAATGTTATATTTTGACAGTCCATACTTTTATGGACTCAAAAATATAAAACATGTTTTATTAGATTTTCTTTGTTATACTATATACCGCAATACCATAGTGCACAAATTATAGTCACATTTGAAGCTCCACCTGTAGCTGAGCTTCAGAAGTGGACCAAAATTGCAGTGACGGAGGCCTTCAGCAGGCCCTTAACTGTAATGATAACCCATCAGGCTCCTGCAATTGAGCTGTGGGGTTTGGTAGGCACTAGTGAGTATGTATACATGCAATCATGTTACTCTGACGAGCAAAAGGGTAACAATGTTTTGAACTTTTGATTTTCAAGCTCCATATCTCACCATCCACTACAGCTTGGAATGTCAGAGTACCATCATTTTATAAACAATCATCTTGGCTATCTCATACATAAATTCGACTTGCAACATATGATTATGTACTGCTTTGCTGCTGGTGGTGGAAAAATCTTTTTCTTCCTGTTCTAATCTGTTCTCACATTCCCTAATAGCTTAGTATGTTATTAGATTGATTCTTAAGCGAAAGGTCACTGGTTCAAATGGAGAATCACCCATGAAGAAGATTTCCCAAAAAAAGAAAAACAGCTTCATCCAGCTCATTGATAGTGGTCTCTCGGCCAAGAAAATTGCCAAACTGCATCATGCGAGAGCCTTGACAGTTGGAAGAGTACATAATGAAGCCCATCCATCCATTCAAAAGCCAAGAAGTGGACTTCCAGGCAAAATATCAGAGTCAACAAGTCGGCTCATCCCAAGGTCTATCAGTTCTGGCATGACAAACACTGCAGTAGAGATGGCTCAAATACTTTGTAATAAGGAGATCACAGACGTAAATGAAAGCACTGCGTGGTACACATTACACGAATCTGGAATGGTGGTCCAAAAAAGGAGAAAAAGACTGAACTTGAATATCATCATAAGAAGCATTATCTTAAGTTTGTGAAAAAGGTTGAAAAATGGACTGTAGAAGATTGGAAACAGGTGAGTTTTAACGATGATATGAAAGTCAATAGACTAGGCTCTGATGGTGGAAATGGGTCTTGAAGAAATAAGGGGAAAAGGGAATAACGAATTGAGAAATTGAAGTAACTGTCAAGTTTGGAGGAGGAAGCCTAATGATATGGTTTTGTTTCACAGCTAAAGATATTGGATACTTGACCAAGATGGATGGTGGTTTCAATGCTGAGTTATATGTGAATATCCTACAAGACGAGTGACTTTGCACACCTGATTGCTATGGGTATGAAATGGAGATCATACTGTTACAGCAGGACAACAATCTGAGATTGGCAAAGAAATGGTTCAATGACAGTGATGTAGAGGTGCTGGATTGGCCTTCACAGAACCCATAGCTCAACCCAATTAAACACTTGTGAGTAGAGTTGAAGAAAAAGCTGTATACATACCAAAGTGAGTCAACCAGTATGCATTAACTTTAGGAACATGAGATCATATTTAGTTTGAGACATGCTTGAAGCGGATAAAGAACATGCCCAGAAGTATTCAAGCAGTGTTAAAAGCCAAAAGTGGTTTGACAAAATTAAAACAAAATAATAAAGATTAAAATGTAGAATTTTAGAAGCAGTAACAATGCAGCAAAATGACAAGAATCTGCATAACTAATTATATGCAAAATAGTTACAAGTTAATTTTATGTATGAGATAGCAAGTTAATTGTCTATAAAGTGATGGTAGTCTCACGTTCGAAGCAGTAGTGGATGATGAGTTATGGAGCCTGAAACTCAAAAAGTTCAAAAGATTTTTACCCTTTTGCTCATCAGTGTATTTAAATTATGCTGCTTTTGATTGACAGCGGCATTTAAATAGTTTAACAGCAGCTCCTTTTTTACAAAAGTTGGACATAAATCATTCTGGCCCCCTTGTTTCACCTTGGGTCATAACTACAGAGACCTATATGCATCCATTGTACCTATCTATATGTTCCACATTTTTGCAACATTGATGTTAATAAAATTTTGTACTGTGTGGCATAGATATGACAATCTTAGTTAAGTGCAGTAGAATGCTGGCTGAAGAACAGGTGTTTATGCAATATTTGGGATTCTAAAATGCAGCCAAATTACATCTTAATGTAACTTTTCTTAAAACATACTGCCTTAAAAGTACATAACCCTTTATTCTTAAAAATATATTATTCCTAAATGAACATCTAAATAATTTACTAAATCAAAGCAAATCCCCAACATTGATTCCTGGATGTCTTCCTTAACCTGTAAATTAATTGACTATCCAAGTATTGTAATGATTTCCTGCTAAGCTTGAAAATTCAATTAATTACAGAGCATGTGAGACATTATAACTTCCTCTAGTAGTGTTTCAACATAAACCACTTCTTTAGCTAAATAGATTTATTCAATAAAAGCATTGTGCATCTTGATTGTATATATCAATTAACGATATATTATCCAGACCAAATTCAATTGATGGTAGAAATTTAATTAGCTGGTATACATCAGGCTTTCTATATACCGCAAGCCAAACTGAAGGATTTGATTTAGCTGATGAGGGTTTGTTCTAAGCCTATTGCATAAAAGCTAGAACTAGAGCCACTGGGAATTTTCACTGGGTTAGTGAAGTCCCATTGGAATATGAAAAGCCACATTATGATGCTATACATATTAATGTTCAAAGGATGTTTTCTATTGTCTATACTTTTCACACTAAGTCTGACTGACAGCCTTATCTATAACATCAGCGCATAAGAGGACCTGCATTTTAGACAGCGATTTATTCTTTTTTTCTAAGTTCATATTTATTTGAAATGTGCTTTAGACTTTTCAATAGTATAATCACATCAGAATGAAAATATGTTCTTTGCTAAAATGCAAAACGGAGATTGTTTGTTACATTTTAAATAGCGCAAGTTTCAATTTGATTCTAAACTTGAACATTGTATTTTAATTGTTTTACTCGGGAACTCTCTTTTCCTTATAAAACTGGAAAAAAATTGGAATGATTCATTCTGTTTGAAGATTTTACCTGAAAATCTATATCTGACATGCTG
Source organism: Oophaga sylvatica (assembly GCA_033576555.1). Classification (NCBI taxonomy): domain Eukaryota; kingdom Metazoa; phylum Chordata; class Amphibia; order Anura; family Dendrobatidae; genus Oophaga; species Oophaga sylvatica. The sequence continues at coordinate 238,569,101 of JARQOD010000002.1, forward strand.
TTATTTTCTACTACCAGTTACATGAAAGCTATGACCAATAATATTTTAGTTAAAGATGATACAATGAATTAATTAATTAAAATAACAATTTGAGGTGAGAAGCTCGATCCTAGGAGTATCAAGTTTGAGTCAAATTCCCTGAAATTCATTGTTCCACATAAATTCAAACATTTTGCTTCACGATTTATAATAGAGATACATGATCTCCATTTTGGTGAACCACTTATGGCTGGCAAAGTGTCAAAACAACCTCAAAATATATTGACCTCATCACTCATCTCTCTGGCCGCCCTGTTGCCCTCCGCCCACCATCCAATCCTCTTCTTTCCAACGTCACGCACCACATCTCTGGTATCTTCACTATAGACCAGGATTTTGACCTATGTTCAGATTTTGCGGGTCAATGCAAATTATAAGGTTGTAATGTTACCACATGTGCCATGACGTTATAACTAGAGATGAGCGAATTTGTTCAGTTTTTGTGCCCAAATCTGATTTTGACATATTCCATCCATATTCTTACACTATTCGTGCCAAATGTATGTTTAATTATCGGTTCCAAATATATTCGATAATTTCTACTCCCATTGAATCTAATGAAGTTCGGCTGTGTTCGACAAATAATGCAAAAGCAATATTCGATGCTGATTATATTGGAACTGAATCCGAACAAATTCGCTCATCTCTAGTTATAATGCATGGTGACTGGGCCAGAACTACTGACTTGTAGTAAAGAGGATGGAGATGCGGTACATATTAGGAGAAACAAGAAGACCAGACGGCTAGCAGTGAGCAGCTAGCAATGGGACGGCTGGTGAGGTGAGCAATGAAATTATTTTTTAAATCTTTTTACATCTTATACAGTACAGACCAAAAGTTTGGACACACCTTCTCATTCAAAGATTGTTCTGTATTTTCATGGCTATGAAAATTGTAGAATCACACTGAAGGCATCAAAACTATGAATTAACACATGTGGAATTATAATTACACTTTACAAAAAAGTCACCAGCAAAGCACCCCACACCATCACCACTCCTCCTCCATGCTTCACGGTGGGAACCAGGCATGTAGAGTCCATCCGTTCACCTTTTCTGCGTGCAAAGCAGTAATCAAAGCAAAAGGTGGCTACTTTGAAGAACCTAGAATATAGACATATTTTCAGTTGTTTCACACTTTTTTGTAAAGTGTAATGTATAATTCCACATGTGTTAATTCATAGTTTTGATGCCTTCAGTGTGATTCTACAATTTTCATAGTCATGAAAATACAGAAAATGAATGAGAAGGTGTGTCCAAACTTTTGGTCTGTACTGTATATATTATGCTTTGGGGTCTGGAGAAATCCCAGAGCAAAATGAGAAACATTCATTTTGCAGAGTATTACATTTTCATGGAAAAAATGCTTGAAAGCTGGCAAATTCACATCCCAAGCAATCCCCCAAATTTTTTTATTCACTGATGGTAAATCTTTGATGTGCCATCAATGTCTAATTTATGATAGCTAGAACAAAGTATCAGCCATGTTATAAACAAGAGGCCAATTTATATCCTGTCCACTCACTTCATTTTTGTTCGAGAAGGCACACAGTTGGTCATCAACCCTGACATTAATTAGAGAACAACAAAAATAAAACATTTTGAATTCCTTTTTCTCACAAAGTATTCAAAAGTTTACTATGTAATAATGTCTTATGCTGAGGATTAGTGTGTTATTTACTCCCAATCACTGGTTGCAGCGTTCACATGCCACTGTGACAGAGCATTATGACTGTAGTAGAAAATAATGTCTGGCTGTTCTTTTATTTCTGTAAAATACGTTACTCCCCAGACAAAAAGATGAGTGTTTGGTGAGTTTTTGATGTTGCAGATTTTCTGCAACATTTCTATGCCTTTTAGGAAAATTAGGTTGTATTTTTCTTTATATTGCGTTTTTGAGTCTGTTTTTGTAAAAGGCATTTTTATTGCATTTTTGACGCTGCAACTTTTGGGACTTTTTGGTTTATCATATTTTTTATCAAAGCTGCTTTATTTTTTGTTCTTCCTATTATTTGGCTTTGACAAAACCTATTTTGATAGTGTTGTGCGTAATACATGCGGTTCTAGTGCATTTCCATGGCGAAAACACAGTAAAAATGCATATGCAGTTTTCATTATGCAAAATTTCTGTATCTAACACAATTATATGGGGAAAAATCCATGCAAGACTCAGGATACTTGCATTAGACATTGACATGCTGTGGATTTCAAACATGCACTGTGAATAAGTTTGTGCTGTGTTACCAAGAGTGGGCAGGAGATTTCTGTATATTCCGTCCACTTTGCTGGAACTGTAAGATGCTGCATTTTTTGCACAGCAACAATACGCAGAGTTAATAACTCCCCAAAAATTCATCATGGGAACTTAACCATAGATGAAGCACATTTTTACATATTTTCTGTAATTTATAGGCAGTCAGGGAGGTGAGCAAAGGATTGCTATTTTGGTTAAATGCCAAAATTTTCTTTCTACCTATAAGAGACACTACAGTACTCCACCTGTGAGATTACAAACATATGTACCAGTGTTGAAAACTATTCTTGTAAAATAAGGTATTATATTTTAGCGATTTCCCTCAGGTTGAGGTATGAAGATTTGATTATAGCAAATATCTGGTTGATGAGAGATAATTCCCCCATCAATTGCTATACCAAAATTGCATCATGGTGAAACATTTAAGTGATGTGTTTTCTAGGAATTGTTATGTTGAACTTGCAAGTTGCCATTTTGCTGTCAGGTGCTGTCTTCTGACCAACTGAACTTCATTTTTTTTCTGCTGCTATTTATCCGATCATGTAGTTCAGCTAAGCAGCAATATATAGCTGGAGGAATGAGTATATGATATGGGGCTTAAAGAAGTGGTGGGTATAGTTGCATATCATCTGCATAGCAGTGGTAAATCAGACTGTTACTCTGGATTACTTGCCTAATGGTAGCAGGTAAATCCAAAACAGCATTAGTGATACAACTGATCCATGAGAATTTTTTCTTCTTTATATACCGTATATACCCATGTATAAGCCAAGATTTTCAGCCCATTTTTTAGGGCTGAAAGTCCCCCTCTCGGCTTATACGCGGGTCATATACGGGGGTCAGTGGGGGAGGGGAAGCGGGGGGTGTCGGATCATACTTACCCCTCCGCCGGCGCGATCTCTGCAGCACCCCTGCTTCTCCCACGATTTCCGGCTCCTTCCTGCAGCTGTCACATGGCACCGCTCATTAAAGTCATGAATATGCACATATTCATGACTTTAATGAGCGGTAGCACGTGACCGCTGCAGCACTGAAGCGCTGCGGAGAGCGCCGGGAGAAGAGGAGACACTGCAGGGACGCGCGGCAGAGGGGTGAGTATAGCGATATTTACCTGTCCGTCGGTCCACCGCTGCGCACTAATCCCTTGGTCCGACTCCTCTGTGTGTAAATGATCAGGCAGAGGGCGCGATGACGTCGTTAGTGCGCGCCCCGCCCCCTGCCAGATCATTTACACACAGAGGAGTCGGACTGAGGGATTAGTGCACTGCTGTGGACCGACGGACAGGTAAATATCTCAGGTGCCGGGGTCCTGAGCGAGCGGTGACACCCCCGCCTGCTCAGGACACCGGCACCTGGCCCCCAGCGACGAGAGGTGAGTATGTCATTTTTTTTTTGCAGCAGCAGCAGCATATGAGGCCTAATACTATGGGGCATAATTGTACAGAATATGGGGCATAATATGGAGCATATGGGGACATAATATGGAGCATATGGGGGCATAATATGGAGCATATGGGGGCATAATATGGAGCATATGGGGGCAAAAGCTGTGGAACATATGGGGCATAATCTGGAGCATATGGGGGCATAATATGGAGCATATGGGGGCATAAGCTGTGGAACATATGGGGCATAATCTGGAGCATATGGGGGCATAATATGGATCATATGGGGGCAAAAGCTGTAGAACATATTGGGCATAATCTGGAGCACATGGGGGCATAATATGGAGCATATGGGGGCATAAGCTGTGGAACATATGGGGCATAATCTGGAGCATATGGGGGCATAAGCTGTGGAACATATGGGGCATAATCTGAAGCATATGGGGCATAATATGGAGCATATGGGGCATAATATGGAGCATATGGGGCAAAAGCTGTGGAACATATGGGGCATAATCTGGAGCATATGGGGGCATAATATGGAGCATATGGGGGCATAAGCTGTGGAACATATGGGGCATAATCTGGAGCATATGGGGGCATAATATGGAGCATATGGGGGCAAAAGCTGTGGAACATATGGGGCATAATCTGGAGCATATGGGGCATAATATGGAGCATATGGGCATAAGCTGTGGAACATATGGGGCATAATCTGGAGCATATGGGGGCATAATATGGAGCATATGGGGGCATAATCTGTGGATCATATGGGGGCATAATCTGTGGAATATATGGGGGCATAATCTGTGGAGCATATTGGGCATAATCTGTGGAGCATATGGGGGCATAATCTGTGGAGCATCATATGGGGGCATAATCATTTTTCACCCTAGGCTTATACACGAGTCAATAAGTTTTCCCAGTTTTTTGTGGCAAAATTAGGGGGGTCGGCTTATACGCGGGTCGGCTTATACATGAGTATATACGGTAAATGTATCATTCATTTGTACAAAACCACTTATAGAGTTATTCTCAGAATCACATTATTTTTTGCAAAGCACAATGAATGCATTCTTATTTGTTAGTATAGAGACTAAATGCAAAATACATTTACTTTATTACATTTACTTTTTTCATCTCTATCAGCCCATCGGTACATCCAGCTTCACATAGAATGGGCGAATCTTATCTTCTATATTTCCCAGCAGCACTTGCTTCTCCTGAGTATAACAGACCCCTCCCTATTCAGTGTACTCTTGACTGGTCACCTTCCTAAGTTTACATCAAGCCAATCTACAGTAAGTATAAAATTTGCCACAGACTGCTTTGCACTCTCTGCTTGTGTAAAATTTGCAGCCTAGTTGATTTTATCTTCTGCCATATACATCAATATAACTGAAGTGTGGTTTTATATCATTAGTTTGTTCTAGCAGAGCTCAACTCTCTTACACTCCCCCACAATGGCTGTGCAAAGTTTTGTTTTTTGCTTGCTATTGAGAGTTCAGGGATGTAAAACTGCATATGCTGCTCTATTGATGCAGATAGCAGTAGAAAATTCCAGCCAGGCAACACAGGTCAACTAATCTCAGTCTCTCTTTTCAAAGCCCCTTCCTGCTCTCATCCCCCTGTGTGAAGACCATCCTGCAGTATACAACTCTTTTCTATCTCTTCTATATACTGTCCACGCTGAAGCACATTTCTCCTTTCTGTCTCCTGTAAATAAAATCCATCTTCACTTTGTCTCTCATATCTGTATTATGTATATTGCCCCATTCTGCTGTACATTGCTCATTTTAGTTAACTGCACATAGATACACAGCTGATTCCTAGTGCAAGCACTGCACTGTGATGAATGAATGCGGCTCCTCCCATTTCCATATCATCAACCCTCACAGTAGAAGCCCTGGTCTAAATAAATCACAACTCATCATAGGATGCTTGGTGAGAGAGACTGGACTGTACAGGATCAACTAAGGCCCCTGACAGAACTTGGAAATACAAGTTTGTTCTAATACCAACTGAACGGTAAATAAATCCAGTTGGAGGGTCATCCTTAGGGGGGTAATGTGCAAAATGGGCAGATTATTCCTTTGTTTCAATAAAATGCATATTAAATGTGTGCATTATTATATAGCCACATTGTGGTTTTGGGAATACCCATTTTAGTCTATGTAATAAGGTCTCATGGTTAACTGGGTTAAAAGCTATTGAAAGATTTAAAAGTGCTTGGATTGCGCATTCACTTCTGTCTTGCAATGAGCAGATGATTTAGTACTCATAAGATTGCTGCTTAAGTGCTATGTTTTTTTTAATCCAGACTAGAAGGGTTCATAGATCTGATTGCAGTATTTAGTTTGGTAGTAATAGCCTTTCCTACACAGTATTCCTTGCCCTAGGAAGGGTATGTCGTAGTTGCTAGAGATAAGCCTAGCAATCCACAGAAGATCGCGTTCAAGTCAAATTTTCTAAAATTCGTGGTTCCAAGCCAATTTGAATACTCTGCATTTGAATTTTCCAAGGATTATAGAAAAAAACATGCCAAGCCGCTATTTTGGTGAACCAAAAAGTCCAGCAAATGATAGAACCCCGCCTTCCAAAAAACTACCTTTTCTCACTGCCTCATCGATCCAGCCACTCCGCTGCTCGCTGCCTTCCTCATTTGCCTGTTCTTCACTTTAGGTTTGGACTTACAGCCTTGTGGGTCACTGCATGTCGTAAGGTCATAACATTGTGATATCATTACGTATGCTGCAACCTTTCAATTTGTAGGAGACCCTGTGAATTGGTCGCAGATAGAAGTTCCATCATGTAGTGAAGAATAAACAGAGGAACAGTCAAAAGAAGAGGCCCTGAGGCCTGGAAGGCAGGCAGCAAACAGCAGGGAAGCCAGAAAGGTGAGCAGTGAGGCTGGCATGAGAGGTGGTGAGCTCTCCTTCAATGGAAGTCTTCAGAGACTGGACAGACATCTGTCTGGGATAATTTAGTGAGTCCTGCATTGAGCATGGGGTTGGACCAGATAACCTAGGAGGTCCCTTCCAACTCTACCTTTCTACAATTCTATTAGGTAAGTATTTTTTTTATGTGTTTTACATATTACTTTTATTATATTATAGATTTCGAGCCAGGTCTTTTTGTTCATTACAGTATCTGACCTCAGAAATGTTCTTCTTGATAAATGGGCAAAAAATCTCATAGACACATTCCAAAATCTTTTAGATATCCTGGTATAGCTGAAAGCTGTTATAGCTACAAAGAGTGGATCAACTTCATATTAATGCATTTGGATTTAGAATTGGGTGTCATAAATGATTCTGAAGGTGTAATATGTAGATGTCGAAATTCTTTTGCCGATATAGTGTGTATGTTCAATTTTCCTACATTATAAAATATATTTTATATAAATATAGACAGAAAAATAGCATAGGGAAGAGAAATGTGTGGGGAAACACAGTGGACAGATGTTTTGTGTATTGTGTATGTAATAATAATCTGACTCTTACATGCATTTTGCCAATATAACACAGCAGGGCTGAAAGGCTGCATGAAACTGTTAGGATATTCTCACAATTTAATCTATTATTCAAAATATAAAATTTTACATAATTGTATAAGCAAAATAAAAAAGTCTCACACTCATTTATTTTGCACCTTCCCAGAGCAGTTTATAGAAAGCTGTACAACTGTCACATCCTATTATGGATACTAAATGTACAAGAATTGATGGCCCTTTCTACCTAATATTGTTAGAGGAAACCTAGTTTTTTTTTTTTTTAATGAACAGTGTCACACTTTATCTGTCTCCTTTTGACGTGTGAAACAGTGGCAGCTGCTGGTGGCAGATTTCATGAAAGAAGGGCCATGAAATTTATAAACACGATTTGCATGTTGTCCAAAATAAAGAAAGAAAATATCCTCTTTTGAGAATATGTAGGTTTTTTTATACATACAAGCACAGATGTCCTGTGTATTATTGCATTGTGAGGGATGGAAACAACAAAGCTGGCTTAATCTGAACAGACCATGGGAGAAGTATATATTCTGGCTCATTGACATGCAACATGAAGCTTTCAGGCCATTATAACATACAAAACACATGTCTCAGTTAACCTCAGAAACCAGTGCTATTTTTTAACTATTGAAGGGAACCTGTAAAAAAAATGCTTGTGCCTATACTAATATTTCAAAATAAAAAATACAAAAAACAGTGATGATTTTATAATAGGCTTTTACTTGTTAAAAAATAAATATGCCTAATTTTCTACTTATTTACTTAATATTTAATTATTATGTAAGAGGATGAACAGGAACAGTGTTGCCAGTTCAAGATGCGCTCTGGAGCCGGAACTATCGGGGCCGTCACCATTGTTGCCGGGGGATGACTTGTCTGTATGGGAAGGGCCTGAGCACCTGACAGAAGGGGGCATGGGGGAGATAAAAGGGACCAAGCGTAGGAACATGAAAGACTTAGCAGGAAGGCGACGACAGAGTAGGACGAAGGTTGACTCCCTCTCCTCTGCTCCGGTTATCACCTTCGCTGACGCCAGTTCATTGCAGACTGACTCACCCTTCCAGCCATTACCGGGTGCCCTTCTACCAGCCCGATCCATAACGTGCAGTGCAGTAGACCTTTCTCATTTTCCCGAACTTTGTGAGTCCGTGCTAGGCCTTGATACTCCTGCGGCATGTACAGCGGTGTGCTTTCACAGTGTACTGCGTTACTCCCGAGGAGCCAACAGAAAGAACTGTTTCCCCACATCAACTGACCAAGATCAACAGACCTGGAGACTTCAGCACGGTCAGGAGACAGTGCATCTCTCTCCTACGCAGCAGAGCCAGAGACTTTGTCCACGAACTGCGACGCCGTCGGGAGTTGTTCCAACCGTCCCCAACAAGAACTCCAACCGATAAGTCTTTACTCTCATATTCCCTTCCCTCATTTTGGATATTGTATATTTGTTTGTGCAAGTTCAGTTCCCATACCTGGTGTTTCGTTGCCAAATCATTTCCCTGTGTGGAGTATTCAATTAATTCTAAGATAACCTGTTAAAGTAAAATTCTTGTTAACCCTTTCTCTGCCTCCTGCTCTTTACTGCATCCGACGAACCTTTACAATTACTTTAAATAAATATATCATACTTTATACAAACATCTTGATGGATTCATAAATCAATAAGGAAAATAATAAAATTAGATCACAAAAATGTTTGGATGAATGAGTCAACCATTCCTAGCATATGTAAATGTTTCCGCCATACACCTGAGCAAGTATTGTACAGTATTATACACCTATAGCCACAATCCGTGTTTCAAAGCCCAACAGCATCACTACTACGAAAAACTGACATAGCCAAATGATACAAGACAAGGAGAAGGATAAAAATTAATCACTTTATTAAATCTTAGCATAGAAATTATACTATAAAAAAGGGACATAATGCAATTGAGGAATCAGAAAAAGTGGAAAGGACACATGGAAAGAATAAAAAAGTAAGCTGTATTTTACCTTTCGCCACGACAGCACCCACATGGGGCCAGGCCGCGCATGCGTAAGACACCACAGGTGCTCCTGCCCTGGAAATGACTGTGGGACTTCCAAGGCAAACCGGAAGAAGCGGTACAGGCGGCAGGGGCCGCAAAATTCAAATGAAAGGTGGCCATATAAAACCCAGTGGTGCTGGGGAAAATCTGTGCCATAATGTCTTTCCCAAGAAAAAGGGATTGAGGGCACCACAATAATGTAAGGCGGGGATCTGTGACTACACACTGAAATAAAGATATGGAGCACAAAAGAAAAAAGCAGCATGTATGAAAGTCACGATCAACCTCAAATAAGAAGTGAAAAAAATATTTGTAAAAATATGATAAATTTTATTGGTACAAAATACAAACTGAAAAACAAGACACAAAAAATAAAACATTTAAAAAGGACCATGAAAGGCCCCAATAGGACCACTTAAAGATCCATGTGAGGATCCACTGACAAACTCCCCAAAAAAAACTGGCAAAAGCAGGTACACAGGTGTTGCCACACTGGAAACAATAATTGTGCTAAAGACAATGTGCAAACACACAGCACAATGGACATGTAACAAGTTATAAAGGCAAATGAAATTGTGCAAACACTAGTAACTTTGGCAAAATTAATTCGATCCAAACAGATAATGCAAAACAAAAGAAATATATGATTAAAGAGATTGGCAGTAATATAATTGTCTTGCAACAAAAAAAGCCTGTTACTAAAAATGACAAACTGCGGCGGAAAATGGCTGCTACCTACCTAGATCTGATGCAAAAAAACCTCTATGAACACTTATGGGAAAATGCCCAAGCGGAGGTGAGGAAAGATGGAACAAAATAATCCCACAAAAAAATGCAAATGATAGGTAGGTAACGATTGGCCTAAGTATGAAAACCGCAATAAGAAAGAACCATGTCTTCATGAGATAGTGAAGACAGGGAATGAACCTGCAGCCAGCATGGAATAAAGATGGGAGAGTGTAACCCCACGTGTATCGCCACTTGGGGGCATGGCTTCCTCAGGGGAAAGTGAGTGACCTGTAAGACAGCATGTGTTTTTATACCCAAAGTAATTAATGTTAAATACCTTTTTGCTTCTGCCTGGCGCTCAGTGAGCCGGCGTCCGGATGTGGCAGCCGCGCATGCGCGGCTACCTGACAACAAGACGCCGAAACCACGAGTGCCTCCATGGAAACGGCAGAGGGGCGGCGCATGCGCAATATAACCAAATGAAACATATAGGCAGAGAGAAAGATCACAGAAAACCAGAGATGTGGACGTCTTCATATTGTGAGTGGAAAGAAATTCATAAAATAGCGCAAAAACTATGGTGTAGATGTACAGATTAAAGAGATGAAGCAAAAGTGAGAGCCATAATAAGCGCTTCTGTGAGGAAAAGGAAGAAAAATAATAATAAAAAGATAATAATAAAAAAATAATGAAAGAACAAATGAGATGAATTAAACAATGAATGAAAAAATGAAAAAATGAAATAAATAAAATAATGAAAAAATAGTAGTAAAAATAGTAATATAACATATGTCACATAAATATGTGACAATAAGTAAAGGTACTACTGCCCAAACATTGGGCTAATGAAAAACACCTGTAAAGAAATTTTTGTTAATTAAAGAATTTATAATATATAACTTTATTTTTTATAGAAACCAGTGAATAATAATTCCTCATTTAATCCTCCAGGCGCTAGACTGTTGAGTTGAAAGATCCATCTTGATTCTCTTCTCAATAATTCATCAGTACAGCAACCACCTCTGATGGTCGTGTCCACTTTATCAACAACAAGGACACGTAAATGCTTGGTAGAACCATTATGAATAGAAAGAAAATGGTTAGCCAGTGAGGTAACAGGCTTTCCCGAGGCCTTATCCCTGCGTGCACAAGAAATATTAGTGTAAGGTTCTATGCATATATTCCTGAAACTCAGTTTGTTCGTCAGCCATTTTACTTTCTGTCTTGCTGCAGCTATCTTGCCCTCAGTCAAAATGGAGTTTCCAGCTTGCATGTTCCCGCCCTGATTCTCCTTTGCTTCTTAAGCAGCCACAGCTGAGCAATCAGTGCTTCAGAATCTAGCCTGCAGTGAACCTGTGACTTGACTCCTGTAAGCCTTGGACCTTGTACTCCAGCTATTCCTACTGAGGAACTCTGAAGCACTTGTGGACTCTGAACCCTGCTCTTTGAAAGACCCACGTTTGCATGGACTTACGGTAACAGAGAAGAAGATCCTGAATCTGTATTGGAGAGTGATTGCTGAGCTTGGATTACTCTGGCCTGCTGTGTCTCCTGTTTCTGTGTCTGCAAACTGTGTGACTATTTCTGCCAACTTGTATGAAGTAATACAGGACTTTTCTATATCAAACCTGTGTCTCATGTATGTTCATCGCACCCAAGCACAAGACGCTATATGAACTGTACTACATACATTACAAGATTCTGAAGCCAAAACGTTAGTGTCTGCTGGGTCTGGAAGGCTGTGTCTGCTGTACTGTGGATATCAGACGTCCGGTTGTACTTTCTGTGATGACAGTGGTTGTGACTTCTCACAACCATTCCAGGTGAGCAATTCCCTTAAGTTTTTTCTTTTTTGCAGTGTTACCACAGGTAAACACTATTGTTTTTTTTTTTTTTTTCCTTTCTTTTCTCTTTTTTGTCTGCTGTAACTCTGGATATCAGATGTCTGGTTGAAACTTTCTGTGATGATAGTGGTTGTGACTTCTCACAACCATTCCAGGTGAGCAGTTCCCTTAATTTTTTTTTCTCTCTGCAGTGTTGCCACAGGTGAACACTATTGTTTTTTTTTCTCTCCTCTTCTTCCAGTAATCCTGTCTTAAAAGATCTGGAAAATGGAGGCCCGCATAAAGGAACTTTGCGGAGTGACTGATAATATCCTTGCAGATTTGCAGAATATAAAGACCCGTTTTTACGAATCTACAGGACCTCAATAATCACAATTTGCAAGTGGTTGGACAGACTACCCAGGATTTGCGAGCCAGGATTGAGGTTCTAGAGGGGCGAGTCCAGGCTCCTGCCGTAGCCCCGAGTGCTGGGATTCCCAAGTTGCCCCCTTTTCGTTTTGGCGGTGAACGTGAGAAATTCAGGGGATTTATTAATCAATGCAATCTTTTTTTTTCTGCACATGCTTCACAATTTCCCACTGAACGATCTAAGGTGCTTACTATAATTATGTTGCTTACCAACAAGGCTTTAATGTGGGCAAACCCTCTGATTGAGACTGAGGATGATTGTTTGAATCACCTTGATGATTTTATTTCAGCCATGGGACAGGTGTTTGATGACCCCAATCGAGGTGCAACAGCTGAAGCAGCCATGTTAGCTTTGCGCCAAGGTAAGCACTCGGTAGCTGAATATGCCTTGGATTTCAGGAGATGGGCCCTTGATACCACCTGGGACAGTTCCGCCAAAAAATCTATTTTTCGAAAGGGGTTATCTCCACTGATTAAGGATGAACTTGCTCATGCCGACTCTCCCACTGCATTAGGTGACTTTATTAACTACTGCATCCGTATTGATACTCGTCTGACTGAACGCAGGCAAGAGAGATGGTTCGAAAGCAATCGTACTAACCTTTTCCTACCTTCCTCTCCAGCTAAGGAACCTTTGAGTAGGATTACATGGGAACCTGAACCTGAACCCATGCAGGTAGACTCTTTACAACGACGGGTTAGTGATGCACGCAAGGAACATCGTTTTAAGGAGAATCTATGTTTCTATTGTGGTAAGTCAGGGCACTTCATTATAAACTGCCCCAGCCGTTCTCGTAAGACTACTGCAGCACTCATTCATTGTGAGTGTTGCGAGAGGGGATCTGTCAGGTCCGAGCCTCAGGCTCCAGAGAGATCTGCAGCAACAGATCTTGATTTCTCGGACTTAAACTCCGTTACCTCTGAGGACGTTGACTGTGTAAACGCTGCCATTTTTCAAGTTTCCTCAGCGGTGTCCCAGCTGAGTTGTAAGAAAAACAATTCTCATTGCTTTCTTTCCATCAAACTCTGGGTTGACTCAGCTTGGGTGTCTAGCTCTGCTATGATCGACTCAGGGGCAAGTGGAAATTTTATGGATGTCTCCTTTGCTCTGAAACAGGGAATACGTTCAGTGAAGAAGGCTACTCCAGTACAGATGGAAACTGTGGATGGCTCCCTGCTGACCTCTGGACCAGTGGATCAGGAAACAGAGCCTTTGAGGGTTCTTATGGGTAAAGATCATCAAGAGAAACTGTCCTTTATGCTTATCTCTTCTCCCCACTTTCCCATTATTCTAGGGCTACCATGGCTGCAGGCTCAGAATCCTACCATTAACTGGGAGACCAAGGAATTACACTTTCCAGAGAAACAGATGAGTCCAAAAGTTTCAGCTTGCTCTGTTCCTAAAGGAATCAGGTCAGTCCCTGAACTACCAGCTGTATACCAGGACTATGTGGATTTATGTGACAAGAAGAACGCTGACCAGCTTCCTCCTCACCGTCCATATGATTGTCCAATTGAATTATTGCCTGGAGCAGAGATACCTTTTGGTAAGATCTACCCCCTGGCGGGGCCCGAGCTAAAGGCTTTAAAGGATTACATAGATGAAAATCTAGCCAAGGGCTTCATACGCCCCTCTTCATCTCCTGCAGGTGCACCCATCTTCTTTGTAAAGAAGAAAGATGGATCTCTGAGACCATGCGTAGACTATAGGGAACTCAATAAGGTTACTATTAGAAACCTTTATCCATTGCCTTTAATCCCTGAGTTATTAGAGAGAGTGCGACATGCCAAAATTTTTTCTAAACTAGATCTTCGTGGGGCCTATAACTTAGTCCGTATTAGACCTGGGGATGAATGGAAGACTGCATTCAGGTCACGCTATGGACACTTTGAATATCTAGTTATGCCTTTTGGTCTGAGTACCGCCCCAGCCACTTTCCAACACTTGGTGAATGACATCTTCAGGGATCTCCTAGATACATTCGTGGTAATTTATTTGGATGATATTCTAATTTTTTCTAACTCCACAGAGGAACATCATGGACATGTGAGAATGGTCTTGGAACGTCTAAGACAAAATCATCTTTACATCAAACTTGAAAAGTGTGAATTCCATAGGACCGAAATTCAATTTCTGGGGTATGTACTGTCTACACAAGGAATTAGTATGGATGGAAGCAAAACCCAAGCCATCAAGGATTGGCCAAGTCCTAGAAATGTGAAGGAGGTACAGCGCTTCATCGGGTTTGCCAACTTCTATAGACGTTTCATTAGAAATTTCTCTGAGGTAGTGTCACCTATCACTCAACTTACCCGGAAAGAGTCTAGGTTTTCCTGGACTCCCCAAGCCCAGGAAGCATTTTCCCGTCTAAAAGATAAATTTACCACTGCACCTATCCTAGTACATCCCAACCCCGAGCTTGCCTTCATAATAGAGGTGGATGCTTCAGACTGTGCCGTTGGAGCTATACTCTCTCAGAGAACAGGTGAGAAGAATGTCTTGCATCCCTGTGCCTTCTTTTCCCAGCAGTTGTCTTCGGCTGAGAGGAACTACGATGTGGGCAATAGAGAGTTGTTGGCCATTATTGCCGCCTTCAAAGAATGGAGACACCTTCTTCAGGGAGATGCACAGCAAATAGTCGTCCTGACAGACCATCGTAACCTTGAGTTTATCAGGTCGGCTAAGTGCCTGACTCCTCGCCAGGCTCGCTGGAATCTTTTCTTAAACCAATTTAATTTTATCATCTCTTATAGACCAGGATCGCGCAATGGAAAGGCTGATGCACTCTCTAGGATTTACTCAGCAGAGACACGTCCAATTACTCCTCCTAAGACTATTCTTCCTGACTCTAGATTCCTAGGAGTAATTCATAATCAAGACCTACTTAAGGACATCAAGGAAGCATACCATGCGGATTCCTTTTTGGCACAACCCCCAAGGGACGTAAGTCTTGTCTTTAAGAATGGTGTGTGGATTCAGGGACAACGCCTGTATATTCCTGAAACAGTCAGATTGAGAGTATTGCAACTCATTCACGATTCCAAGATAGCTGGGCATAGAGGAATTCTAAAGACACAGGAATTTCTTTCTCGTTTCTTTTGGTGGCCCACTTGCAGGAAGGATGTTTTGAATTATGTCACTTCATGTGAGGTCTGTGCAAGATGCAAAACACCTCGCTCCTCACCAACTGGTCTGTTACAGCCTCTTCCCACCCTGTCCCGCCCGTGGGGATCCATTTCTATGGACTTCATTGTGGAGTTACCAACCTCTCAGGGGAAGAACACCATTCTAGTGGTGGTTGAACGTCTAACAAAGGCAGCTCATTTTATCCCTTGTGTCGGCTTACCCACTGCAAAACAGACATCAGATTTGATGATTAAAGATGTGTTTTGCTTACATGGAGTACCGGATGAGGTTATTTCGGATCGAGGGGTGCAATTCACTTCTAGGTTTTGGCAAAATTTCTGTGCAGCATTGGACATTAAAGTAAACCTTTCTTCTGCTTTTCATCCCAGACTAATGGACAGACCGAACGAACCAATCAAACCCTGGAGCAGTATCTCCGCTGCTTTATCTGCCACCTACAGGATGATTGGGTGGATCTACTTCCATTAGCTGAGTTCTCGTATAACAACTCTCAGAGTGCCTCCACTAAACAGTCTCCTTTTTACTCTAATCTAGGTTATCATCCTAACATTCTACCACGATTTCCCATAGAAACGCCTTTACCAGCAGTGGCTGAAAGAATCACGTCTTTACAGAAGAATATGGATCTTCTAAAGGAAAATCTGGAATCGGCTCAAGAAAGGTACAAGAAAGCAGCAGATAAATTTCGTAAACCTGCACCAGCTTTCAAGGTAGGAGACTTGGTCTGGCTGTCAACCAGAAATCTTAAGTTAAGGATTCCATCGTCTAAGTTGGGACATAAGTACATTGGACCCTATAAAATCAGTAAAATTATAAGTGCCGTTGCTTGTCGTCTTCAACTGCCCAGAACTATGAGAATCCACCCTGTCTTTCATGTATCCCTACTAAAGGCTGCGACACCCAATACGTTTCCTGGACGTTCCTCTCCTTGCCCTGACCCAGTGCTAGTCGATGGTCAGGAAGAATTTGTGGTGGAAAGGATTTTAGATTCCAGGTTGTATAGAAATCAGTTACAGTATCTGATTAAATGGCAGGGCTACCCAGTGGAGGACAACTCATGGGAACCGGTCAATAACGTTAATGCTCCTCGCTTGCTCCGTCAGTTTCATCAGAGGTACCCACACAAGCCTGGTCTGAGGTCATCCGGAGGTTGTCCTTAAGGGGGGAGTAATGTAAGGTTCTATGTATATATTCCTGAAACTCAGTTTGTTCGTCAGCCATTTTACTTTCTGTCTTGCTGCAGCTATCTTGCCCTCAGTCAAAATGGAGTTTCCAGCTTGCATGTTCCCGCCCTGATTCTCTCCTTTGCTTCTTAAGCAGCCACAGCTGAGCAATCAGTGCTTCAGAATCTAGCCTGCAGTGAACCTGTGACTTGACTCCTGTAAGCCTTGGACCTTGTACTCCAGCTATTCCTACTGAGGAACTCTGAAGCACTTGTGGACTCTGAACCCTGCTCTTTGAAAGACCCACGTTTGCATGGACTTACGGTAACAGAGAAGAAGATCCTGAATCTGTTTGGAGAGTGATTGCTGAGCTTGGATTACTCTGGCCTGCTGTGTCTCCTGTTTCTGTGTCTGCAAACTGTGTGACTATTTCTGCCAACTTGTATGAAGTAATACAGGACTTTTCTATATCAAACCTGTGTCTCATGTATGTTCATCGCACCCAAGCACAAGACGCTATATGAACTGTACTACATACATTACAATTAGAGATGTGATGTTGGATTCGTCTGCGAAGTTCCTGGCCCGTTTGTCCCACATAAATCTTTGGACAACTGCAGACTATAATGTAAACCACATTTTTTGTACGGCAATTCGCATAGTGACGTGTCTGTACACGTTCCAAAGGACCTGGAAGGGTAATGGTGTCGTTGGCAATCACAAAAGGGCAGATTGTACAACTGCCACATGGATATGTGCCAATGAGTTTAAAACCCCTGCCCAGTGTCTGAGTTGGGCGCCTGAAATGACTGGAACATAGAACATCTCTGAGATTCTTGGCCCGTTTAGCAATAAGCTTTGGTTTTTCAGTGACAAAAGGTAAGACCCTGGGTTCACTTAATAAAATATTCCAGTTCTTACGCAAGATACTGTGGATATCAGTCCAATGGTTGTTATATGGTGTGATAATATTGGTTGTCAAAAATTCTTTCTTCTGTCTTGGTTGCCACAATTCGCTACGTTCTATTTTTATCGAATCCTGATATGCCTGGGAGATAATCCGTTTAGGATAGCCCCTCCCTCTGAAGCGTGATGTTAATGATTTTGCTTCTTGGTGGAAGGAGTCCTGTTCACTGCAAGTTCGTTTAACACGATAGAACTGTCCCCGTGGAATGCCATTCCGAACATGTGGCGGGTGAAAGCTTCTGTAATGGAGCAAACTGTTGGAGGCGGTAGATTTACGAAAGAGTGATGTACAGACGCTGTCCCCTCTCTTGGTGATCTTAAGGTCCAAAAAATCAACAGTGTCCATGGATAGGCTAGAAGTAAGAGAAATGTTCCATGGATTATTATTGAGGTCATCAATAAATTTTTCACAATCTCCACGTGAACCAGACCAGAAGAAAAGCACATCATCTATGTACCGATGCCACCGTACTACATGTGCTTGGAATGAAGGCAGGGAACGTACATAAGTCTCCTCCCACCAACCTAAAAAAATATTTGCGTAAGAGGGCGCACATCTAGCACCCATGGCGGTGCCCGAGATTTGTTTATAAAAAGTGCGATCAAAAACGAAGTAATGATTTTCCAACACAAATTTCAAAAGGTCAAGAACAAAAGAGTCATGTTGTCGATCACCCGTGGTTTTTGAGTCCAAAAAGAATGAAACAGCCTTTAAGCCCAAAGAGTGCTCTATACAAGTGTAAAGGGATTCAACATCCATAGTTACCATTAAGATCTCTTCGTTGATTTTGAAATCATCCAATTGATTGACCAGATGTGAGGAATCCCTTACATAAGAGTCTAAGGACAAAACAAAAGGTTGGAGATAAAAATCAAGGTACATGCAGGGGCGTTCAAACAGGCTCCCAATGCCTGAGACGATGGGTCTACCCGGCGGTTCACATAAGGACTTATGCACTTTAGGGAGCATATAGAAGGTAGGTACAACAGCATGTTTAGTGGCTAAAAAGTCACGTTCCTTCTGATTAATTATGCCCAATTCAAGTGCCCGTTTGATAAGTCCATCGATCTTAGATTTAAAGACCTGTGTCGGATCAGTGGGTAAGACCCTGTA
Organism: Oophaga sylvatica; assembly: GCA_033576555.1. Classification (NCBI taxonomy): domain Eukaryota; kingdom Metazoa; phylum Chordata; class Amphibia; order Anura; family Dendrobatidae; genus Oophaga; species Oophaga sylvatica. The sequence continues at coordinate 238,587,691 of JARQOD010000002.1, forward strand.
ACAAGCAGCATTATTCAACTGCCTATGTGCCTCTTTAGTATAAAGGTCCACAGGCCAAAGGACAACATTTCCCCCCTTGTCCACTTCCTTGATGACAAACAAGTCATTATTTTGTAATTGTTTCAAGGCTAATCTGTCATCCCTGTTAATGTTGTTATTTTTATGAACATCCACAGAGAGACCTTGAATATCTTGGCAAGTTGTTTTGTAAAAAATCTCTACTGCCGGGAAGAGTGAAAGGGACGGTGTTGCTTGTGATGGTAGTCTTTGTGTGAATGCTGTCCTCTTACCTGTAGCCTGTTGATTTTCATTAAGCAAATCAAGTAAATCCCGGAAGACCTGACGATCCTCCTGTGGAAGAGTATCAATAATTGAAGGCTGATGATATAGTAACTTGAAGGTGACTTGTCTGCAAAAAAGGTACACATCCTTGATAAGTTCAAATTTATCTAATACTTTCATGGGCAAAAAGGATAATCCCTTAGACAGAAGTTGGATTTCATGTTTGGAGAGTTCATAAGAAGAAAGATTTATGATTTGGAGATTACCTGTTGAGGAAGTGTCGATTATCGCCTCCGATTCTGCCTCGTGTCCCTCTTGTAAGTAGGGGACCAGGCTTTGAATCGCCGATGACGTTTTCTCGTGTTGGCTGGACTTGTGCCGCCGCTTGCCCCTCCTGGTGGGTTTTCTGCGTCGGTGTCCGAAGACAAAAAATCACTAGAAGAGGGGTCTTGAATCGATGAAGTTAGATCAGCCAATTTAGTTGGTACATTGCTGATCTTGGCGGACCTACGGTTACCAGTGTGGGTCCATCTATAGGCTTTATCACTATCATAATCATTTTTATCTCTAGTAAATTTAGATTTTTTCCCCCGCATGATCTCTTTTTCAAATTTGTCCAGATTCTCCTTGAGTTTGAGCTGAAAAGGGTTAATAACTGACTCTATATCAAAAGTCTGAAGCTTAATTTCAAGATTTTTGATTTATCCTTCAGTTCACTCAGAAGTTTCTTATCATGCTCAACTAACATGTTAATAATAATTGCTGAACATTTAAAGAGACCCGACTCCCAGGTTTGTTTGAACCCTTGATCAACTTCCCATGCAGGAAAAATTTGTACTCTTAAGCCTCTGGGCACCAGACCCAATTTGAGATATTCCTCTAGACTTTTTATGTTCCACCAGGTTTTTACCACAGATTTGTGGAGATGTATAAGATCAGATGACAGCTTTTGAAATTAATTATCAACAGGTTCCATATTGCTAGTGGTACAGAAAATGCCCGAAGCCTGATTGAGCCAAGCCGCTTCTCTAGCCTCTATGTCCATGGTCAAAAGAAAAAGGGAATTGTTTCAAAAAATGAATATTAAATTTAAATTTAAATGGAAAATTGTGTGCCAACACTCAAAGAAAAAGGAGAAAAACCTCCAAAAGAATATATATGACAAGAAAAAGGGATTGAGGGCACCACAATAATGTAAGGCGGGGATCTGTGACTACACACTGAAATAAAGATATGGAGCACAAAAGAAAAAAGCAGCATGTATGAAAGTCACGATCAACCTCAAATAAGAAGATGAAAAAAATATTTGTAAAAATATGATAAATTTTATTGGTACAAAATACAAACTGAAAAACAAGACATAAAAAATAAAAATATTTAAAAAGGACCATGAAAGGCCCCAATAGGACCACTTAAAGATCCATGTGAGGATCCACTGACAAACTCCCAAAAAAAAACTGGCAAAAGCAGGTACACAGGTGTTGCACACTGGAAGACAATAATTGTGCTAAAGACAATGTGCAAAGACACAGCACAATGGCATGTAACAAGTTATAAAGGCAAATGAAATTGTGCAAACACTAGTAACTTTGGCAAATAATTTGATCCAAACAGATAATGCAAAACAAAAGAAATATATGATTAAAGAGATTGGCAGTAATATAATTGTCTTGCAACAAAAAAAGCCTGTTACTAAAAATGACAAACTGCGGCTGAAAATGGCTACTACCTACCTAGATCTGATGCAAAAAAACCTCTATGAACACTTATGGGAAAATGCCCAAGCGGAGGTGAGGAAAGATGGAACAAAATAATCCCAAAAAAAATGCAAATGATAGGTAGGTAACGATTGGCCTAAATATGAAAACTGCAATAAGAAAGAACCATGTCTTCATGAGATAGTGAAGACAGGGAATGAACCTGCAGCCAGCATGGAATAAAGATGGGGAGTGTAACCCCACGCGTATCGCCACTTGGGGGCGTGGCTTCCTCAGGGGAAAGTGAGTGACCTGTAAGACAGCATGTGTTTTTATACCCAAAGTAATTAATGTTAAATACCTTTTTGCTTCTGCCTGTCGCTCAGTGAGCCGGCGTCCGGATGTGGCAGCCGCGCATGCGCGGCTACCTGACAACAAGACGCCGAAACCACGAGCGCCTCCATGGAAACGGCAGAGGGGCGGCGCATGCGCAATATAACCAAATGAAATATATAGGCAGAGAGAAAGATCACAGAAAACCAGAGATGTGGACGTCTTCATATTGTGAGTGGAAAGAAATTCATAAAATAGCGCAAAAACTATGGTGTAGATGTACAGATTAAATAGATGAAGCAAAAGTGAGAGCCATAATAAGCGCTTCTGTGAGGAAAAGGAAGAAAAATAATAATAAAAAATAATAAAATAATAATTTTGCGCTATTTTATGAATTTCTTTCCACTCACAATATGAAGACGTCCACATCTCTGGTTTTCTGTGATCTTTCTCTCTGCCTATATATTTCATTTGGTTATATTGCGCATGCGCCGCCCCTCTGCCGTTTCCATGGAGGCGCTCGTGGTTTCGGCGTCTTGTTGTCAGGTAGCCGCGCATGCGCGGCTGCCACATCCGGACGCCGGCTCACTGAGCGCCAGGCAGAAGCAAAAAGGTATTTAACATTAATTACTTTGGGTATAAAAACACATGCTGTCTTACAGGTCACTCACTTTCCCCTGAGGAAGCCACGCCCCCAAGTGGCGATACGCGTGGGGTTACACTCTCCCATCTTTATTCCATGCTGGCTGCAGGTTCATTCCCTGTCTTCACTATCTCATGAAGACATGGTTCTTTCTTATTGCGGTTTTCATACTTAGGCCAATCGTTACCTACCTATCATTTGCATTTTTTTGTGGGATTATTTTGTTCCATCTTTCCTCACCTCCGCTTGGGCATTTTCCCATAAGTGTTTTTTTGCATCAGATCTAGGTAGGTAGTAGCCATTTTCAGCCGCAGTTTGTCATTTTTAGCAACAGGCTTTTTTTGTTGCAAGACAATTATATTACTGCCAATCTCTTTAATCATATATTTCTTTTGTTTTGCATTATCTGTTTGGATCGAATTATTTGCCAAAGTTACTAGTGTTTGCACAATTTCATTTGCCTTTATAACTTGTTACATGCCATTGTGCTGTGTCTTTGCACATTGTCTTTTTTGGGGGTTTGTCAGTGGATCCTCACATGGATCTTTAAGTGGTCCTATTGGGGCCTTTCATGGTCCTTTTTAAATGTTTTTATTTTTTGTGTCTTGTTTTTCAGTTTGTATTTTGTACCAATAAAATTTATCATATTTTTACAAATATTTTTTTCATCTTCTTATTTGAGGTTGATCGTGACTTTCATACATGCTGCTTTTTTCTTTTGTGCTCCATAATGTCTTTCCCAGGACAGAGTACGCATCCTCCGGCAGTGGATTCTGCAGGTGCAGGCACATCCAGGGACCGCTCCAGCAGGGGCTCCACGGACAGGAGCCGCAAGAGTGACACCAAGGATGCCACCAGAACTGTACCACAGCCTGTTGATCCGGTACCTATAGCTTCACTGGGTAAGTGTATGAACTCTACCTATTAAACTGACCCTCTTTCTCTCGCTATATGTCTCCCTCTTTCCAGACCAAGAAAAAGCAAAAATCCAAGCATAAGGAGTGTGCCCTATGCAGACAGCCTCTCCCTGACTCCTACCCCAAGAGGTTATGTCAGGGGTGTATCAGTGAGACCATGCAGAAGGCAGCGGTGTCAGATATGGACATACGCACAATGTTCAAGGAGGAACTACAGGCCTTATATCAGTCCAGTACGCCTACAGAAAGTAGGAGCAAAAGATTGATAATATCCAGCTCAGAGTCTGATAATGACCATGGAGTAGCCTCCGATTCCACACTGACATCCTCATCACCATCCTCATCGGATATGGATGGACGCACATGTTTCCCCCTAGATATTGTGGATAATCTAGTTAAATCCATTAGAAACACTATAGGGTGTACAGAGGCAAAGGGAGCTCAAACAACGCAGGGCATAATGTTCGCTGGTTTGGCGGAGAGAAGGAGGAGAGCCTTTCCTGTAATTCCGGCAGTCAAAATCTTGATTAAAAAAGAGTGGGAAAAACAAGATCAGAGGGACTACCTCCCTTTAGCCTCAAAAAGGAGGTATAAATTTAGCGATGAGGAATTGCTAACATGGACCAAAGCCCCTAAGGTGGATGCAACAGTTGCCTGTACCTCGAAACAGTCAGGACTGCCTGTAGAAGATGAAGGCATGTTATCGGACCCACTTGACCACAAAGCTGATGCCTCACTAAAAAGATCATGGGAGGCAGCTACGGGCGTATTCAAGCCAGTCGTAGCCAGTACATGTACTGCCCGGTCCATGCTGGTATGGATTGATCAGCTAGACCAACAAATAGAACAGAAGGTCTCCAGAGACAAATTGCAAGCTGTTCTTCCCTTAATCTGAGGTGCAGCAGCATTTATGGCTGACGCATCAGTGGACTCATTGCGCCTAGCAGCCAGGACAGCGGGCTTGGTTAACAATGCCAGGCTCTGCGCTATCCCATGTGAGGGTGAGTTTCTCTTTGGAAAAGCTCTAGATGAGATCCTCACTAAAGCAAAGGAAAGGAAGAAAGGTTTCCCTAACCCATCGCTTCCATCCTATAGGACAGCATTCAGGTGGAAACTCGAAGCTTGTTAGCCAAAAATGTCTTAATTGAGGTTCCAAAATGACAGAAGGAAGAGGATTCTATTCCCCCTTATTCCTGGTTCACAAGCCTGATGGCTCGTTCAGAATGATTATTAATTTAAGGAAATGAAATACATTTATTTATAACCGTAAATTTAAAATGGAGTCAATCAGATCTACCATTAAGCTTCTCTTTCCTAGATGTATGATGGCCGTATTAGATCTAAAGGATGCATATTATCATCTTCCCATCCATGGCAGATATCAGAGATACCTCAGAGTGGCAGTTTCCCTCGCCGGCGAGATACATCACTTCCAGTTTACAGCAATGCCCTTCGGCCTCTCTATGGCACCCCGAATCTTCACAAAGGTGATGTTGGAGATGATGGCCTTCCTACGTCAGAAGGACACTTTAATAATACCTTACGTTGATGACTTTTTGATATTAGGGAGCTCAGCTATCCAATGTAGTAATCGTCTAGCTGACACAGTCTCATTTTTACAGCTCTAGGGTGGATCATCAATTTCAAGAAATCCAGGATTGTTCCACAAACCCTCCAGTCCTTTTTTAGGTCTTCATCTAGACTCTACAAGCCAGAGGTGTCTGCTTCCGCAAGTAAAGATATCAATGATAGAAGCGAAGGTTAGAGCAGCAATGGGCAGACCATGCATGTCTTTGAGGGAAGCCATGTCCCTATTAGGATCCCTTACTTCTTGTATCCCGGTGGTCCAGTGGGCCCAGTACCATACCCGGAGATTGCAACATCAGATTCTCCTAGAAGAGACACTTCTGGGACTTAAACCTGGTCCTAGATGCCCTAACAGGACCCCCTTTGAACTATTAGATTCAGTGTCACCTAAATATCTGTCACTAAAAACGGCCCTTTTAGTGGCACTGACATCTGCAAGAAGAGTTATGACATCCAAGCACTGTCCATAGATCCATCCTTCCAATTGAAATTCCAGGATAGGTTGATATTGAAGCCAGATCCCTCGTATCTTCCAAAAGTAGCAGGAAGATTTCACAGATCACAAGAAATCCTTCTCCCCTCCTTCTTTAGCGACCCTTTCACTCCTGAAGAAGAGAAATTCCACACCCTAAACATGAGAAGAGTAGTGTTAAAATACATCGAAAGGTCTAGGAGTTGGAGGCAGTGTAGGGCTCTGTTTATATCCTTCCAGGGCAGAAAGAAGGGGGATGGAGTCACAAGGGGCACCTTGTTCCAATGGATCAGGGACATGATCTATCTGGCATACTCCTCCTGAAATGAAGATCCTCCAGAGGGTATTAGAGCACATTCCGCTAGAGCTATGGCATCCTCCTGGGCGGAAAGGGGAGACTTTCCAATCGAGTCTATATGTAAGGCTGCAACTTGGTTGGCTCCGTCCAGCTTCTATAACCACTACAGGCTTGATCGTTCAGGCTCTTCTGACCTAGCCTTTGGCATAGCTGTCCTCAGCACTGTGGTCCCTCCCAGGTGAAGGTCTCTGAAAGTCTCTCCAGTGGGTGCTGTCGTGGCGAAGGGTAAAAAGCTGAATTACTTACAGGTAATGCTCTTTTAGTGAGTCCACGACAGCACCCATTCATTTCCCTCCCTAAAATTATTAGCGCACATACTAATAGATTACATTTACTTAGAGATAAAGTGAGTAAGTTTGAACATAAAAGGATAGTGTTTTGCCTAATATTTGGCGGTCCTCCTGGTACTCTGAAATCCAACTGAGGAGGAGAGGCGGACCGCCCCCTTTTATTTCTGTAAGTTTCCTGTTCCTATGGGCAGATCCCTCTCTCCAGTGGGTGCTGTCGTGGACTCACTAAAAGAGCATTACCGGTAAGTAATCCGGCTTATCTGCTGCATACGCCTACAGGATAAATGGGTACGTTTTTATTCTTTTCCATGTGTCACTTTCCTCAATTTTTCTGATTACGCACTTGCATAATGTGCCATTTTTTTATTTTGTCATTTGTATACTACGAATTAATGAAATGATTTCTTTTAATCTGCTTTCTGTGCATAATTTGGATATATTGGTGTTCCATTGTATGGTACAATGCAAAACTTTTACTTAGGTATGGAAAAATTACTGCAAAGTAATACTGATTTCAAAAATATAATTGATACTAGTTTATCTTTATCAATTAAGAAAATGAAAAGTTGATGTACAAAAGAGAAATCTAAGTGAAATAAATATTTAGCATGACCACCCTTTACCTTCAAAATAGCATAAAAGCATCAATTCTAACTGAAAATTCTTCTATGCACTGAAAGTAGTTCTTTATGATATTGGTTGTAGGTTTGTGGTCGGTGTCCTCCTGAAGAATAAATTTGGAGCCAATCAGATACCTCATTGATGGTATTTTATGATGGATAATTATCTGTCTGTATGTCTCAGATATCGCTTGAAGCTTGACCCTTCAGTAAAGAATTATGATGTGAAAAAAATGTGAAAAAATCCTCACCATACTTAAATAATGGTCACCTGTCTAAGGCTGCTTTCACACATTAGTTTTTTGACGTCAGGCGCGATCCGGCGTGGTTTTAAAAAAACGGATCCGGTACCGGATGCGTTTTTTTGGCATTGACTTTCATTAGCGCCGGATCGCGCCTGATGTCATTGCGTTGCATCCGTTTTTGGCCGGATCTGGCGGAAATGTACATTCCGGCGGCCGGACAAAACGGTCACTGCAACGTTTTTTATTTTTTCCGGATCCGCCTGATAGTGCCTGAATCGGCGCATCAGGCGGACGGAAATAATAGAAGTGTATGGAACCGGAGCAGTCTTTTGTGCAATCTGTCAAAAGACTGATCCGGATTCTGGAAATCAAGGACGACTACTACTACTATACTACTACTACTACTACTACTTTTTCCACTGTCTCCGGACATGCGAACCTGCATTTTCTGACTGCAAAACTTCTTTTTCCGGGTTCAAAAGTTCAGGTCGGATCCAGCAAAAAAAACTGATCCGTTGCATCAGTTTTTTCATTTCAGTGCCGGATCCGTCCCTTCAGGTATTTGACGGATTATGCCTGACACAAAAAAACTGATATGTGAAAGCAGCCTTAATCATCAGGAGAGTCATTCCGTTACTGATGACCAACAGAAATGTCCAAACAAATGCAGACATTTTTTCATGGGTAACATCAATGCTGCTTTCAAACAAATGGAAGAATTATTTAAAAGGGACAACCTGCAGATAGAATCACTATCTGACCATTGTAATCAAAAATTTGTCAGGTCTGCTAAATGCTTGTCATCCCATCAATCTTGGTGGAGTTTTCTTTTGTTCATGTTATAGGCTTTGTTCTGGAAATGGTTTGTGTCCTAGTTAGGTTGTTAACTTGTTATTCAATTACTCATTCCTGGCAGTACAACCAACAACTGTTCTTTCTAGAAATACCAAAACCAATAATCTCAAGATAGCAGTGTATTGTAGAATTTACCACAATTTCACCCAGAGATTAATTACCAAAAAAATAGGGATAAACACATGCAGAATAATACAATATATATTACTTTATTAAACATATACATGAAAATACCCTGAAACACAGCACATAACTGTATAGAAACATATACAGTCCCATATATTGAAAAACAGGCAATAGTGTATATTCCCAGATGTTAATTTAATCCTATAGATAAATTGATAGTTGACTATATAATATTGGTTGTGTTGGCCATCAAATTATGAAATATCAGGAGATAGTATAAGCCACACACATATTCCAGAAGTTGAAATCTAAACTTATAGGTGGAGTATGGATAATTTCCACGTAATAGTCACTGCACTAAAGATGCACCTGAACATAGAGTCCTATACATAGCTATGATCATACTTGTTCAGTAGCCATAAGCTGTGCCACAATCTCTAAGATATCGATAACTAATAACCTGCAACCTCATTCTCATCTTTCGCTAAACTCCTATAGATGAGATACATGGTAATGGCTAATTGATTCATCGAATCCCACAATTATAATCATAACAAATATATAATCCAATAGTGGTAAACAACTACAATGTATAACAGTACAAGGTAATACAAATCAGCATTATATACCTGAGGTTATGATTTCAATGGGACTATAGCAGGATTTAACTTGTGCTGAGCAGAACCTTATTCAAGGAATCCCAGGATTAGCAAGATACCAGGTTATACATCCTCTAAATAGCATATAACTAAAGTGCAGCAGTGCAAAGTAAATCAAATCAATATTCTACACCTGAGGTCATGATTTCAAAAGGACTGTGGCCAGAGTTGATACAGTGCGCTTAGCTGTACCTTGATGCACCTTTCACCCTCTGGGCTCCGTCAGGAAACATGCCTTAATTTAAAAGATGGGTTTCATAAATGGTGATGATAAATGGATCAAATAGAAGCAGCTGCGGATGACCCTTACCAGTGATACGGCACCAGCCTATCAGGTAGAGCACCATATCAGCAGGAAAAGGGCCGCCCCATAGCCTTATATGCAGATAATAGGTGTCCCCTTCCTTATAGGTACCTCGCCACCTAATGAATATCAGAGTGAAGTATGTAATAGGGAGGAAAGGACCTGTGGCCTATTCCTGTCACAGGACGAGGTAAACTGTTATGTTTCGGTAGCTGAGGAGAGATTGCAAAAATAGCCAAAAAAGCAATACACCAGAGAGGCTGGAAACTATTGTATTGCAGGACCCTAAACTAACCGCCACACTAGAAGAAGCCGTGGAGCGTACCTATGGTGATCCTAGATGCCTTTTCACAGCCGGAGAGATAGCTACACCTAAAGGCAGAAAGATGAATGCTATCTGCTCCGTAGTAGAATCCCCAAAGAAATAGGAAGCCCCCAAACATGTAATGGCGGTTAGACCAGAAAAAAATACGAACACAGACAGAAAATAGAATGAGCAAACACTGGGGCCCAATCTGTCTAGATAGAAAAGTATAGGAAAGAATTCTGACTGCAACCCAAAAAAACCCTGACAAAAATACCAACACTTCTGATTAACAAAAAACCTGAGATCACACAATCTCTACCACCTAAATCAGATCTCTGGTGTAACACACAGCAATTCAGCAAATAAAAAGTGACACAGGAGCAGAGCAAAGTGCAAACACAAACTGAGCACAATTGCAGAGCCAGGCCCCAAAAGGGGACCAGGCTGAAGTCTACTGCTAAGCAGCAAACCAGCAAGAAAATCCAACCAGAGGAAAAAAAAACAGCAAATCACTTATCTGAATGAGAGCAGGAATGCAAGCTGAGCTCCAAGCAAGACTTGGAAGAGCAATTGATTACCGGCAAGGCTGAAGAGAGTTCAGGTCACTTATATCAGACCATTCAGAGCCAGCTGAAGGCCATTCAGCAATTAGTTCATTACCCTCAGCAACCACCGGAGGGAGCCCCAGCTCAGAAGTCGCCTCCAGATTATTCACAACAGTATACCCACCTCCAAGGCCAATCGTTACGCTTCCTGCTATGATGACATGCCCTCAGGAGCAACATCAATGGGCAGCGGCACATGCGACTGGAGGAAGAATCGAGACATCATTTCTCCAATCACCATGGAAACTAGATGTCAGGCCGAATCCTAGTGCGAAGCAGCGCACAGCAGGAGCGCGTCTGAGTGCCTGTGGATAAAAGTAAGATCTCGGTCTAAGACCAGCATGCAGCTAGGTGATCTTGAGGCAACAATAATCCCTGATTGAGATATCCAATGGCATCAACCATAGTCGAGATATCCTGGCATCATAGAATCATTGACTTCTAAAATTTAAATACATACATGCCAATATCAAGTATATACAGGTGTTTCTCACAAAATTAGAATATCATCAAAAAGTTAATTTATTTCAGTTCTTCAATACAAAATGTGAAACTCATATATTATATAGAGTCATTACAAACAGAGTGATCTATTTCAAGTGTTTATTTCTGTTAATGTTGATGATTATGGCTTACAGCCAATGAAAACCCAAAAGTTATTATCTCAGTAATAATAGAATAATTAACAAAAACACCTGCAAAGGCTTCCAACATTTAAAAAGTTCCGTTAGTTGGTTTCAGTAGGCTCCACAATCAGACTTCTGACTTGACTGATGTCCAGAAGGCAGTCATTGACACACTCCACAAGGAGGGTAAGCAACAAAAGGTCATTGCTAAAGAAGTTGGCTGTTCACAGAGTGCTATACCCAAGCATATTAATGGAAAGTTGAGTGGAAGAAAATAGTGTGGTAGAAAAAGATGCACAGTCGAACTGGATAACCGCAGCCTTGAAAGCCTTGAAAGGATATTTAAAAATTTGGGGAGATTCACAAGTAGTGGACTGCTGCTGTTGTCATTGCATCAAGAGCCACCACACATAGACATAATTAGGACATGGGCTACAAGTGTCGTATTCCTTGTGTCAAGCCACTGATGACCAATACACAACACCAGAAGCATCTTACCTGGGCCAAGGAGAAAAAGAACTGGACTGTTGCTCAGTGGTCCAAGGTGTTGATTTCAGATTAAAGTAAATTTTCCTTTTCATTTGGAAATCAAGGTCCCAGAGTCTGGAGGAAGATTGGAGAGGCAGACAATCCAAGCTGCTTGAGATCTAGTGTGTAGTTTCCACAATCAGTGATGGTTTGGAGAGTCATGTCATCTGCTGGTGTAGGTCCACTGTGTTTTATCAAGGTCAAAGTCACCACAGCCAACTACCAGAACATTTTAGAGCACTTCATGCTTCCCTCTGCCAATATTTTTGGAGATGGAAATTTCATTCTCCAGAAGGACTTGGCTCTCCACACTGCAAAAAGTACCAATACCTGGTTTAAAAGCAATAGTATCACTGTGCTTGATCGGCCAGAAAACTCGCCTGACCTTAACCCCATAGAGAATCTATGGGGTATTGTCAAGAGGAAGATGAGAGGCATCAGAATCAACAATGCAGATGAGCTGAAGGCTGCTATCAAAGCAACCTGAGCTACCATAACACCTCAGCAGTGCCACAGGCTGATCGCCTCCATGCCACGCCGCATTTATGCAGTAATTGATGCAAAAGGTGCCCCGACCAAGTATTGAGTGCATTTTGTGAACATACATTACAGTAGGCCAACATTTCGGATTTTAAAACCATTTTTCAAGCTGGTGTTATAAAGTACTCTAATTTACTGAGATAATGACTTTTGAGTTTTCAGTGACTGTAAGCCATAATCATCAACATTAAAGGGAATCTGTCACCAGTTTTAAGGCATAGCAGCTAAGAATATTGCCTTATTAAGCGTCTGCTATGCATTCCCTACAGCCTTATAGAACCCCCTGACTCATCTTGTATACTCACAACATTCTTTAATGTGTCCCGCGCTGTATGATAATTTCTCAGTCCAGTCCGATGGGCATTATTTTGGATCTCTACATCACTCCCATCGGCTGTTGGTCGCTGTCATACATCATAAATAATGCCTCTTGCCCCGTGCAACATCTTGCGCCTGCTCAGAAATATAGCCTTTTGCGCCTGCGCAGTATGCTTTCCCCAACTGCGGGCAAAGCAGAAAAACATAAGTGCACATGCGCTGGCAAACGTAGTTCCGATATATGAGCCGGAAGTACGTGTGTCGGCGCATGCGCACTTCTGTTTTTCGGACAACCTTCCAGCTGGACTGGTGTTGGGATTCCCCTGGTTATGGTTGCATATTCCTGTTATTGACAGGGAATCTCGTGATATTGTTAATTGGGGTCCTAATTGTTTAAATGGTTGTTTTTCTGCTGTTCTGGTGTCTTCTGTTAATCTGGAGGGTATTCCGGAATACCTGAAAGATTTTGGAGACATGTTTTCTGAAAAAGAGGCTGAGGTCTTACCACCACATTGCCCCTATGATTGTACTATTAATCTTATTTCAGGTGCTAAATTGCCCAAGGCCCGTTTGTACAATCTTTCTGGCCCGGGACGCACCGCTATGAAAGATTATATCTCTGAAAGTTTATGCAAAGGTCATATCCATCCCTCTGTCTCTCCTGTGGCTGCTGGATTCTTTTTTGTTAAAAAGAAAGATGGTGGTTTACACCCTTGCCTTGATTTTCAGGAAAATAATAAGATTACGGTGAGAAATACCTACCCCCAGCCGCTTATTCCAGATCTTCACAACCAATTATCTGGGACTAAGTGATTTTCCAAGTTGGACCTCAGTGTATAACTTAATCCGTGTTCGGGAAGGGGACAAGTGGAAAACGGCATTTCTCACCTCTGAGGGGTTGTTTGAAAATTTAGTCATGCCCTTTGGTCTCATAAACGCGCCTTCAGTGTTTCAAAATTTCATTGATTATGTATTTTCTGATTTTATTGGGCGCTTTATGGTTGTATATTTGGATGACATGCTTATTTTTTCTTCTGACAAAGAATCTCACATAGGTCATTTTTGTGCAGTTCTTCATAGGTTATGGAAGAACTCCCTGTTCGCTAAATCTGAGAAGTGTTCATTTTGTGTCCAAGAACTTTCCTTCATGGGGTTCATCCTCTCTGTCAATGGGTTTTGTATGAATCCCGAAAAAGGTACAGGCCATTGTTAATTGGGTGCAACCCAGAGACCTCAAGGGTTTTCAGCGATTTTTGGGTTTCGCCAATTACTATCACAAATTTATCAAGGGGTTTTCTCAGGTGGTCAAACCACTCACCGATCTCACTCGTAAGGAGGATGATCTTAAAGTCTGGTCATCTCTGGCAGTTGAAGCATTCACTGCATTGAAGAAGTGTTTTATGTCAGCTCCTGTGTTGGTTCAGCCCAATCCGTCAGAACCATTCATTGTGGGAGTGGGGGCGGTGTTGTCTCAGGGACCCGTTATGTTGACAAATTTAAGACCATGTGCCTTTTTCTCCAGGAAGTTTTCTCCTGCGTAGAGAAATTACGATAGTTGGTAATCAGGAGTTGTTGGCCATAAAATTGGCTTTTGAAGTATGGAGGCACTTTTTGGAGGGGACTGTTCATCGGATCACGGTGACTAGGAGCCACACAAACCTGTCTTACATTGAGTCTGCCAAATATTTAACTCCTAGACAGGCTAGGTGGTCACTTTTTTTTCACGTTTTCATTTTTCTATTACCTTTCGGCCCAGTTCCAAGAATAACAAGGCCGATGCCTTATCTCGCAGCTTGGATCCGATATCACCTCCTGAACCTCCTTCCTCCATTCTTCAGCATGGGGTGGTCATTGCTGGGGTATCCTCTGAATTGGAGCTTGAGATTCGTGAGGCTCAGTCTCTTGCTCGTCTGTCATTGCCTGATAACAAACTCTTTGTCCTAGTTCAGTATCGGTTGAGGGTTCTCTGAGAGTTTTCATGCTCTCAGTTGGCACCCAGGAGTTTCGGCCACTCAGAAAGCCATTGCTAGACTGTTTTGATGGTCCTTCATGTCTTCTGATATCACCGTGTTTGTGTCTGCTTGTGATACATGTGCTCTTGCTAAAGTCTCCCATAACTGGCCGGCTGGGGAATTGGTGCCATTGCCAATTCTGGATAGACCAATGGACTCATTTGTCCATGGATTTTATCACTTATCTCCCTCTTTCCAATGGCAAAACAGTGAACTGGGTTGTGGTTGACAGATTCAGCAAACAGGCGCATTTTGTTCCCTTGGCAGGACTACCTAATGCTGAAACACTATCTAAATTGTTTATTGAGCACATTGTGCGGTTGCATGGTGTGCCTTTGAATGTGGTGTCTGACAGACGGGTGCAATTTGTGTCTAAGTTTTCGAGGGCGTTTTGCAAGAGATTGGGTATTTGCATGACGTTCGCCTCTGCCTATCACCCTGTGACCAACGGTCAAACGGAGAGTACCAATCAGTCACTGGAGCAGATTTTGCAGTGTCTTATCATGTCTCAGCAGGATGATCGGTGTTCCTCGTTGCCCGTGGCTGAGTTTGCATTCAATAATTGGATTAATCAGTCCACTGGAACCTCTCCATTTTTCTGTACTTACGGTTTTCATCCCCATTTTGGTGAATTTTCCAGGCTGGATTTGGGGTGTCAAGGGGCCGATATGGCAGTTCAACAATTGGGGGAGTTTTGAGGGAGGTTCAAAAGAACATTGGGGTGGCCCAGGGCAGACAAAAACATTTTGCTGATAAGCGACGATCTGTAGGACCTGAGTTTCTGGTGGGAGATAAGGTGTGGTTGTCTACCTAGAACATACATCTGAAACTTCCCTCCGTCCCAAGTTTATTGGTCCTTACGAGATCATTGAGGTGGTCAACCCAGTTGCCTTTCACTTACGCTTGCCTCCGTCGCTTCGTATCCCCAATGTATTTCATAAGTCCCCTCTTAAATCGTTTATACCTTCCTCTACTAGGTCTCCACCTCCTCCGCCTCCTGTTTCTGTGGATGGACAGAATATGAAGTTGAACGTATTGTCAACTCTCCAATGGTTCACAGCTCACTTCAGTACTTGGTACATTGGAGGGGTTATGGTACTGAGGATCGATCTTGGGTCCTGGCGCGAGCTGTTCATGCTGATAGGTTTGTTCGTGCTTTTCAATACGTTTTCCTGGGAAATCGGGGGCCCCGGGGCCCCCTTTGAGGGGAGGGTACGTCATGACCGGGCCGGGGTTTTTGCTTGCCCCTCTTTTCCCGGGTCGGTCATTCGGGGGTTTTAATTTTTCCCCTGCCTTGACCTTTGTCCGGTCGCAATCTCTGTGCTGAAACCCTGTTGCAGTGCATTTATTTGCATCTTTCGGCAGTGTAGCGGCTCAGGTGAGTTCTTGATCTGCCCTCTTTTTATCACCCAACAAATTTTTTTCCTGACCTTTGGACCGTTTTTCTGACTCCCCCGTTTGTTATTGCCCCTTTGTATTGATATTCCGTTGCGACCTTTGGACGGTTTCGATTCCCCCTTTTGCTTATCCTGTTTTCTCTGCTTTCTGCCCCGCTTGTCCTGATTTGAAATTTTGGTTTTCCCCCTTTTACTTCGCTACTCTCTAGATCGATTGGGGCTGTCTGATTATTCCGCTCCCTTAGGGGTTGCTTCCCTGGTTACTGTGGTTTGTTTCATTGCGGGATACCACCAAATCCACCTGCTGTCATCTAGTGGATTTTGTGTTACTCCCGCTGTAACCCTCAGTAGTACAGCCCACATAAAACCCTCTGTTTGGGTTTTTTTTTTAAGTTTTCATTTCAATTACCACCCCAAAATTTCCAAAAAAAATGTGGTCAATCCCCAACTTTCAACATTTTGGGGTTCAATTAAATATTCACAAAAAGTCTGGGGAAAACTTTTTAAGTTTTTAAAAATCCGATCTTTTTTTCATTTTTTTAATGTTCTAACATGTTCTTGTACACATACTTTTAAAAGGGTTTTTTTGTGTCATCCCATAAATATATTTAAAACACAGTGTTACATCGGTGACGGCAGATCCGGATCTGTGGTCTCCCATCCCCAAACCCCGTGCGCCGCTTTGCTGTTTTATCCCCATCCTACCATACCCAAGGCACAATAGTTACTCGGTCTTTTTTTCATATACCTTAAACCCAGTTTGGAAAAAGAAAAAAAGGGTGTTGTAAGCCTGAGTTCAAATGCCTGCCTGAGTATGTCCGGACATGGCACCAGATTGGGGGTTAATGCAGCGACCCTCTACAGGCTCGCCGATTGTCCGATGACGTCATCGGTGATCGATTTACGGATGGGGGGGGCAACTTTGCCCTTTAAAAAGCTTTTTCTGTTCGTGGCCGGTCAGACATATTATAAGAGTGCTCATGTTGGGTACCAAATCTGGCTCCACTGCCTCTAGCTTTGCCTCCGGGGCCGCCAGCCCGAGACGCCGGCTAATTTCCAGGTCCTTTAGGCAGGTTTACTCATCCAGGGAGGGAGTCAAATGTGCACTTGCTACGAATATAGGGAGCATACACCCTGAGCAGACGCGGGCACGTAACCATCTAACGGGCAGTCTTCACAAATATAGGGGACTATACACCCTGAGCAGACTCGGGCCGAACCGGCATCGCCGCCAAACGAACGGAGTTGCCCGGTCCGTCTCACCCGGTGGGGCAGTACACCTGGCGTTTCCACGCACCTTTTTGGGGGTGGCACGTAGCTTTTGTGCATCAACAGGGCTACGTCTAACCAGCTTCAGCACGGTGCAAACCAATACGGGAAGTGGGTTTTGTGCCTTTTCAGGGCTACATCTATGCCCGCGATAGCACATCCCCTGACTTAACAAAAATAGTGCCAAATTTACATTTTCCCGGGAAGTAACACAGGAG